>JAPZDV010000023.1:18485244-18500682 GCA_029814665.1 Acanthurus lineatus
GTGAAGCAGCTATTGTGAGCAGCAGCATTCAGGTCCCGGGCTCTTCAATAGAAGGCTGCAGAGGTTTCTGTTACGTCCATAGTGCTGTCTTTCACCAGTTCCTCTCACGTGGCCACGAGGGAGTGTGGTATTATTGTTTGTGTTTGTGTGTTTCGCTGCCAGCCAAGTGGGGGAAGGTGGGAAAGATCTAGGATCAGAGCTTTGCCTCCTCTTCATAGCCGTGATATTGTCGACCCAACATGAGTGTGGTTTTTGACTGTAAATCTTAGAGACAGAATTACATAATCAAGTCTTTTCACATACAGCGTGAGAAGAAAGTATTTGTGTAATTGATACATTTTGCATTTTGACTCCGCTTCAAGACGCGGGATATGAAATAACATGCTGAAGGCCAGACTGAAAGCAAAAAGCCCCTAAAAACAAGCGACAAGTGCAGATGGCAGCAATTCTTGCCTGGCAGATCAAAACAAGGGAAGATGCCAACCTGCCATTGGTGTCTGTGGTTTGAAGAATCCAGACAGTCATTTTCTGCAAAGGAATTCCAATCAAATATCAAATATGATGAGATATTATAAAGAAAACAAGGACAGTGTGAGAGGAAATCCAAGAAGCTGACCGTGAACCACAAGTCTCTATATCTCTTCTCTCTGCTCTTCATCTTCGTTCAAATCTCCAATAAAGTAAGATAAATGGCCCACAAACAGTGCAAAAGTCATTAAAAATCCAGTTAATAGTGACATGCCATTATTTGTATGAATAATGATTACACTGTGCTTGCTATAGCATTTTTTGTGATTTCGGATAACATCAGCTTTTCTGCAGAGACGGTCAGAGCTTACATTGGAGGGTTTGTGCAGTTGTTTCAATTTTGGACTTTTGCTTCCTCTCAGATAAGTAATTCTTGTTCTACGTGACTGCACTTTGTTCAGCCATGTATTAAGTTTTGAATGAACTGAACTGTGACCCACTGACTCTCCCTCAAATAACCTCCTTTCCATAAACGCCAGATTAGACAATCTGTGTCGTCTGCAACGAGTCAAGGCAGCAGCTTTCTGGCATGTGGTTAGAAAGCAGTAATATTACACTGTATAGCAGTTCTGAGATCAGACGAGCTGCAGATGAGTAGAAAGATCCACACACACACACAAAGGGCCCCTGGGCTGCTCCTAGCACACATCGTTTCAGATGAACGCGTCGAGAAATTTTCTAGGTGTCTCTTTGATACGAGCCTGACAATTCTCTGACGGTTCTTTGTGTCAACACTCCTGTCTGCGCATGTTATGTTTAAGAGCTACTGTGTGTGTGAAAGAGGCTGTGTGTGGATGTGAATAAGTATGTGTGTGTGTATGTGTGTGTGTGTGTGTGTGTGTGTGTGTAAGAAACAAAGACAGGGAGGTGCAAGGATACACAGCTAGAGTGTCAGAAAGAAGGACATGAATAAACAAATAGATGAATAGATGGATACAAAGACGGTGAGGGAAAGAAAGAGGGCTGAGTGATGGGAAAGAGGATGGTGAGGCCCCTCCTAAGGGGCTTCTTCTCTCCTTCTCCATCTTCCAGAGTTTTGGAGAGAGTCGGCTTCATGCACAACTGACTCACAAACTGCTCAGCCAACAGGCCCAAAGTGTCTGAGGAGACACTGTTCTATATCTGGCTCTGCATCTCCATTTATTTTTCTTTTCCAGCCTCCTTTCACCTGCTTTCACCTGCACAACCTTCCTTCAGGCCTTTTGCTGCTGTGGCTACTCGTCCTCTCTGTGCCATTATGTGGCCCAGCCTCATTTGTTAGCTGTCCACTTTCACTTTTTATCCGTCTGTGTCAGTTTATTTTAATATCCTGCAAGTCTTTGATACAAAGATACAAGGTAGATACCGCTCTCATGTCTGCATGCTAACTTTAAAGCTGAAGAAAGCAGCGAGCTTAGCTAAGCGCAGTGATTGAAAACAAAGTGAAACAGCGAGTTTTGGTCCATCCAAGAAATACCGTGGTACATAGCTTCCTGCTTAACCACAATTTGTCCATTTTACATTTTGTTTTTGTACTGATTAAACACAAATTCAGCATTACATAGCACAGACACAGGAAGCAGTAGGAAACAGCTAGCTAAAAAATCCTGAGTAACAGAGTCAAACTGCCAGCAACTCTAAAGATCAGTATTTTATACCTTATTTGTTTAAAAACATTATGTTTCATGGGGCAGCTGAATGCTGGAGCTATTTTTTGGACAGAGCCCGGCTAGCTGTCCTTCAGCAGTGAACATCTATGCTAGGCTAAGCTAATCCTTTCGCTCTACCTCCATATTTCACTTTCACAGACATGAGAGTGTTACTAATTTTCTCAGCTAACTCTCTGGCAAGAAAACCAGTAAAAGTGCTTCTCCGAATATTGAACTATTTCTTTCAATGGAGAAATCCATTTTTTGTTTTCAATATGTTGGTGTTGGCTTGAGAATTTCTCAAGAGACTGTGTTCTCACTTGAGCCAAGATAAAAAAAAAATGTTCAGACAAAATACTTGTTGGCCTGAGAGGATGGGTATTGTTTTGAAAATAAAGCTTGTAGTATACTGTCCTTAAGTGTTTTTATGCTTTATTTAGACCGTAGAGGAAATAGAGCCGATGTTAAAAAGTGGCCCTTTATTCAATCCTAAACCGTTAGCCATAATAACATTCTTTTGTAGTAAATCCTAATTAAACATATCAACTTTTCTATCCAAAAGTACAGATTTTCCTCCTCTGCATGATGATGATGATTAGGATTTTTTTCCATCTTACACTTTGAATGCCTCTGAACCCTTCTTTGCATTGTGGATAGATGCCCCAGGTGTGTTTAGTTTGATTCTCAGTAACAATGTGGCTTCAGGACGGAGAAGATTGCCCTCACACCGTCATAAGCTGGTGGGATCTATCTGTTTGGAGAGGCCTCTACAAAACCGAATGATTTATGTGGCTGTTAGGCGAAGGTCCTGGTCCAAGGCCAAGTCTATCTGCTCATCAATATAAACAGCCCGCTCTTCGAATGTTGCCGTAGAATACAAATGGCTGAATTTAGATGTAACCCCTCGCTCACCTGCATCTCAGCCTATTCTAATGAGAAATCTCTCTCTGTACCTGCTGGAGAGTGAGAGAGAGAGCGTAAAGGAATGAGAGAAATGTGAAACATAAAAGCACACTAAAATAGCAAGCAACATAGGATTTATGTCTTTGGATATGGATGCATTTTGTGTTTTAATGATTATAGTCAGTATCCCATTTCATTTTACGCAATTTGAATCTAATATAAAATCCAATTTTTTACATATAATCTTTTAAATTTCCATATTAAATATCCTTACCACATATATTTAGCATGAATACCTAAACATTTCCAGTAATACTCAGCCCTGCTCATGAACCGTGAAATATATACCTTGGTCTAAAACGCTTTTTTGATGTTTATGCTTTAACATTAAACGCATATATTTATTCTCCATCTGTATTTGGCGGATGGTGAGGTGTTTTCAGCAGATATTCTGCAACATTATCTGTTATGGTTATAATTCATTCATCTTTCATGTTTGACCCTGGGGGCACAAACACACCTAACACTCCTGGAGGCTATCACATGCACACCTCTTTCCCTCCATGGTGCCTGACCTCTCATCGCCGACCTTTTTTTCTGTACCTGCACCGAGCGGTAGATGCAGTCAGACACGCTTCATCCAGCTATTATCCAACACTCAGCAGACACTTCTCCTGCATTAGCCACCAGTCTCATGCCGTCAAACGCAGACACATGACAGAGGCTGTTAGCGGAAGCCTGGCTGACTGTTAGTGTTAAATGGGAGCAGCGTTTCCTCCGGAATCACAATTTGATAAATGAGGGCTTATGGAGCAGTTCTTGTTGGGTCCATTATTTCTGATGGGGCCAGACGATCTGTAGATGGAGCGCTGTTTGTCTGAGCTGTGACACCCTCTGTGTGAAACACCAAACTCACTTGAAACACACTCAAACCCTTTAAATAATGGATGTAATAGGGAAAATCTGAGCTACGACACCAGGAAGCTTTTTTTTTTTTCAGTTGCGAGTCTCTGGTGAGTTTTTTTCCATCTTGTCTTTTCTAAACTTGCAAAGAGAGTTTCTAGAGCACATAAAGGGACTTCCTTCATGCAAAAGCGAAGTCTTTCATTAGCATCATTAATACTCATTAGCTAACATTTCAGTCACCCAGGCCCATGAGACGGATAGAAACATGTTCGCAGTAAGCCTTAGTGAAGCGCCAACAGTCTCTATCACTTAGTCACCACCAGAGGCTGCTTTCTGTTATATTCTTTAATCTCCAGAATTATTTCTTTCATTTCACAAAAAAACCAGTGATTCTCATAAAACGGGGTCACTCAATTACTTGTAAAATCTTTCATTCGCTTAAGGGAGATGTTATCTCTCTCTCTCTCTGTTAGTTCATTTTTGGCAAAATATCACAAGTTTCTCAGACTCAGAACTTAATTAGATCATATTCCATCACAAGTCCTTAAAAGAGGAAGATCTAAAATGAAAATTCACAGTGCTCTTGAGTTCACATACAGTCAGAGGAGTTGACTCAGGGCTGTCTTTGATGAATTGTTCGCTTCCTCTGAGTTGTTTGTTTAGTTTAGCATATGAAAACCTGACTCGTGAAATAGAGTGGCCATAGCTCAAGCCAGTGTAATCAGAGCTCATTCAGATTTGGCTGAAAGAAAGTGTTTGGATCAGTGCTGCTGGCACACGCATTATTTTCACATTAAACAGCATTTCTGCCTGTTTTGTGGTGTGTTCTGATGGATGTCTTTATGCGGATTATATTCCATTTGATTCAGGTTTGAGAAATGGTGTTTAAGTAGGTTACCAGCAACAACTGTGGCACTGCCTCGGCATGAATACAATAACTGAGCAAGATGTGGAAATACCTAAATATCAGACATAAACCAAGTGTCACTTCACATCCATTCATCATTCTGTGCAAAGATAGATTATTAACTGTAATGGTTTTGATCATACCTGCAGATTAATTAATATACATCATTTATCAAGCAAAAATCAAACATTTGTTGGTTCTGGTTTCATGGTTGGGCAGATTTGCTGCTTTACTCTGTTTCTGTGTCATTTCATTGACAAAAACTCTAAAAAATATAAAACTTTTCTTACATACGAACACAAAAAAAATATTCAAAAAAAGGAAAGTGTTTTAAAACTAAAAAACAATGTTAAAAGATACTTCCAATTTTTGGAATACTAAACCAAAACCAAAAATGTCCAGTCAAAGTAATGATGAGAGGATAAGTCACTCATTAATTATTTCATGGACACATCCCAGCAATTCTGTTAGTTACTGTTTATTGCCTTTTACAAATGCAGAAAGCATCATTTTTCATTTGTGTTAAAATGATTAATTAGTAATTCGGTTAATCTTTAGAATACCAATCGCTAACAATCTGGCTAATCATTAGTCTGAGTCATTTATCCAGCTTATTTGCTGCAAAGATTTGTTGTGTTTCTCTGTTTTACAATGTATTAATTAATCAAAAAAACAATGATAAAAAACATTGATTGGCAATCCTTTGTCCTCTAAAATTGCAAAACTACATTATACTAAAAGCCAATCGTTTAAAACAGAAACTTGGCTTAAAGGTGGAATTGTTTTTTCCAGCTAATACAAACAAAACTATAATACAAAAGATTAACTACTGCTCTGTTGCAGTTTGCATGAATGCTTCAAATTGGCATAAACAACATTCTCTGCTCCAAAATATGCCTTCTTCAAAAGTTTCTACACTTGACCTGTTGTTCTTATATGCAGGACGAATCCTTCAATGATTCTGGACGAAAACAGATAAATATTTTTTGGAACTTCTTTAACTTTTTAGAAGTTTTAACTCCTGATCGTGTCTTTCATTAAAAGAAATACCGTGATTTGATTTTCTCACACTTTGAAAGGACTATTGTTTGTGTCCTCTATGTCTGAAATTGGATGGTGAGTCCTTTTAGAAAGCAGCGAAGGGGAAATGATTTGTATTCACCTGCCGTATCTGAATAGAGCTGAGGAGGGGCTGAGAGAGAGAGGGAGAGAGAAAGAGAGAGAGAGAGAAGGAGCAACTACATAGTGCCTCCTTTATGTGATAATGGATTGCTCTGACATTCACACACATTGTGGTGTGGTGCGTCTATCAGTCAATACTCTCTCACTCGCAGCATGAATGGCAAATTTTAAACAGATGCCATTAAAGAACTGTCTTGCGGTGACACAACAGGTGACAGATTTGTGTATTGCGTGTCTCTTTCGCTTCACATCATTGTGCAGGTTGGTTATGCACCAACACATGTAACATTTGTGTCTTGGCATCACTGGCTTCTGCAAGTGAATCCTCTTTCTCATTGTCTTTTTTTTCTTTTTCTTTTTTATGTAACTGCACTCTCTTTTATTGGCCCGGCTGGGCAACTGGATTCTTCTGTCAGCTGCACAAAAGAGACAAAGTGGAACCGAGGACGGGCAGTAATGAGCAACTCCTCTTACAGTGTTACATATAGACCGGCCGCGGTGTGGGGAAGCCTTCTGGAGACAATGGAGGGTTTTGAGAGGTCTGGAGCCCTCTGAAGCCCCTCTTTGATTGAGTTTCCTGGCACTGGGCTCCAGTGTTGGGGCTGATTGTGGAGTGGGAGCTGTGGGTTCAGGGAGGGGGTGAGGACCCTCCTCTGTGCTGACCTTTCACAGACACAGGTGGGGTGGAGTGGAAGGGGCTGGTGGAGGAGAAGGAGGGGAGCGGCAGGAGAGGCCTATTGTGGTGCTCTGTGAATGTAGAGGTGGCACTCAATAACACTAGACCTTGCTGCCTTCGTCCACCTGCCGAGGATTTTCTCACCGTTACTTTATCACTGGCAAATTACGTGTTCTGGGAAAAGATTGTTCCCGCACACAGTCGGTCTTCAGTAATGGTATCTGATGTTGTTGGTGGATTTTGCAAGCCGCTAACACAGTTTACTCTATTGTAATCACTCTGGCTGTAGGAATGGCAACGTCTGCTTGTCAGCACCAGTTATTTGGTCCGACACGACTGAAAAATCTCAACGTTAATCAGTGAAACATTTGGAGAGACATTCATGGTTCACAAAAGATGAAATCTAATTACTTTTGTAGCATGATTTAAATTTTCTTAGTGCCATCAAGCTAAAAGTTTTAAGCTTTCGTAAAAATATATTGGCAGCTAATGAATAGATTGCAAAAAAATTTAATGGACATACAGATATTCTTGATGCCCAGGTGATGAATCTGAAATACTTTTGTGATCCCCTGTTTTTTTACTGCAGCTTCTCTTCACTATTGCTAGCTTCTTTGTGCTACTGAGTTTGCTCCCGTAACGGGAGTTTGCTGCTGAACATTGGTTCTTACTTGTTCTTCAGAGGCAAACCATTAAAATACTCAAATAAAAATTACAAATATAACCAAGAAACTAGCTCAAATCAACTTGACTCAGCTAAACTCTTATATCCCTTTTATGGTAATAATGTTATAAATGCTATTTCTCAGCATGTTAGCATTGTCAGTGTTAGTCAGTGTGGACTCAGTGGTGTTTCAAGGTATTTTATGTGCCTGTTAGTTATTAAAAGGCAACATTTTAAAGACACTTCATGATCAAAAGGCCTTTTTCTTTCATCTTTTCACTTGAAAAGGCCTCTAAATCATTTTTCACAGAGTGGATGATTCTCTCTGCGGTATTTAGTCTGATTATGATCATCGACATGGCCTCAGGACAGAGCAGATTGTCCACAGTAAGACTAGGCTTCACTGCCTCTGTCTACCTGCTACTTTCTCACCGGCAAATTACATGTTCTGGTAACACACAGTGGTAACAGATTGTTCCAGCGCACAGTCAGCGTTCACGCTTTGTTATCTGATGTTGTCGGCAGATTTTGCTAGACTGAATGGTAGCATACAAAGCACAGACAGGTTTAAATGACCCATCGCTGCCTGGCTGCCTGTACTGTATCAGCACAATTTAAATTCCACCAGAAGAGTGTTTATTATATAGTAGTGCATAGAAAGGTCTGGTTGCATTAGCTGTTGACTCTGAACAATAATGTATGGACAGTGTTTCTATTTGTTACCCTGGCTGACATTACTAGGAGTTCATTTGCTACAAAACATCACAGCTACTAGCTTTTGTGTGTTTGAGGTGAACATTTCCTCTACTGCCTTTCTCACACACTCTTTCTGTTGCTCCGCTAAGCTCAAAGTAAACTCCACATATTGGCCCCATCTTGAGAGCCCCTTCATACATGGAGAAAGCCATCCGGCGTGGACACGATGGCAAACTGAGATTCTAATCATGCCTCTTTTGTTGAGCTCAGAGGAGGTTGAGTTGTTTTTAAGGGCAGAGCAGATGTCAAGCGTACAGTCTCTCTCCAAGGTTACTTATGAGATGACAAATGGGTCCGGGCCTCTTTGTTCCTGTTTTTCACCACATTTCTGTGTTTGGTGAGATGGCTGACATCTTTGAGACGGAATGGAGATCTGAGATCACAGGGGGATTGCCATGGATACAGAGTGCTCTGCTGGAGCGTAGTTTTGAGTGGCTCTGCTCTGATGATATGTGTATGGAGTGTCCCTATATTTAGCTATGAAACATTTTCCCCCATTTCCTGAACTCTCAGACTCATGGATCAAATTGTATAACTATAATAACAGTATTTGTCTCTTATTCCACAGATGCGTGTGTGTTTTTTGCTTTGCTGTCTTGCAGGATTTGCTTGCCTTCCCACAGCAGATTGGTTTTATGTTGATTACTTTCTCAAAACTGTTATGTTTCTGTAGCTTAAGTGTGTCTTGACGTTGTGTGCTGAGGATTTTGAGAGTCCTTTGAGCTATTCAGGAACCCAGTCCGAATGCATTCCTCCCACTCTCCTGCATTTACTCATGATAATGAAACTCTGCTCAGCATATGAATGGTCTCACCCATAATACACTCATATGGCAGGCCAATGCGTACGCAGCCTCCATCTCTAATGTCCGACATCCTTCACTGACCTATTGACTCTGTGAGCACACATAAACTTGGAGGATGCATTTGCAAGTGAATGCAAGCAAGTATGAATTCACATACACATATAAATGAACTGCCTGGAGATATTAAAACATTTCTCTTTTTGAGGAGTAATTACAGTGTGGGGATTAACTATCAAATAAAGGTCAAGTTCAGATCCACACTCGCTCGCTGAGTTTTGATGCTGCTTTCCCTCCTGATCTCATTTTAATGAATGCTTTTTAAAAGTGTCTCCACTCGCTTAATTCTCCAGTAATGAGCGACTGTACATGTCAGGTGTCAGACAAGTGTACAAATGCACTTTGGGAACTTAACTTTTGCCCACTTGCCATTGCTACTTTAAAAACTAATGATTTAAGGCTTTTTCTACATTGTGAGGCAGTAAAAAGATTAGAAGAGCTCCAGTTTGCCCCCAGCAATTATCCTGAGGAGAAAGAGAGGGCCTCGTACACCCATCCAATCAGGAGAATGCTCTCAGACGGAGTGCTGGTTTAAAGTGAGGACGTGACTCACCAACTATATGTCACATTTAGCTGATCTGCAGTGATGAGATGAAAGCAAAACGCCTATCGGTTCCATTCAGGTTGAACAGGCAGGGATTTCCTCCTTTACACAGCCGTTCCATCTAGTGGTGCAGCTTCCATCTGCATGCTAAAGAGGAGCCTCCTCTCAGAGGTGCCGGCGCCGGCAGTGATTAGCATTTGGGCAGAGGGGACAGAGAGCGAATCCCGGAGTGTTTTTGGCGTGTACAGGGAGGAAGCTTAGTGAATGCCAATGTGCAGTGCTCAGTGAAAGGAGGAGGACCAAACAAATTGCCGGACATGTTGCATTAGTAGCAGGTTCCCATTAGCATTAAGAGTTGTGGTCGATTGATAGCCTGGGGAAAAGTATTGAAAACAGAGCAGCATATCCTTGAGAGGCTACTGCAGAGATTTAATATTATGCTTTCATCAAGTTGGGAACTGTTCAAAATGATCAAAAGCAGAGCAGAAAGAGCTGAAATATCCTGACTCTTATTCATTTTTATGTTTCCCTGAATGGATAGGGCTTCAGAAACACCACAGCCTTCACTTCCCATGCTGCACCATGACTTTTTGATCAAAACAAGTGTAGTTTTTTAACTTAACCAGATAGAAGGAAGGACAACAACAACAACAACAACATATTGACAGTACACTCGATGAATTAAAGGTCCTCACTTTATTGTCTGGCATTGTACAGTGCAGATGAAAGAGCTGCGGCGTGTTTTCGAGCCGTGGGGTCTCCCTTAACAACAGGACCCCAATTCATATGTTAACCACACCAATTATTTGCATACGGCCCCCCAATTATAAAGCTAATGAGAAGATTATGGAAAACGCACGCTGAAATGGGGACGCGGAATTTCCATTGTGATCCTGAAGCTGCAGATGAAAGACCTATGAGAGGTATTAGCCAAAGCCACTGAACATTAAGCCTCATGCATCATGGCCATAACTCATATCATTGCTAATGCCTGTCCACTACATTAGCAGTGAATCCACAGATTTATTATTCCTTTCAGCTTTTGTTTAAAAAGGACTTACAGAGGACCATTAAGCACTTATGTAATTTATACTCAAATCCCAAATTATTGAGACTTTTTAAACTTTTTGCTACCAAATAAAGGAATGTCTTTTGTCATCCACGGCAAGGCCTTTCAAGCGATCTCCCGCTCCACCATGGATGTTTAATGGCTCAAAAGAAACGGGCACACAGCTTTGAGCTTTACTACCCTGCAGTGTCATCCTGAACTGCGACCGGCAGCCTTGGAAAAAATAAACTCCTCCATCCGTATCCGTTTTCTCATCACCACCGTCGTGAGTGCAGAGCAATTCTCATCATTACAGCCCCACATTCAGCTGTCTGTAGGGGATCCCTGCTGCTCCATTAAGGCCATACTGAGGCTCACAAACCCCTGATTGCATGAGGCATCAATAGCGCTGATTATAGGAGTTAATTAGAGCGCTTGGTATGAGAGAAATGCTCGTCTTTCATCAGAGATGTTACAAACTGTACATTACTGATGCAACAGCAGTGATTCTGTGGCTTCTGCTGTGTTGCATCACTGATGTTTGGCACAGACAATGGCGATATCTTCAATAATGGTTGGCATAAAGCATATGGAACGTTATCTGATGCTGTAAGGGAAATTCAATTGGGCTTTTTTTCCCTGCTGACTACTATTCATTTGCACCGTGGTGAGCTTCAATTCTCAGTGCTCGTGCCCCTGTCAGCTCCATCTGTGTGCTCAGACATGTCCCGACCCTCACGTTCTTCAGCGGGAAACGAATATGTGTGTGTGTATGTGCGTCGCTGTATGCACTACGTCTCTGACATGTGCACAAAACCAATTAGTTTTGGGATGGTGAAGTAGCTGGCCATGGGAAAATGACAATGGAGTAATTGAAGAGGCTGGCTGAATGAGGGGCCAGACAGCTCAATGCAGCTGTTACACAAGTGCTGAGTGTTTTCTCCACGCACAAAAATGGACAGAGAGAAAAGAAAGTGCTGATTGAAGGTGGTCTTATGGAGTTGTAGACAGTAATTAACATCGCAGCCTTTCGCTCTGCTGACATTTATTTTTACTTGAGGAACACAACTTGTTAGGTTATGCGCTGGCATTTCCAAGATCCTCAATGGTGATTTTGCATTTTTTCTTTTTTTTTGCTTCATTTAACACAAATCAAATTTACCTTACATCACATCCAACTGTTTTGCAAACCATCCTGCTGTGTTTCAGGTTTTAATGTGTTTTTATAATCATTCCCGGCAGCCATTGACCTGCACTCATTTCTGTAATAAAGGGAAATCCATTGCCAGACTTTTAAAAGTGCCTAAGTTTTTATAGTCCATCACAGCAAACATCTCATCAGTGAGAGGAGATGATGATCTAAGTTACAGTGGGATGAGGATAGGATATTGCAGTTCAGGCACACCATTACCATGACTCAATCAGTTAAAGCCCTTTTAAGTTATTTTCTCTCCCCTTTATGGAGTTGTATGAAAATCATTGACCTCTTAAGATGATCAGGAAGTTTGACAGAAAAATATGGAACTCCATGGTGTGCATTTCAAAATCTCTGTGAATACAGGAGTCTGTTGTGGTGACGAAGCCTTGAATAATTATCACAACTTTTTCATTTTCCTTCGGTCTATCTAGCATTTTCAGCTCACTGTTTTGGTTTTATTGTTTGATTTGGTTCAGTCCCATTGTAATGGTGTTGTTTTAGCCGCAGCAGGCAGCTGTTTGCAACAGAGAAACTCTACAGTGAAGACACACTACGCACCAAACTAGCAGACAGACACAGCAAGTGACTTTTTGCTTCTGAACATAGTGAAGCAATTTGTAGCAAAACATCTTCCTAAAAGTCGTAAAGTCTTATTTTTTTGCTTTCAGCTTGTTTGTTCTGCTCCAAAATGGCCAAAACATCAGATAATGGAGGTTTAAGGATGTAAAACTTCTAAAAAAAACAATAGTCTGTTTTTTTTCTGTACTTAGACAGTTGTCATCAGTGCATTTAGCTGCTGTTGGATTGAGTTTTCTAAGTGAGATGGGAGCTCAGTTTATTTTCCTCTTAGCCTCATCTATTTTGAAAAATAGCTAAAATTTCCTCTCTGGAAGTGTCCTTACCCACCTGTCGTGTTTCTCTCAAACAGGCCATTTCCTGTTCGATTTTATCAGCCTCCTGACAGCTTTTGGCACAGCAGTCCCAACAGTCCTGTGTTTTTATCTCAGCCTCAGCAGTCTGTGCTGAAGAGAGCTTTATTTATTTTGGCTTTTCCAGTGCTGTCAGCACAAGATGCACAGGAACGTTCAACAATTGTGATGGCTGTTTTGTGATTGTGTGTCCCCTCGAAGGATTGTATATTCAAATAAGAAAACGAGCTTTGAAGTGTGTTTTTTTTTCTTTAAGATGCAGTGTTTATCTAGCTTAAGCTCAAAATATGCACATTATAAAAGCGTTTGCATTATGAGTAAAGTGAAGGCTTAAGAATCAGGAATATAATTATTCTGCTGCATAATTTTAAATGGAGAAAGTCTGAATTTTTAAGTAATTTTTATGCTCACTGTTCAGGCTGAGGATGTCACTAGTTTCAGGCCCTGGTGGTTGGCTTCTCTCTCTTAAGAGCCCCTCTTGAGTTTACACTGTCTTCCAAATGCAAGAGGGATTTGAGGGGTTGGCCCCGTATCACTGCAGCTCATGCACTCAAATGACTACAGGCTCACATATACAGTTTGCACACAAAGACACGCACATGCTGACCGGCTTGAGCTGAGCCGCTACACCTCATTAAATTGGGAAATGAATCCTGGATGAAGCTCTGGCTCGTTTCCAGATAAAAATCGCCGCGCTTTTGGGGATTCACCATAAAATTTATAATTAACACATTTATTCTCTGGCTGTCACAGGCTGTCCTTTTTTTTCACTTAACCTGTGACTGTGTGCTGCTAAATCCAGTCTGTTTTTATGTTCTTTTTTTTTAAAATTATAGTGATCTTAACGAGTTTTTACATTAACAAAATTGAACTGGCACAAAGAACGCATTAAAATGCAATATTTTACGAATCATGAATGGATTTTTTCACGACATCTGATTGTAAATTTCCAACCCAGGAAATGAAGATTAATATTGATGACTGAAGTCGGGTGCTGCTTTTCTTTTCAGTACAAATTCAACAACCCTGCTTGTGGTCTGCAAATGAGCTTGATGAAATTTCGCCCCCCATCCCCAAATCTTTTTATGTCAAATCCCCAAAGCTGCTCTGATGGTGTCCACAGCGGTGTGATTGGCTGCTGTAGGCGAATAATACAAACTCTCCCTAGAGAGGTGTGGTGGAAGCCAGGGGCAGCAGACGTCAGCCTCGGTCTCCTCCTGTGTTATCAGACACATCAGCTCTGGAGTCGATACTGAATCATGACTGTAGGGCTGCACTAACAAATACATCAGTTCCCTGAGGAGAACCAGTCCAGGGTCTGACTGCTTAGCTGTTCTTGCCTCTGGTCCCAGACACAGCTTCCTCCACCTCATCTGAAGACCTGACAAGACCTACGCCCAAAGGCAGGAGGGCCAGTACGTGTATGCAGCCTCACCTTTAATAAGCTCCATTTGATTCTTTCATGCGGTGCAGACATTAATATCCCAAATTTGATAGTGTGCTTTTGTGATAACGCAGCAAATTAGTCTGCCTGGGCTCTAAATTAAGCTGTGACATTTTAATATTGTGCCACCAGATGCTGTGGGTAAAACAAGCAGGAGTGCAAGATAAAACAGGTCAGGCTGTGATTGTTATAGGACCAAAAAACGACTTCTCATGAGTTCTGTTTCCTTACTCTTTTTTGCTCATCATTTTCAAGCACACATTTATGCTAAAAAAAAAATAAGGAATTATACTGATCGCTTCTTTGTAACAGGGCTGAATTATGCAAATGAATGTGAATTAAATTGAGCAAAGTCATTTGGACTAAGTTATTATTCTTCTTGGCTCACGCTGGTTTGACCCTAACACTGATTATTACAGCATTTGCATTTTGAGATCGTTCCTTTTTAGATATCTCTATAAATAATTGCTTCTGGTCCAAGGAAGGGGTGGTAATGCAACACTGAGCTGCCTGGCAACAAAGGAAGATTTTAAACCTGTAACGTTCAATACAGCACATACACTTCTGCTTAGTTCTCCAGCTTATTTACTCCAGCCACCATGCAGCAACACTAGTGCGGGGATGAAAGCATAATGAGGCTATATTGTGTAACAAAAGGAAATCCTCACTTAACTAACAGTTAATCAATGGCCAATTAGCCTTTCATCAGTTTTTTTTAAGCCTTTCAACAAGCCACCCTCCTCGAGCATGAGCACCCTGTTGAACTTGTACCATCAGTCCTCACTGAACGATGTCCACTAAGATGTCGGAGATCAGATCAAAGTTCTGCCAAATCACACGAGAGCTTTCCCACTAAAAATAGGCCGTTGGCTGTCTGAAATCTGACCTCTTTGCTGATCGGTTTGCTCGTTCAGTCAATCAGACTGATAAAGCTCAGAGTGAAATGGAAAGTAAAGCGAGTGTCCCCTCGTCTCGTCCCTTGGCATGTCATCTGCCGGCTGATGTGATCGATATGGCAGAGAGGCCTAATGGCATGGTGGCCATGGCGGTGATTAGCAGGAGCAAAATGAACCCATGTGGGCCCCGTCGGAGCGTATTGGAGTGCACTAGATCAAAAAGATAGCTTCTAGCAAACTGCGCTGCATGGCAACAAACATTGATCTGTGGCCAGAGCTATATGTGTCGGGCTGGGGGGGGGGCGGGGGGGGGGGGGGGGGGGGGGGGGGGGGGGGGGGGGGGGGGGGGGGGGGGGGGGGGGGGGGG
>JAPZDV010000023.1:18507846-18521965 GCA_029814665.1 Acanthurus lineatus
AACATTTAGTCCGATTGTTTTATTGTCACTTAAGCTGATTAGTTCTTTTGAGTTCAGTAGTTGTAGTTGTTCCAGTTTATGTCTCAACTTCTCAATTCTATATCAGGTTCATTTAAGTCTTTATTAAAACCACTGAGGGCAGTTTTAATTGACAATAAACGGCCACAGAAAGCAGTGCATTAAAACACAACATGGCAATAAAATTTACATCTATTCATAAAATATGAAAACTGCGGTCTGTAATGAAGTGACCCATTTTAGTGGGAAGATTTCATTACAGCATCACAAAGCAAAGGATTGTGACTGTGAAGGGTCGGGTTCAGGTCTGGATCCCCACTCTCTTGTAGACTTGTGCTGAAGAGTTGGTCATACTTTTCTGTATGAATCTGTGTGTAACTCTAGAGGACCCAGCGGATGAGAGAAAGCCAGCCTTCCTCATCCCATCTGGCCCCTCCAGCTCAAAGACAGTGTTGAGAGGACAGGTGCTGGAGATGGAGTGTATCGCCGAAGGACTGTAAGTGAAAGAATCTGCCATTACTTTGGTTCTGAAAGCCTCAAGTGCCCACCTGCTCGAGTGTCATCATCGCTCTTTGTCTCTTTCGTCTCCCTCCTGCTTTAATTCCAGGCCCACTCCTGAAATCTCCTGGTCCAAAGTGAGCAGTGATCTCCCAGCCAAGCGCACATTTTTCCTGCATTATCAGAAGACCCTTCGGATCGTGAACGTGTCAGAGTCAGACTCGGGCGATTACCGCTGCACAGCCACGAATAAGCACGGCTGGGTGCACCACACCATCCACATCACGGTCAAAGGTGCGTCAGTGATGAAATGCACAGCCTACCATCAGGCCGTTCACTCAGCATGTGGCGGCACAGTCACTCCTTCTTTCTGCCCCTTCATTCTCCCTCCATCTCATAATTGATTTATGCGCAGACGCCAGCAGGGCAGTGTGTTCAATGATTAATTCTCCTGCCTTCTGCTGCATTCTCTTCTAATTTCAGCTGCTCCATATTGGATCACCGGCGCCCCCAGGAACCTTGTCTTAGCTCCAGGAGAGAATGGTGTGCTGACCTGCAGGGCGAGTGGCACGCCCAAGCCCACCATCAGCTGGGCCATGAACGGCATCCCCATAGAGAGTGAGAGCAACCTGATCCTCTGACTGCAACTCTGTGTGCTTAAAAAAGACACTTCCAAGTTAAAAAGCCTCTTTCATTCATCATATAGGCTTGAGCATTGTTCAGTTTCATTATGTGAGAGAAAGTTTTTGTCAAAAGTTAATTTATGTGTAAAGACCCTGGTACTGAGCACAATCTGCAACCTTCATGCCACTAAATCCTACACACTTGACCTTTAAATGATGAAATATGTGATTACAGATTAAGTCTTCAAATCAGACCAACCATTCAGTGCAAGATTTAAATGCACTCTCCAGCAGTGCTGCAGACACATTGTGGTTGCTATTTAAAAAGGAATAAGGCTTGATATTCATCCTTATGTAGGTAGTGCATAAATAAAAAGCTAAAGATGCCAGGAAGCTTCCATCAGCATAACTGAAGCCTCTCCAAACAATTAATATGGAAATCAAACAGCCAGAGTTACATCTATAATCCCTGTGATCAATGAACAGATTCTCCTAAAGATGTCAGCAGGAAGGTGGAGGACGACACCATCATCTTCACTGATGTGCAGACTGGATCCAGCGCCGTCTACCAGTGTAATATCTCCAATGAGTACGGTTACCTCCTGGCCAACTCCTTCGTCAATGTGCTCTGTAAGTTCATCGCACAATATCCGTTTGCATCAGAATGCACTTTTTCCATTTCCATCGGTCTCCTGTGAGCAATAACACGGCAATAATTGCTGCTGCGTCACCACAGCGGAGCCGCCCAGAGTGCTGACACCACCCAATAGAGTCTACCAGGTCATCAAAAATCACAGAGCTCTGATTGACTGCGCTTCCTTCGGGTCACCCATCCCGAAAATTACATGGTGAGTTAATGAACTTTTAACAGAGGAGGAATGTGTTGTACTGTGTTTTTCATTTAAAGGCTGTAAGCAGCTGCCTCTCTGTCTCAGGTTCAAAGGCAGTCGATCCAGCACTCTGGATGGAGACCCTTACATCCGTCATGACAACGGGACTTTAGAGATACAAGTAGCTCAGGCTCACAATAGTGGCAAATACACCTGTGTGGCCATGAACAGCCTGGGTATTGATGAGAATCACATTTACCTGGAGGTCAAAGGTGAGGGTTTTCCTGCACTGAAGGTCCTGATATTGTAAGAAAGGGAGTGCACACAGCTAGATTATCACTCCCACAGTGATGTTACAGTGTGAGTTTTCTGCTATTGTCAGCACAGCTCTGATATTTATAGATAAAATATGAGACATATCTGTCTGTGGTGTTTTCTTTTACAACATAATCCATACATTGTTTTATATGTAATCAATAAATTCATAAAATTGATTCTCAGAGCAACAGGTAGTCAGTGTAAGGAAGCCAGATTCCCAGTGATGTGGTCTTGTTTCTGAGCCCTAAACAAAATCCTGTTTAGAGTTTTGGATGAGCTGGAAATATTGAGATTATTGTTGTGATTCTTTAAATTTAATCAATTTAAATTGAACCTAACCTCTAACCTCTCCCCCTCCCATCAGAGCCCACCCGAATCCTGAAGCAGCCAGAGTACAAAATCGTCCAGAGTGGCAGGTCTGTGGTGTTTGAGTGTAAGGTGAAACACGACCCCTCACTCATCCCCACCATGACCTGGTTAAAGGATGACGGGGAGCTTCCTGATGATGAGAGGTCAGAGCTGTCGTCTCGCTTTGTAGCCTTTTACACTGTCATTGCTCGCTCTCTATTTCAGTTGTAACGGATCTTGCTAGTAGCTAATTAGTACTCTCACCCTTAATAAAAAATGTACTATTAAAGAGTGGTGATTGATAAGTTTGTAGTCCAAGGAGATGAGATTTACATTTCTCTACATTCAGGTGCTGTTCAATACTCTGAGAAAGTTTGAAGGGAAAAACTTTAGTGGTATTTCTGTTTCGGATAATCAAAAAATTGCAAGTCAGCACTGTCTGAGAAAATGGACAGTCCTCCCTCTTCCATGTTTGAATTAAACAACTCACTTCTTCACTATGCCCCGTCTCATGAAGGCCAATATTTTCTCAGGCCGCGCTCACTTGTAATTTTTAGTGATCCAAATAAAAAAATCCATACAAGTTATTAACTTCCAAATTTCTGCATTATCACTCAAAGATTTCAATTGTAACTGCATGTAACAAGAGCTGTATAACTCATCTCCTTCTTCCTCAGGCCACAAACTTATCAGTCTTGGTGGTGTTTTAGTGATTGTTAGTCTCTTTGTGTCTGTTTTCTCTGTGCTCTAAGGTTTGACACCGTTTGATGCAGGGCTGAACTGTTTGTGAAAATGCTCTGTTTTCAGATTGATCGTCGACTCTGACAGCCTCACCATCACTGACGTGTCAGAGAACGATGCAGGGGTGTACACCTGCATCATGAACACCACGCTGGATCATGATTCAGCCAGCGCTGAGCTCACCGTTGTCGGTAAGTTCAATTTTGAAGCAGGAGCTCAGTTTTCACTGACTCGTAAAACAAACTTACAAATTATTAATTAAGTCTCCTCCTCAGATCCTCTCAGAAAAAGTGAATCTGTTCAATAACTTGCAGAACAGATTGCCCTCAGCCCTTCAAGGTTAATTGCCGAGAGAGATTTGCTCAGCTATCGTGTCAGCAGCATGAATATTTGATTGTTACCTTCTTAGTGAGCCAGATAATCTTCTTTGTTTTCTTATGGTTGACTGACCAATAAACTCCCTCTTTGCCTACCTGGCAGAGGCCACGCCAACACCAGCTGTTGTTCCAGGTAAAACTGCAGCACACATGAGCACCCAGATGTGCTCTGCTGACATGGACAAGTGAAGCATGTTGTGGCCTGAATATTTGTGTTTGGCAATGGTAGAACATTTTCACCATCTTTTACTTTGGTTTTCACTTGTTTTATCTTTTTTTTTTCATAAGCTTTTCTTTTAAATAAAATGCATGTTTTAGGTTTTTGCTAAAATGCATAAAGTTTGAATGCATTATACCGCTGATGCTTATGTTACACATTAAGAAGAGGAAGCGCTTTCTACTTTCATTTGAATGCAAAGATAATTTGTAAAGCAGACAACTTCCCATTGCACCACTCGGGATCTTTTCAAACACACAGTTTCTTCATCACTCATTTATTCCAAGCATGCGTTCCACTTTATCATTTCAATTTCTAAACATGAGCTTCAATTTGGGCTCTCTAGTGAGCCTGAGATTCCATTTCATGCAGAGTGATTATTGAAGATGCTCGGTTAAGCATCAGTCGTTTCATGTGCATGATGCAGTGTTTGCATGTGTATCATAATGCAAATAATATCCAAAGAAAATTGTAAAGATATAGAAGTGTAAGAGAAAGCAGCGCTCGGTTAAACTAATGTTCTTAGCATTCATTATGATTCTAGTATCACAGAAAATTTCTGGAGGCATGAAACCTTCATTTTCTGTAACTGTAACTGTGTGTTGATGTTGCTGCCTGTGCTGTTTCTTCTCCAGAAAAACCTGACCCCCCCACTGACCTGGAGCTGACAGACCAGAAAAAGAGGAGTGTTCAGCTCACTTGGATCCCTGGGGATGAACATAACAGTCCTATTCAGAGTATGTCTTAAGTGTGTGTGTGTGTGTTTGTATACGTGAATCCATGCATTTATGAGTTTCTGTACTTTGATTTTGTCTTGACAAAATCTCCCAACGTTATTGCAGCACAAAACAAAAATCTCTTCAGTATCATCTTAATTAATTATGCCACTGGCATTTAGCTGATTCTCTTAAGCAGCGAGTGGAGGTATGTGAACAAAATTTAAATGAACTACTATACTTGAGTCTCCATAATTACAATCTACTGATTATATAGTCTGCAAATGTCAGTGGAAAAAAAGCAAAGATCCTCAGTCAGTCAAGTAGGCCTGAAAAGATGGAAAAAGTTCTTAATATCAAAAAGTTACTTGACTGTTTCTGACATTAGTCTTAATTGTGGATGAGCCTGAAGTCTCCAACAACAAAAAGGCATGTGAGTGCAACCAGGAGCGTGCTGCTGGTTTCCTTTGACATTTACTGGGTTGTGCCCCATGAATTCAGTCAAACTGTTGATATGGAGCACTGCTGTGATATTCTGAGGCGTCTGAGGGAGAGCATTTGAACTCTGAACTCTGGCACAATGGCTACAGGATTTCCCAACATGACAAGGAATTTCTCACCTGCAGCAACACAGTCATGGTTTACCAACCCTACTACTCTCCTGATATGGCTCCCTGTGACGTCCTTCTGTTTCCCAAAATGAAATTAAGTCTGTGGGTCGTAGCTGTAGATCCAAGTTTGAGGTCCTTGATAAAATTGAAGATGTACACATACGAGAAGTCACAAAAACTTGAGCTGCTAATGATAAAGGAATGAAACTTGGAATTCTTAGTCATGAAAGCTCTTGCTTGCCTGCTAAATCTCTGTTTGTTCACAAAAGAAACAGTCTGGGAAGTTTTTGATCACACCTGACAGTTCCTTTATTTACAGACAACAACAGTTTGAAATCTGGTGACAAGTGTTAACAGCTTAAAAAAAACCCCATAACATCCAGAGAAATCTCTAAAACCACACTGCAGCATGATCTACCTCTCCACCATTTGTACTCGCAGCTTATTGCAAACACTTACCTTGTCACGGAAACACTGATAAAGCTCCCATTTCCTTGCAGCCTCAAAGCACTGCCTGAAATAACATATTGAGACATATCTTTGCAAAACCGTTTGCATTCTGAGTTACAGTATTCAAAACACCGTCAGGAGCATTTATGTAAATGTGCAGTCAAACAGTAAATAAAGTATTCATTTATGTACGGTGCCTGTGTTTTGTTTTTTTTTTAATTTTACACAGAATTTCTGATCCAGTATGAAGACTTATTACACCACCGCGGCGTCTGGTTCAATCACACTGAGGTCCCTGGAACTAAGACGACAGCTCACCTCAAACTGTCGCCTTACGTCCACTACACCTTCAGAGTCCTGGCTCTCAACGCAGTGGGTCTCAGCCGCCCCAGTTTTCCCTCCAGAGTGTTCAAGACGGACGCAGCAGGTACACACTCCGCTGCCTCAGCATTTGGTTCTTAGAGTTTCTGATTAAAGTTTGATTCTGTAAATTATTTCTGTGCATTCAGGTTTAAAAATTACACAAATATTTAATGCTTTAGCTGATGTTTTCTACATATAAATGACTGTATCTTTGGATTAATATCTGTTTGTAAGTTAACATATTTATATGCATCAGCTTGTTGAATTCCTCATTTAAGAAACAAATTTGTATTCTGATCAGAGACACAGTGTTTTTCAGATTTTTTATTTTGTCTCCATTTTTACTCTTTTTTAGCTCCGGATGAGAACCCAACAGATGTGCGTGGATTTGGAACAGAACATAATAACCTTGTGATCTCATGGAAGGTAATAAAGTTGCAAAATACTATCTGATTCAATCCTATTTCTGTTGTCTGCAGAGTATCATAAAACATTTGAGTGTGCTTGTACTGTGAAGCAGTAATTTGTTATTTCATGGTCATATGAACTTTCATTTGTTCCTATTCTTCTCTCTTTCTGTTATCATCAGCCAAAAACAGATGTGTCATGATGCAAATTCAACCTTTTTCTAGAAAATCAAAGCATTGTTAGACATGTTGCATTTAAAACTTCCTCCTCTGCAGCCGCTGACAGGCCTCCAGTCTAACGGTCCAGGGCTTCACTATAGAGTGAAGTGGAGGCGGAAGACGGTGGACAGCGATTGGACCACTGTTACTGTGTCAAACAACTCCAGGTTCATTGTGTCTGGAACGCCCACGTTTGTCCCATATGAGCTCCAAGTTCAGGCTGTGAACGACTACGGACCCGGACCCGAGCCTGCTATTTTCCACGGCTACTCAGGAGAAGACTGTGGGTCACACCTCCTCTTTATACCTTTAAAAATAAACTGTGTACAAGAATGTGGGTTGATGCATTTATAACTTTAACTCTTTATGTTTCCTTCCTCGTTGTTCTCCTCGTCTTTGCACAGTGCCAGCAGCAGCTCCAGAAAACGTGCTGTGCATGGTGTTGAACAGCACTGCGGCCGAGGTACACTGGGATCCTGTGCCCTCTAAACTGATACGAGGACATCTGAAAGGATACAAGGTACAAAAGTACAAAAGACTACAAGCAGTGCCACACAAACACCTACACCACCAAACATAACACACCCTAAACACTATCCGTTTTCTAACTGTGTCCGGTAGGTGTATTACTGGAGAGAGCACAACCTCCACAAACACAACCCACACCAGCAGGTCCTGACCTTCAGTGGGAACCACACCCACGGCTTGCTGCCCGGTCTGCACCCCTTCAGTCTCTACCGGTTCAATGTCAGAGTTTTTAACGGCAAGGGAGAGGGTCCTGAGAGCCCCACCAAGCAGTTTGAGACACCTGAAGGAGGTAAGAGATGGGACTCTTTCTTTCTTTACAGCATTTTCCAAACTAAATTCATGGTTCAGTAGTTTGTATGAAGGTAGATTTTATGGAAATTCATGATGTATTCTTGTAAGTTTTGGACTAAGAGCTAAAAACATCTGGTAACCTCTGTTCAAGTTTTAACTCTATTAACTGCCTTTCTAAATGCACCATGCTAATCCTGCTAGCAAACAAACAACAAACAAACAGCAAACAAAATAAAGGATGTGTTTTTTGTCTGATTATCACAACATACCACAGCATTATCAGCATTATATAAAAATTTGCTCAAAGTACAAACTGAAGGACTAGGTTACATTCATACATTTTTTATTGATTTACACATAAAACCGTCTTAAGAGTTGAAGTTCTGGATGAACACTGGACAAATAGTTTCATTCTTAAATTGCAGCTGAAGGTCAATTATAACTATAATAACAATAAGTGCTGTTTGGAAATATTTGAAGACATTTAAAGATACTCCAAAAAATAAGATTGCCTTGTAAATGATTCATGTGATTTCAGCTGAGAACAAAGAAACTTTGCTCCCCCAGCAGATGAATGTAAAATCAGTCTTCCAGTGTCAAACATCTTTCTGTACAACGAAGGTCAAATAAAATAAATAAAGAATAAGTACAAAACATGTTTAATGGAGGGAAACTGAAAGTGTAAATACAGGAAAATCTGCTTGAAGTGAAAATTTTAAAGAACTCTTGACTCAGACGCCGTCTCTCTTTCATCTTTCCTTTAAAGTATTCTTCTTCCAACCTCTTTAGCTTTACTTTGTTGAACTGACGCTTTGATGTGTTTTCTACAGTGCCGGGGCCTCCGACTTCCCTGACTGTCACCAACATAAACCTGGACTCTCTAACCCTTGAGTGGAATCCTCCTCATGTCCATAATGGACGCATCACTGGCTACACCCTTAAATATCAACCAGGTGAGCCTTTTTTGTCCTTTAAGACATTAACTGAGCTTTTAGATCCAAGTTAATGTCACCTTTCTTCATGTAGTTTGTAGTTTTGTACGTCCTACTTTTTCATGTCTTGTACTGTCATCCTGCTCAGACTCAGAAAGGATTAAACAAAGGTTTAAAGTAGTTTTAGAGCATTTCAAGCAAGTTATTTTGCCTAAATACAACATACATTAACAAATCGACTTCTGTCACCTTCTATTCCTGAATCCTACACCTCTGTGCTCCAAACACTTTTATTTCCTCCTTTCTCATTACCGATGCTCCAACCCCACCTATGACCCCCCGCCTCATCATTACCTCTGTCCAACTTACCTCACTACTTCAAAACTTCCATCCCCATCCCATTATTCTTATCACCCATCCTCCACCCCTGTAGTCAATAACTCCAATGATCTGGGCCCAGTGGAGGAGCGGGCCCTGCTCGCCAATGAGACCTCAGTCACTTTGCACAACCTCAAGTACAGCACGCGCTACAAGTTTTATTTGAATGCGCAAACAGTCAGGGGAGCAGGCCCAGCCATTACTGAGGAAGCTGTCACCATCATGGACGAAGGTAAGTCAGCAAATAAAGTCGACTTCAAGTTGACAACCTTCATAATATTCATGTTTCTTCAACTGGAACACTAAACCAATACTAAGATGATTAATGTGGATTATATCTGTAAATCAGAGGGGGCGATTTAAATATACCTTTAATCTACAGGTCATATGTACAGTATGAAGTTCACTGAAAGTTAAAACACATCACACAACTCCTCAGTCCACCGAACATCAGTCACCAGAGATGTTTGACTGTCTTGCCTTTATCAGAGGTTAAAATCAAAGACCATTTGTTAAGAAACTTTACATTTTAATTTTATATTGTATGTTTTTAATGGCTAGATATATATCTTTTTAATTTTTTCTATCCACTTGGTATAAATAGTTATAACGGGCAGCCTGTTGTTCTGTTCTTGTGTATCCTCTGTGACGAAAAGCAGAGACTGTAGTAGATTTATTGATTGGTTGACAAAAAAATTAATATAATATCATCAGATTTTAATTTTTATCATCATTAACTTAATAATTTTTGGTTTTGTACCACTGATGAACAAAATTAGCTTTCTAAAGATGTCAACTTAAATTGTTGGAAATTATTTTTTATTTTACATTTTTCACTTTTTTGTGACATTTACAGACTAAACAATTAATCAATTAATAGAAAAAGTGTAAAAGACATTAATCATTAATGGAAATTTGTGTTACCTGCAATTCTAATGCTAAGTCAGAACACTGTCTTGTGTTTTGTGACATGATCCATGTCAGTTTATCATGTACAACATACACACTATTTCCAAAGCACTATTGTTTATATTTTGCGCATTTTACATTGCATGATTTGTCCTTAAATTGTCCAGCCATGTCCATGTTTGGTTGAATATGAGTGTGATCCAGTTGCATTGTTACACAAGGTGACCAATCAATTCCAGCATCAATCCTCTGTTACATTACACCGCATGTGAACGTCTTCCTGTCAACGTTACAGTGACACAGATGGGGGGGGGGGGAAGGGGGGTCGTCCCATAGTGACCCCTGTCCTGTTGTTTCTCTCTGTGTCCTGTTTCTCTCTACAAGCTCTAATATCACAGCTTGACGTAGATCTGGGCGCAGGTACCGGTGGTATCTAGACTGATGCATGTTTTTCACACACACACACACAACACACACACAGCCATAGCTTCAAAACCCCTCCGCAAAGCATGCACTCCTCATCTTTAGGCCATTTCCTCTCGTCTCTATCGAATTCTGCAGCCCCCCAAAAATGCTCCGCTGAGTTCAAAGCTTCGGGAAGTTCAAAGCCACATAGATAAAGATGCTGTGTGACGTGCGACTTTTTAATGTCATGTAATAAAATTAGATGAGTCTTTTCAAAGCCCTCGGCTGCCTCTTTTTTTTTTCTGCCGTGCCTTTGGCGAATTTGACCCCTTGTCATTTCTTCCAAGTTGGCTGCTGGTAATGCTTCCCACTGCATGGCAAGTCTTCGCTCAGCATGCCTTAAAACTGTTGTGCAATGTGAATAATGACTTCAGTGTCTGTGGTGTCTGCTTGCGTCTCTGTGTGCGTCTCTGGTGTGGTGCGGTCTTTACCCCTCTCCGTGTTGTTTACAGGAAACACCCAAACGCCTCATCCCATTGCACGGCCTCCTCCACGCCGTCCACCCCACAAGGGTACAGATACTGCTGTGATCTCAGTACAATACATGTCTGATTTGTTTATGATCAGCTTTGTGTATTGTTTGTTGGTATAATGTGCTGATTTAAAATAGCTTCTTTGAAAGGTTATGAGGGTCTAGATTCAATGATGCTAAGAACATTTAATGGGAATATAATTATATTTATTGTCATTGTTATTGTTAGATTGTGCTTCGAGGCCAATCTTGATAGCTGTCTTTTCTCTTGTGTGCTCAGCGCTGCCTGTGAATCCTTTTGGAAATGTTAGCTCTACGGTTGGAGAGAACGGGACTCTGATCAGTTGGGAGTACTGGGGGCCGGAGAAAAACGTTTATGTAGAATACAAAAGCGAAAACAGTAAGCAAAGCAACACACCTCTATTCCTGGCAGTCCCACGCATAGGTGGCAAGAGACCCCTACTTCATTATTGGCTTGTGCAGGTGAATAGAAATTTTGGCACGTCACGTTGCCGCTGGCTCCTGCCAACATGGTCCCCAGATGTGATAAACAAGGCGCCATGTGATTGGATTGCTAATTACCCAGTCCTGTTCTTGACTGGAGCAGCATGCATCTCCCGTGACAATCACGCTGGAACTTGTGCAGACAAACACCATAAAAAGCAGCACAAACACTCTTTCTGTGCCAATTGATTTTGAATGGAGAGCGCTCCATCATTTTTATCCACCTGCAGTGAGAACAGAGTGTTGTTGTGGTATGGCTCTCTCACACCTACTGCTTAGCAGATTTAATTAGGGAATACCATTATCATAGATCCCTGCAATTTAGAAAATGTCTTAATCAAAAGCATTATGTTGTGATCATCGGTCAGACACACTTCATATTTTAGTTCATCATCACATGTCGAATTTATGATGGCCTGGATAGATCAATGCACTGCAACATAAGAGAGCACATGCAAATAGATCAAACTAAAGCAAATAACGAAGATCTTTATCATGAGCAGCATTAAGAAAATATCATTAATATCAAGAATATACAGACATGCTAGCAGTTCAATGAGGCTTTGGTTTTACTTAATATGTTAATGGTATTTTACACACTGTGGTGCTTGAGCCAAATGCTAACATGTTCCCTGCGTCAACGCTAACATGCTGATAGCTAGCAGGGATAAATTTTACCATTATCACCAGCTTGATTAGCATGTTGACCAGCTTAGTTTAGCTTGTTTTGCAAGATGCTAATAAGAAGAAATTAGTTTTACAGATACTTCTCCATAAACCAAAAGTCAAGTGATCATCAAAGTAAGTGGAGTTCATCCTCTTGGCACCATGAATGTCTGTACAATCATCATTTCATCAAGGCTTAAAAAGCTTTAGAGTGAAAAATCAACAACCTCGTTACAGAAAACAAGATCAGACACCAAAACACAAACACAAAAAAGTTACACGGGGCAAAAATTGACCAAATTTTCAGATGTCTTCAAACCTTATATTGTCTCCTTGAAATATGCAACATTTCTGTTTGTGGTTGTGCCTCTGTATTTGGTTGTTTTGTCACAGTGCAGGAATTTTCTCTAAATGCTGCACATGTTCTGCTGAGTTTCTGAAACTCTTGTCTTTGCTTATGTTGTCTTGAGTTGCAGTGTGTTGAACTGTAAGGGCCCCCGAAGTAATTCATTCATAGACTACATTGTTTTCATTCAAAATTCCATGATTCTAGCAATGCAAATAGTCAGTAAATAATAGTATAGACAGCATTGCTTGCACTGTAATTCCATGTTAGCAAATTGTATTAATTTTTTTTCAAGTAACTAGTTCCCATGATTTCATGATCTCCACCATCCGCATGAAGTTGTGCTCGCTCCCTGAAATGCTCCTCTCTTCATGAACGTCCCTCTTGCAGGTGAAGGTGAAGAGGAGTGGCAGAAAGAGCTTGTGAACGGCTCTCAGAATGTTATGCTGAAGGGCTTAAAGGGAGGCCTCTCCTATAGGGTGCGTTTGGTTGCCAAAGGTCACCACGACCAGCCGCTCCACCTCTCTGAGGAGCTTTTGGTCTCAGTACCAGGTGAGGCAGTTCCTGCGGTCGCCTCAACCGTGGTCTGGTCTGGCCTGGCCTGGCCTGGCATGGCTTTGCACTGTGTACATTGTAGAATGTGAAGTAGTTTGTGCTGTTACATGATAATAATCTGGTCAAGCATGGGTTTAACAGATGTGTTGTGGTCACTTCAGGCATGTGCTGTAGTGATATAGACAGTGTGTAGCAGCGTGCATGATTATGTGGTTTAATATCAGTGTAATCAAAGTCAGTCCTGTAGATTTGGTAATTAGAAACCGTGGATGTCATTCTCATATAGAAGTATCTTATATGTTTAGTGGTATCATACCCAACCTAATAATACCCATAGTAAGGCTGTGTGTACGTGTGTTTTTGTGTAATCTGTGTGTATTTATGATTGTCTCTATATGTTCGCTTGTGAAAGAAAGATTTATTTCCCACACTGTGTACTAATATGGTTTCAGTAATGTCACCCTCAGCTTAATCTAGGAGATCTTCAACTTGTCTAACATATAATTCTTCTGTAACAAAAAGCAATCGTGATCCACTCATGAACTGAAATCATATAACATATATAACGTACTAAGAGAATAACTTTTTACACTTTTAACATGGTTGTCTCAGCACGTAATCATGGATAATTGTTTCGATTTTCCCTTTCCACTGTGAAAATATCATCCAGTTGTTAATTTCAAGTCTTCCTCTCCTCCCCT
This sequence comes from Acanthurus lineatus, assembly GCA_029814665.1. Classification (NCBI taxonomy): domain Eukaryota; kingdom Metazoa; phylum Chordata; class Actinopteri; order Acanthuriformes; family Acanthuridae; genus Acanthurus; species Acanthurus lineatus. Next base: position 18,521,330 of record JAPZDV010000023.1, read on the forward strand.
GGCCAGCTGTGGCAAGCAGACAGGTGGACATCGCCACTCAGGGATGGTTCATTGGCCTCATGTGTGCCATCGCCCTGCTCATCCTGATCCTCCTCATTATCTGCTTCATCCAGAGGAATAAGGGAGGGAAATACCCTGGTGAGTGGTGGCACAGACACTCATATTATTCTTTATGTGCAAACATTAAATTATGTCCAGTGGAATGGAGTGGAGTAGGAATATGAGAATTTATTTTTGCAAAGAAAGAGTGCTAAAAAGACAGCGATGAATAGCTACCACAATAACAACACATATTTGTTTCTTGTTAAAGAGGGACAGTTTTCTTTGAAATTCATTACTATTAATCTCCAAATATCTCTCATGATCTTTTTACACTACAAAAAATTTTTCGTGTTCAGTTGCCCTGTATTTTTCTTTTTTCTTTTTCTTTACTAATACATGTTAAACAAAAAGTATTTCTTGTTACAAAAATATATCTAACTCAAAATTATTGTTTCCAATTTTTTTTCCATTAAAACAAAACTTGAATATCCTCATATTAAAAAACATTAGTCTTTTCTCAGATGACAAAAAAGTTTTTATTCAACAAAAATAGATTTTTTTTTTAAATAATGTTTGTTATTTTAAACATAATTG
>JAPZDV010000023.1:18530984-18547026 GCA_029814665.1 Acanthurus lineatus
GACATTACACATTTTTTTTCCCAGCAGTCCCTCCTTTTTTTTTTTGTTCATGATAGCACCGGGATTATAACCCTCTCCACACCCTGGTGGCTATTCCCCCATGCTACCCCCCACTGTGTCCCATGTGTATATGGACTGGTTGGGTGGTGGGTGGTGGGTGGGTGGGGTTACCTATGCATGAGCCTCTCGGGAGATCATTGGGGCAAAATCTATGTTTGCCCTTGCTCCTCCCTCCCCCCACCTCCTGCACCTCCCTCCCTCCCTCCCTCGCTCCCTCGCTCTCCTCCTCCTCTGCCAGGCAGATAGATGACAGCCACCTATTCTTTCCTCCAGACAGCAGGGTGTTTGCTGTTCCTCTTATCCACCCAAGAGACCGGCCTTGTAACTGTGTTATTCACCAGCAGGATCTGTGTCTATTTGTACTGATATGTTGTCTGAGGGTTGAATACACTGAGATCCCGGATAACCAGCACAAAATAATATCCTTCTGGGCCCTCTACGCTGCTCTATTTGAATGTCATGAATTTCCTCGCTGTTACTATTTCCTCTCTCCTTGGCTATTTTCAATAGAGTACCATATTTTTCTAATACATCCCCTCGGGCTGAAGATAATGACTTTTTTCTTATGTGCTAACAACAGTTTTCATCTCTAAGGAAACAATACTTTTTTTTAAAAAAAAGAAATGAAAAGTGTGAATAATAACAGCAGCCTTAGGGATCAAAACAGCGACAACTTGCCATAAAGCTATAACCTTCATTCAAAGTCAGTTTTCTGATCAGACTAAAAAAGAACTTCTTTGATATGTTCCCCCAAAAATTCATCTAACAGGGTTAAGTCCTTCAATTAATTCTACCCTGCTCTTTCCCAAAGATTCCTGCATTATTTATGGGCCGCCGCCACAGCAGATTATTATTTGCTGTGTGGTGTTTACATCCAAGATTTAAATCTAATCTCAGGGGATTGAGATGGTCTCATGTTTGGACTGACATGCGGGCAAGGCATCATAATTAGCAGAGGTGCCCTTTTGATATCTGATGAAAAACAGGCTGGTGGTTAACATGCAGACTGCAGTCACACTCATTTCAAGTCTACCCCCGGTGCTGCTCAGCCATGCAAATAAATGTATCTGCTCATGTTTTGACATTTTTTTGGCTCAGATATTTGGCTGCTGCTTCAAAAGAAAAAAAGAAACAAAATTTATTGAAAAAAATCAGTTCAGAGATTTAGAAACCCTGGAAAATTCACAAACCTCACTTTCAGCAATTTGACATGATCTGCCATCATGTTCTTCAATGTAAATTTAAACATGATTTCTTTGAGATGGTAAGATTGTTATATTTGAAAAAAAAAACAAACTTCAGGTTACTTTTGACAACCCAGAAATTCACATCTGTGAGGATCAGGACAGAAATGTTGACTTGAGTGTGCAATAACGCCAGAAAATTAAGGGTTAGAGAGTATTTACTGGACCAAAGTTGAAAAAATACAGCCATTAATGGGTCAGACAGGCAGACAAGCTGAAGGGAAAAGAGAGGCGGACGGGTCTGAAAGCAGAAAACATACAGATGACAATCTACTTGCTGATAAGAAGGAGCTGCACCTGCTTTGTGCAGAGTATAATACTGAAGCTGATGACTGATGTGAGGCAGGTGTGTTGGCAGGTGATGAGTCTGGTGAGTTTTATGGTAAAACAGATGTTTTTTTTCTTTTCATTTTTGTGCATCAGTTATTCATTCAGAGAGTTTAACTAAAGTATTTAAAGAGATTTTTAAAATATGTGCACACGGGAACAGAATCATTTATTGTGGCTACAAGTTAACTAACTGCCATTATGTTGACTTGGGAAAAATAAAATAAACACCGCTGACTCTTCAGACAAGGCATGATACCGTTTAAACATTTTTGATATTGATTCTAAACTAAGTACATGTCTGAGAAACTCAACTCTGCAGCTCTAAGGAGCTTTTCATCTTCCATTAGCTTTTCATTTTCATGACTGCACATTCACTGTACGGCTACATTTCAGCAGCTCTTATCATCAGCTCCCATTAGCAGCCATTTCCAGCAACAAGGCTCTCAAAAACTCGCTGTTTGCTCCCTGCCCAACACTAAACAACACACACAGTTACTTAGTGAAAGGCTGGCGAACAAAGTCAAGCTTCTAACAAAAGAGCCTGATAATTTTCTGAGAGTTGGTGGCGACTAAAGAGCTAAAAGGAGAGTGAGTATTGGAATTAAATTCAATATGTGTGGAGAAAAAAGACTGAAAAAATGAATGCAACTTGCTGACATCTAATGGATTTCAGAGCAGTAAGTTAGTTTTTATATGGTGAGGCAATGTGGCTTAATTGTTTGTTCAATTTACGCATTCAAATCTCAAAAAGTAACAACATGTTTGTTATTTAATTTATGTAGTCACCTACATTATCCCTAATATTTCATGAATAAAACTTTAAAACACTTCTGAGTCGGTCAGAGAGATTTTCATCGGCAGAGGTGGATGTTTATGAATGAAATAAACAAATCTCATCATCCCAACAAACTTTGTCTGCATGCCATCAAGTTAGGTTTCATTGCTTTTATTGAGAACCCTTAAGAAATGACATATTATGCATTTAAACTCACATACAGAAACAAAGTTTAGTCATTTTATACACTACAATCTCTGTAAACCGAGAAATATTCATGTTTTTATGAGCATAAACTTCATTAAATGTTCTTAGGCTCATGTTTAAATACTGTGGAACCCGCTGATGGAGCTGAAGAGGAACCCGGACCCTCCTGTAAGAGCCACAGCTCCATGGTCCTGTGGAAAAGGCAGGTCTAGCGCCCCCCTAAGTTGACAGTCATAACCCCTCATCCAATCCACGGGGACAGGACCGCTGCTCTGTCAGTTTCTTTCCCCGCTCTTGAGCGCCCGGCGATGTGGTGCTGAGCAAGTGCGAGCATCGTGAAGGACACACGGACGGACGCGTTTGCCCGCCACGGAAGGTAAGGAAACCGGGAGCTCCGGGCACATTTTTTCGATGCAAACTGATTGTTTGAGATTACATCCAGAGAAGCCGGGCGCTTGCATTTTTTTTTTGACAGCTGGGAAATCAGTGTTGTTTACAACAGACTGAGTGGGAATGCGCGGATGGGATGGGAGCTCATCCAGCCCTCCGCAATGCAGAATTGCTAACGATTTTGGTAAGAAGAAACTGCATTTTTCCGTGTCATGCATGCATATTCGTGACAGATGCAGAGAGATACCGTGGGCGCAGTATCTGACTTATCGTGGCGTGGCGAGGGTGATGCTGTTACATGATATGCTGCACATCCCGACATGCACTTCCTTTTCCAAAAAATAGCCTTCTGGATGCACGGAGCGGGTGCAATGATGCTTTGGTATATTTCAGCAATATAAAGGTGCACATCTGCTGTAATGTTATATGCCTGAGTATTAAATGTAGCATTAATTAGACCATGCCGGAGGCCATTGCCTAATAGCGCCGCACATACCGATGATTCAAACTGCCGCCTGCCTTATGGCCAAGAGATAAGGAAGCACCAGACGACTGTAAACACTTTGATCTGGTGTGGAACTGAAACGCATGTCCCGGTATTAGTGCCGTGATTGATTAAAGCACTGGGTTCTCCTCTGTCATCTTCACTGGCAGATTGAGCCGTAGTGCTTAGTAATGGCCCATTGCAGGGTTATTCTGTCAGGATGTCAGGTGCTGGAGAAGGTGTCATGGGCGCGTCCTGACTCACCAGACTAGGCTTCAGTGGAGAGAAACTGGTCATGCTAGGCTACGTGTTGCCAAAGTGAGGTTCAAGGGCTGCCAGAAGTCCTGGAGAGATTCCCAAGGAGGTCTGCATCATCTTTGTTACACAATGATTTTATATTAGTGTTAATTCAGTTACTGATGACATAATTTAAAAGGATGATGGAGTTTTCAGTCACTGTGTAATCTCCCATAAGTCATGCAACTGTGCACTGATTCACCACAAACAGCAAATGTGATGCCAGTTCTTTCAGTTATATAAAATTACATTGATCTTCTGTATCTATATGGAGTTCATCAATTGGAAATTGATAAGCTCTCACTTAATAGAAGCTCTGGTTCACCATAATGTGGTGAAGTCTGTTTTCACGCCCATATTACCACAACATAAAATAATAGGCTGATATTTAGATAAAAGTACAGTCATAGTTTTCATAATGCTGTTCAGTAATGGCTTGAGTACATTTCTTTGTGCACAAACTGCCAGCCACAGACAGCAGAGGATCCTTTCAGACACTGCAACTTTCAAATTGTGGTCTAATGAGCTTGTAATTGCCAGTCATAATGTGATCAGTAACGCCAAAGTAGAAGGGAATTATGATGGACCTCTTTGTTTATTCATGGCTCTAGAGTTGTTTTGCACTGTGATGGTTCGTGATAACTGAATTAGCACCTGGTATTTTGGATTATTGGTCTCGGATCAGCATATTAATGTCTATTAATGAAGGTTTATGAATAGATTAAACGGTATTTTGTATCTTTACGATCTTATTGTGTGGCTTGTGTTCTCATCCAAAGGAGTTTTTTGTCCGGAGGCTTGATTTGATACATTTTTGACCCAAATGTTCAGACAAACTAGTTGCCATTCAGTGGCATGTGTGAGATTGTTCCCTGTGTGTTTGTCCTGACTGAATCGGAGCCATAAATGTGGCACAAAATGTCAGAGGGATTCCTCCTTGGCTGCCTGTCAGGTGGAGCACTTTATGGATCTTGTAAGCTTGACTGCTGCTAATGCATCCTGTGCTGTCCTGTGTACACCCCGAGGACAGACCCGCTTCTTCATGCTAGGTGAATGAATTCACTCTGCTCAGAAGTAGGCTAACCTACTGCGTGCGTGGCATCGTCTTACATTTTTTACCTCTCATGCTCTATGAGGAAATATGTAATATATAGAGTTCTGAATTTTGTAATAAGCTGTTCCCTGCCAGCACACTCGCTGTGGGGACGGCAGTGGCTTGCAGAGCCTGCATGATGAGGAACTTTTTACATAACACAGTGCCCTGCAAGATATGGCTGTTCCATGATGCATTTCAAGGCTACAGCCTCAGTTTCCATTAACGTCAGAGTCAAATGACTCAACATAACCCAACGCTTAGTTTTCCTTTGGTTTGAAGCTTCAGTCACACACATCTGTCATGTATTGGGGTGGACAGACTAACCTCACCTGAGGCAGAAAACAGAGCTTTGTTCAACATCTCTATCTCCGCTTCACTTCAGTCAGCTCGGACCTCATAAGTTTGAAGGTGAGAGAGATTGGTTTTTCTCATCTAGTGCAGGAATTCATCACTGCAAATCTGTCCAGTGGATGAAAAGTTTTTTATATACCAGAGGGTGATTTTTCCCTTTTTCCCATCGCCTTTAAATTAAATTTGATGTCTTTATATAAGCGGCATGATTTCAGTTCCCAAAGCAGAACTTTGGATATTTTCCATCTAAGATTAAGATAATTTTAGAGTCGTTTTAGGAGATTAGATTTGTTTCCAGATGTCCTTCCAAGACCTTGGGTGACAAATTCTTGGGCAAAGAGTCAAAGCATTAGCCGAAGAGGAGAAGATAGATTTTATGTACGATTTTGAAAGGACTCTAAACTGATTGGCAGCGTTGGCATTTGGCTACAACAGAGCTAGTTTGTTAGGCGCTGTTTCTTCTGTCACACTTAATGCAGTGTCAGTCACGCTGCAGGGAATACGTCCTGTAAGCTTGTTTCATTGTTAAAGTGAATGATATAGCAAGACGAGACAGCCATAGCACAGAAGCATTTGTGTGTAGAAACCCAGACACGCAACAAAAAAAAAAAGCCCACCAGCCTTTATTGCTGCAACTGTCTTCACTGCGTGCACAAGTGCCCCTCTTTTTGCTGCTGACAAAACATGTGATGCTCTCGTCTTGATGCTTCCTTTAGATTGCTCAGCAATTTACGCATCGACGATCAATAGCGAGATCCACTAATGGTACGGCAGTGAGGCAGAGACATGACGTCCTCAGTGTTTGCCTGGAGACAGACCTCTCCACTGTTCATGCCTGAGGAGGAGAAAGGGCCTCAGTCCCCATCTGCCATCTTTGGCTGTCTGATGCGAGTTGCACTGGGCTTGCCATTGATTCTCCCACTGTGGACCGCTCCCTGCTCTCTGCATGCATGTGACCCTATAGATCTTGTGGAGACTGAGCTAAGTGGGAAAAAACTCCCCGACACAGTCCACATTTGTTGCCACTTGTTGACCATCCATCTGTTTCGTAAAATTTCAGATTAAACCACAAATGGTGGCTTATAGATATCTACCATTTTATTCTATCAAATGGTTAAATGGTGGTACTTGTTTGTTTTGTACAGCTAATAGGTATGAAAAAGAGCCAGAGTTGTGAAGAAAATTGCCAAACTTGCTGTTTCAAGCTATAAAAATGTAAGAAAAACTGCTTTTCTAGTCTAATGTGACCGGGAACTGAACTCTTGATGGTTATTTTTTCACATTTTTGATATTTTACAAACCAAATGGTTGTCCGGAAATTACAGAACCAGTTAATTATTGATGAAGAATAAATGAGCTGCCACCATTAGAGGCCTGCTGTATCTTTTAGGCACCTTTTTGTTATATAAGTGTTAGTCTTTTCTCTCAAATCATTGACTTTGTTTGACTGTGTAAGGTTTTTTTCCTCCCCCTGCACTGATGTTTTATTTCTGGGGCTACTGTTTCCAACTTAAATCTAATATCTTGAGTAGTTGCTCCCAGCACTTCTGGAGGCTGGTTACTTTTTATGCCAGACCCCAAATGAATAATTATTTAGCCACACTGGATCAAAATTTTAAATTTATGTGTGCATGTGCGTGTGGGTGGGTTTGCACATAAATGTTTGTCTGTGGTTGTGACTAATAAGTTCATGGCGAAAGGTTGAATGAATCACTTTTAATAAACCTTACACATTTATATTTCATCATAGTCCCCTCTTATAAATACACGCTTTGTACCGCAGTTGTGGAGTATATGGATCCCTTCTTTGTTGAAACTGGCTTTCTGGACATCCAGAAAGGTGTCCACGACACACAACAGTAGTCTTGGCCCTCATACTCCATCTGCAGTCTATGATTTGTGTCTTCCACATCTGTAATTGAGAAGACACACAGCCTGTTTTGTGGATTTATGAAAATGCAGCTCAGGGCCCAAAATAGAAACAGATTTATTTGATATTATCTGCTAGTTTTTGCTATTTATAGCATTAAAGCTCAAAGGGAAAGATGTTTTTCATATAATGACAGGGTGAAAAAGATGTTTGAAGAATTGACTTGTTTGTAAAAGAAAAAAAAAAGCTTCCCTATTGGTGTAACTTAAAGTGTCTTTTATCATGGAACATTTAATCTGTTTCCCCTCCCTCCAACAGTTTGATTTTGTTTGTTGATAAAGAGCATAAGTGACCCTTAAGGCTCTGGTTTGTCTGCCAAAGTGATGTCTCATTTAAAATCAGATTACGCCATTTCCGCTAAGATAATGTGGACTAGACAAGAAGGTAATGTCCTGGTATCTCCTCTTGCCACAGGGCCAATCATATGATGACATTGATCAATGTCATCAAAATGTTATCATAAAGTTCCACGTTAAGTGACAAGGATTTAAACTCTTTAGTGATCTGCTGAGGCAACAGAACAGTTTAACTCCTCAAAATCACAAGTTTAATAATCATGAGATTGAGTAATCAAGATTGATTTATTCGAGTGGCCACTGACTAACTGGATGAATGAAAATGAAAGAATAATGAGTCTATTGGTTTGTCTGTTTAATGGTTTTAAATGTTAAGTTGATGACTGTAAAGGTCCAGTGTGCAGGATTTAGTGGTTGAAGATTGCACTGAGTGAATGTCCTTCTCGCTCCCTCTGCGCTACCAAGGAGAATCAATAGAAAAAGCAGAAAAGCCCTCTGTAGAGCCAGTGTTCGGTTTGTCCATTAAGGGCTACTGTAGAAACATGGCCGTGCAACATGGCGAACTCTGTTGTTGAGGACCTGCCTTTTCTGTAAATGTAAAAAAACTCTTTTATGGTAATAAAAATGCAACAGTTCCTATTTTCACACCAAAGAAACATGCTTAAACACTGGACCTTCAAAGATTTTTTTTGGCTTCGTGTAGAGGTCCAGTTTGTATGATTTAGTGGCATCTAGTGGTGAGTTTGCAGATTGCCACCATCTGAATATCTCCCATCATCCTCCTCATTAAAGCATGAAGGAGAGCCGAGAGCAGCCACAAATGTTGTGAATAAGGAGCAACTCCCTCTGTAGATATAAAGGGCTCACTCTAAGGTAACAGAAACGCACTGACTTTTTTATTTTCAGGTAATCAAAATATACTTATCTTATTCTGCCAATAGATTCACCTAAATCCTTCACACTGGACCTTTAAGGACAATTAAAATATGTAACTAGGTTACATTTGACAGGATTTTCGCTTCTTTTCTGTGATTCGTCGCTCGGTTTCCTCTGTGATATTTTTAGACTTTACAATCAAAGTAAATCTTTTGGGATTTATGGACTCAATTAGAGGGAGATTACAGATGTGTGCCCTTCGCCTGCTAATTTATGTTAACGGCATGATCAGCCTTTCTAATTTTGTCAGATAACATTTGACTTTCCTTCATTACCATGTCAGCACAGAAAAATTGTTTGTTTGCTTATTAGCAGGGCAAACCTTATCTTGCTTCACTGGGATGCATTCAATTTCCGTAATAATATCAGGAGGTATTTGCTCATCAAATAGCTAATTGCCTTTTGCTTGTTGTTAACCAGGACTAAAGAGGTTTGTATTTAATGATGATAAGAAGTATATGTGACAGCACTGCAGGGTTAACAAGTTCAGAGGACAGTTTTTCGTAATTAAGTAGTCAATTTTGAGCATCTTAATGTGAATGGGTCTTAATTAAACCACTCCTTAAAGTGTAAGATTACCCCTTGTGACTTTGTTCAGCATTTCACAGAGCAGAAATATTGTGTTACACACAGTGGACTGACTTCTCACATGGGAGTCTCGAGCCATCTGTTTTTGCACCTTGGTGAAAGCAGGCAGATACATTGTTTACTGATGAGATGCTGTGCAGTCAGACACTATCAGACACTATGTATATGCTATTTTGGTCGTGTAAGAGATGACTTTGAATTTCATGCAATTTGGAAATCAGTGAAGTGTCTCTGATTTATTCCCTGGAAATGCAGCCAGAGTGTTGCAATGTAGAAAACTTCTGCAATAGTCAAAGAGAACGGAAGTTCCTCATCTGTTGTGGTTTTTTTTGTTTAGACATGCTGTTATAAAATACACTGTTAAATCCAGATCATATAAAAGAGATTTTTTATAAAAGATCCTTTAAAATGAAGGGATTTTGGATGATTAAGGGCAAAAACAGAAATAATCACCTTTGTTTCTGCAAAACCTTACCTACAACTTCATCCCCTCAGACATTGTATTTTATTCTATAATCTTAACACCAAAGCTTGCATTTACCATTATTTTAAATATTGGATTACCTCTGCATCCTTCATCATTGGTATTCTCAGTAACGGGCAGCATTGTTTACAATTTAATCCCATTTAATCTGTGTTTATCATGGGATTGTGAGAGCTTACTGTAGTTTCAACGGCTTGCACTGCTATCTCATAGTTCTGGGGATAAAGAACAAGCCCGATGGTGCATGGAACTGTCCAATTAGGTATGAAAGCGTCTTTCTCGGTGGGGCCAAGCCACTCTTGGGGCCTTTGAGCAAAGCCTGTTGCTATGGTGCAGAGAGCATGTGTGGAAGACAGGAACACACTTTCATCTAAACGCTCATTCGGCATTCAAGGCTCACGAGCGTAACCACAGCCGTCCGCTTATACCTTTATCATTCATGTATACTGTGTGTTTTTCATGCTAACCAAGCATATGTCGCCACACAGTGATGATGCCTGCTGCATATGTTTGACAGCTCAGCCTTGTTACCGCGATGGTAAACTGGAGACATGAGCTCCCCACCAGTTGTGTGCTGAAAATAATGAAAGACCTAGTGGGTCAAAAAGGGGAGTCTCACACTAATCAGAAACGTCCTTGGTGAGGAGCCCTGTAGTTCTTTAGCCGGCTGACCCCTAGCCTTCTGTGGGAAGCACTGTATGTGTGAGGAGCGTATGGATAGAAGGCTAATCGCAGAGAGAGCCCAAAGGCGAAGGCCTCCCGGAACGTGGAGCGAATAGCGAAGGAGCAGAGCTCTTGGGAAGCCTCATTATACATTTAGGGGCGTCCTGTTTTCACTCTCTCCGGACAGCTGGACAGCTAAATTGTTTGTGGATCAATAGTTTAGCTTCCTACTGGCTCCACAGAGTGAGTGAAGTGCATTTAAACCCAAGAAATCCCATTATGCTTGGCAGAGATGGGAAGCATAGCACTAGGGGCCTCAGCAAGTGCTATCTCTATACCCATTATTTAATTTCCCTGTTTGTTTACCTGCAGTGCTTCTTCCAGGACCATCATAGTCGTTTTAGGCTCATGTTATCTAATTTTTTTCTTTCGATTTCCGTTTTCTTTGCTGTGCAATCTCATTTATAAATGTGGCATGATATTACCATATTATTTAAAAAAAAAAATAATGCTATGTGTGCTGTATTTTAAAGTCATTCATTGGATGCTGTAATTTCCGGTACATTGCCTATCACTCAGAGATCTTCACAAGCCGGATCAATTGAAAGTCATAAGACTGTCTTGTGCTCTCAAACAGACTAAAGTATTGTATATTAATGCTGCTTATTATGACCGGAGCCTTGCTGCAGCCTGTCTGTATTGATTCGACACTTATAGAGAATGCCTGTTGTTTTTCAGCTCAGCTCTTTGGCTATGTAAAAGGCATAGAGAAAAAAAGGGGCAGAAAGAGGAGGAGGGGGGGGGTTTGAGTGTATAATGAGAAACAGAGAAGAACAAAACATTTGGAGCTCTCCCTTCATTCCTTAGATCAGTGTAACCAGAAATAAAAGCTGTGGCTGGTGCAGGCTCCGGGCTGTGGGCCGCCGCTGTCCTCTCCTGGCTCTCTTGCATTGCTGCCGGTGCATTTTGTGTTTCACTGGTCAGCCTCCGAGGTTCTGGGCTCTACGTAGGCTGCATCTCGACATGAAGAGCCCATTGATGGGTAACATTAGCATTCGGTGTAGGCGAGCACGACAAACAGGTTTGATTTCCCGTTTCACACTAACAAACCTGTTCTCTCTGGATCCTCTCAAAGGGTCTCAAATCAACCCTCTTGTTGCATAGCTAATGAGAGCGGATAAAAGAGGTCAAACAATGCTTATGTAGCCTTCCTCAACCTTCCGCAGTGTACTCTTTGTATAAGGCGCAGACCTGCCAACCGCCGTGTCAGGGCAACACTTTTTTAAGCTGGCGTGACACTGTCACATCTGGCCCACAAACTCGCAACGTGATGTAACCACCTGCGTCATGTTTTCTGTAGATGCTAGTGGGACAATACGCCAGCACTAATAGCTTCCGACAAACTACCCTAAAGTGTCCCTGAACAAAAGTTGTTTTTTTCCAGTTGGCATAAAATTATTCAGATCTGAACCCAGTGTTCTGAGGGGATTTGGCTGACTTATGCATGAGACGTGTGCACTAATTATGCTGCAGATTCTTCTACTTGGCTCAGTTTGTAGCTGCGGGAACGTCTGTTGCAATCTGCTAATTCATGGTGCAAACATCATTGTCACAGTTTTACTTAGCAACGGCAAATTGCTACAGAGAAGAAGCCGCTAATATTATGGCACGAGAAATAACACGTTCGATCTTGGTGTTTACCACCTCTGTGTTTTAATTATTATGAGTCAGACTGCTTGAGCAATTCATCCTGATGCCAGAGAGAAAAGAGGTCAAGGGAGAGTAAGGGAAGCCGGCTTCCTAATTGCAAATCTTATTCCTTTACCAATGGACATTTCAGCTTTACTATAGCGTCATTTATATGAACGGTTACCAGGAAGATAATGAAGACGAGAGTAAAGATAGCACCCTTTTTGTTCTAATTACTGTGAGGAAGGTGCTGGCAATCACATCAATTCCCTGACCTAATGAAAACATCTCTTGCATGTTTGCATGGAGAAAAATAAGCCTTGCATGCATATTAATGGAGTACTTGCTCAGAGGTCAGCAGGGCTTGGCGGTGGACAGCCACAATACTGTATGTGTAGGCCATGTGGTGACGTGTCGCTAGTAAAGCGGCCAGTGTCACCGGTTGGATTATTCATGAAGAAGGTGTAATGGCAGTGAGTGAAGGAAAGGGCATCCAGAGGTGAATCTGACTGAGAGAAAGAGCACTGAGCCCTTTTTTTTTTTACCATGCTCACACACACACACACACACACACACAAACACACACTCCTTTGCAGTGCTCTGACTCTTATCTGCAACACACAGCTCCACTCATGCTGTACACACAGGGCCATAGTGTGTGGAGGACAGGCGGAGTGAAGGGCGCAGCGTCACAGTCAGGCGAGCACACACACAAACACACACACACGCGCGCGCTCATCTTCTACACAAACTCGCAAACACATGCAGAATAGATAGAAAGAGGAGGGGTTATCGTTTTCTTAATTCCCCTGCAACAGAGGACAACAAGACAAAGCGAAACGCTGCTCTTCTGCTTAACAGGAGGGGGGATGGAAGCTACGACATGTTGAGAGTCTGCTGGAGGACTTCATGTGATTGCCATCGACCCAAGCCCAACCTTGTGAGGATTTTTTTTACAATATAATAGGAAAGGTCGCAAAAATGAATACCTGCAACTGACTTTACATATAGGCATTAAAAAAATACAATTTTTAAAAGGTTTTCAAGTCAAGCAGTCCAGATGCTAGGTTACCATTTGGACAGAGTCACACCAGCTGCTTCCCACCTGCTTTCCGTCCTGTGCTAAGCTAAGCTAACCATATCCTGGCTCCAGTTTCATGCTTAACTGACAGATGAGAGTCATTATGATGTTTTTGGTGAGAACTTTTAGAGTTATTGAAGACAAAATGTTTTTTTCTGTCATCCTTTGCCAAGTTCATGATTTACAAGATATGAGATTCTGAATAGAAAAGCAAGTGAGACGACTAAAAGGCAGCAAGAGTCGGAAAAAAGAGCTGTTTAAAATCCTTTTGAAAAGTTTTAAAACAGCTGCTCAGTGCCATAGTTTTGTGAAACACAGACATTAATCAAGCCAAGCATAACGTAGGTAAGACTTGTAAGTGTGAATACTCTCAGAGCAGTCGAGCAAAAACTATGTTTGAAGCATAATATATGAGAAGTCTCTTAACCCAGTTTGTCTCTCTCGCTGCTCCTGCAGGAAACACGAGCTCGATTGGAAATGCTGTTAACCATGTAGCTGCGTGGGCTGTTATGAGCTGCGTCTCTGGCAGCAGTTGGACTGTGCACAAACAGCTTCATAATGGTGAAGAGATGATTTCCTTATGTAAAGTGATAATCTTGTGATCTGAACGCCAGGAAGCACCCACACATCTGCAACCCCCCCTCCTCCCCTACGCTGACACAGCCGAGTAATGTCATGATGTACCAGTTTTTTTGTGTTTGAAGATTTCTGTTTTGGAAGAGACGGCACATTAACTTAGTCACAAAATAATCTCCGCAGTCGATTGATCATGGTCTGGCATCGTGATCTAAGCTCTCTCCTTTGTAATGCATCTCCCTCTGTTCTTCTCCGTTGTCTAAGTGGGCACCTGTTCTGTGTCATGAGCCACGATCACATGTAGTGACTTGGCTACGAGGCAACAGATGACTCAGGTCTTCGCCCGGGCTGTGCTCATTGTCAGTCAGCACACACACTGCTTTGCCACCAGGCTGTCTGACTGCGGCCATGTGCTCAGAAGTAAACACAGGTGACGGTGTCTGTCGATATGGACACTGTGTCCTGGACATGAAAGTGTGTACCGTGATGGTGGAAGATCTGCTTCAGATAAAGTGTTTATCCTCCTTGCAAATATCCCAGCATGAACAAATTAACAGACTCCTTTGACTAATACAAAAAAAAACAACCAGCAGAGAAGCGGTAAATTGAAAAATCTGTTCCTGTATATTAGCTTGTTCCAGCTGTCGTTCTCAGGTTTCTTGCACTTCAAATAAGATCTCACACAGACTGTTTTAAAATAGTGAATTTGGCTTGTCAAGGAAGAAGAACTTGAGTGCCAAATAACAGGGGAATATTATTTTACACATAAATGCACCCATTGAGTGGAGCTTGAAGGGGCACAAGTAGTGGTGGAAGACTTCCTGATGGGTAGGCATGAATATGCATGGAGCTGCTTAAAAGCACTGGCACAGGCTAATACAGTATGGCTGTGAATGGATTCACAGTGCATGCTTTGTCTCATGTACTTTAAACTCTGGAGGAGGTGTCTGAGCCTCTTGTTTGAACTCTTCAGCCCCAAAGTGCCACTGCACAACTCTCACAAAGACAAATCTTCTAATCTCGCTTAAGAAAATCTTTTAAATCTCACAAAGTCTTATGTTGTGTTAATTATGTTTCCTTGCTTCCTTAATTACTTATTTATCAGTAAGATCGCTGGGTGTTTACATTCTCCTATCTAACTCTGAATTGTGATATATCATTTGGGATTCATTGAGGTTGATGCGGTTTAATGAATCGCTGAGTGATAAGTTATCAAAGTGAACTGTAAGCAGTGTGCCGCATCACAGATCTTTCAAAAGGCCTCCTATTGAGGCCAAATGTATTCTAAACGGATACCAGTGCTGTTTAGAGACCAAGTGGCTGGGGATTTGTTTCTCTCCCTCTCGTTTCCTGGAATAATCTGTCATTTATTTACATCTGCCTTAGAGAAATTTCTGGGATATAGGAAATATTAGAAGTAAACAAATATGAGCAGAGCTTGCTGTCAAACCCTGAAAGCTGAAAATTGTGGAACGCTGCCCTTGGCAATAGGGCTGTTGTTGTATCAAAACTACAGGGGGACTGGGAGTTGACAGCCACAATGGCTTAAGTAAATTAAATTATCATTCCCAAAGCTTCAGCACATCCAGTGCAGGCCTCAGCCTGCCGCCCGTGTCTGTCTGCCCTTCCCGTGCTTCTGTTTTCATCCTTTTTTCTATCATTTCTTTGAAGCTATGATTGTGTGGGAATGTGTGTGAGGTTGTGGCCACAGGTTTCCCTGCTGAGAAAAATAAAAAGAAAGATCCTGGTTGTTGGGCAGATCCAGACACATGATTCTTGTGCAATAAATGCACTGCTGATTGGAAAGGAAACCTTGGACACAAGGTATATTTATATATATACACATATATACACACACTAACACACACACACACACACACACTATTGTTTAGTATTCTAGCAGGCAGAGTACAGTTACCTGTTGTGTAGTAACAATATGAGACCTAATTGTCTTTACTAGAAACAGACGGAGGCAGTTAAATTTCTGCCAGATTGCCTCATGACACGAAAGGATTTTTATTTGTGGCACAATGATTGAGGTTTGTACAGACTCCAAACACACAGAGAGACTCTTATAATGGGCAAGTGAGTGAAAGGACTACAGTTATAGAGCATCCACAGTATTTTCTTGTTCATTAAAGTGGAAAAGAGAGCGATAAAAGCAAAGTGGACTTAGAGTGGTGCAAACTTTCAACAGAACTCTTAACTCTAATGATCACATCTCAGAGAAAAGTTGACAATAAATGGATACTACAAACAAGCGGCCTGATTGAGTCTATCACTCTGTACCATAGACCTCTGATTTTTAGAAACCATAGCACATAAGTGAGTCACACTGCTGCACTGGATGACTGTGAACATGGACACAGTGTTTAGCTCTGAGTCTCTGTCACATACATTGGCTTTGCATTAAATACTCAAATACTGCAGGTTATGAGGCGCCGTATAGCTCAGTTGGTAGAGCAGAAGTCCCATATACAGAGGCTATGTGTCCTCGTCTCGGGTTCAGTGGCCCTTTGCTGCATCCCCCCCCAATCCTATCCAAAATAAAGGCAAAAAGTAAAA
>JAPZDV010000023.1:18547126-18601287 GCA_029814665.1 Acanthurus lineatus
TTCTCCCTCAATACCAATATCCCTCGGTTAGGGTTCCTCTACTGGGGTTCCGTGGACTTTTGCTGAATCCCCCCCAAATCCCCCCCAAAAAAACGCCAAAACTTAAAAAAAAAAAATTAAATTATTATTTAGGGTTTGTGACCAGTTCTAAAAGATTTTTCTGTTTTAAATGGGCTTGGGCCTGGGTATCACACACAGGCTGAGGTGTGTGACACTCGATTCATCGCTGGTTTTGGTGTTTTTATGGGCTTTGCAAAAAGGTAAGAAACACAGAGGAAATCTGTAAGAAACAGAGGAAAACATAAGCACTAACAACAACAGCAGGGAAATGAAGCTTCTTCTGTAAGCGTCCCTACTGTGTTACTGATTGATTGTAGCAATGACACAGAGGATATCAGTACCGTATTGACAAATCAATACAGTGTGATTGATCCAGCCTCCCTGACTCAGATTCACCTGGGTTGAACTGACAAACGTCAATTTATCTCCTGTTTGTTCCATTTCTCAGACGCCGCTCCGTGTATCCTAACATTCAAGTGAATCGATCGGTAAATACCAATGATTGATCGATGTCTCGCCCTCATCCACAAAGACGCTGTCTGTATCTCTGTCAGTGAAAAAACATCTTGTTCAGCCTGTGACCATCACTGACTTACATTGTGTCTTAATGGCCATTATACTCTCGTTTTCTGCTCACACACTTAATTTTTTCCTGTCATTTCGCAATTATTATTATTGCTGCTGCTGAAAAGGTCCAGTCAAGTATTGAGGCGATGAGACCACTGCCCTCTTCAGCTGACTTGCACAAACACACATTACTTATTCACAACCAGCCACCCACACACACACACACACACACACTCACTCACACTGGAGTTGCAGGGTTTCTCTGACAAAGCTGAAAGAAAATGCAGGAATGAGGCAGTGTGTGGAGGATTGTTTGGTCTGACTGCGTGTCGAGCTGCTGCAGAAGACGCTAAAGATTACAGCCATTACACACATACAAAAAGCTCTGTGTCTGCTAATAGTCCCCCACTCCTCTGCCGAATCTTCTCACCTGCAGTTTGTTCAAACAATCTTCGGTGCAGACACGGATAATGAAGACAGAATAACCCAGAGGTGAGATTTGGCTCGTGAGCAGATAAAGGAGGGAGTGGGCAGTTAGCTGGCGGTGGACTCTGTTGTCAGGTTTACTGCTTTGATGTACAGTAATAATAAGCAGACAGCCTGATGTGTAGTGTCCAGTTTTACACTCTTTTGTTGGAGGGAGAGAGATCATGTTGTGTGTATTCGAGCGTGTTTGCGTTTGAGTGTTTGACATATAGAGGGATGGAGGGAGAGGGTGTCAGATCTGCAGGACAGTGGGTGACACAAACAGGGGACTGGTCTCTGTGCTGTGACCTTGTTTGCTAATTAAGTGTCAGACCTATTTTTCCACTCCAGAAAAAATAAGCTCATATCTCAGGGTTGAGATTGCCAGAAGGCGATTGGAACAGTCATTTCGCCCCCGTAGGCTGCCTCCTCGGGGTCCCCGTCTTTGAGTGTGGGTGTGTGTGTGTGTGTGTGTGTATGTGAAAAAAGGCAGGAGTATCATTAGGGATGCCTCTGTATGGGTAGCCCTTCCTCATGAATACTGCATAAAGCTCTAAACACAGATGTAACAACACAGTGTAATGCTGCAAACTGTCACTTTTACTGTCACCAGACAAGTTTTGGCTCCAGTGATCTGCTCCACACAGGCCCAGTTTGGCTCTGAATCCTCGCACATAGTGAATTTGTCACATGGAAAACAGCTCGTAAAATGATACAGTTGGGCTGCAACTCAATATTGTGGTGGCAGATTCAGTATGGCTTGGGTTTAGTAAAATTGAGTCATCTCTCTCTTCCCAGATTTTAATTACAATTAAATTATATATATTTTATTAAATTTTAGGTTCAGTCCAAATAATCAGTCACTTTACTTGTTTGTTTATCATGATTACATTGAAGGCTGATAAGTCGATCAGCTGAGTATTTGATCAGCAGAAATTGTCTGTGATTATTTAAAAAAAAAGTCTGAACCATTTTTAAGCAAAATGTCAAAAAATGTTCTGGTATCAGGTTTATATTTTCTGGATTTGATCAGTTTTTTATTTTAACAAATGTAAATCTTTGTGATTTGGACTGTTTGTAAGTACAAAACAAGCAACTTGGACTTAGGGGAATTGAAATGTGGATGTTGTCCTTTTTTTCCTCAATGGACCAGAAAAAAAACACTTTGTGACAACATTAGTAATTCATTATTAATAAGAATTATTAATTTTAAATAAGAAGGGAAACTGTAAGTTGTGGTAGTACAAAACAAGATTCCTGTTTTAACAACAGTATTCATATTTTACATTTTGTATATGGATATTGAGGTATTTAAAGGTTTAAAAAACCATTTTTTTATTTGTAAAGAAATTTGCAGAGATTTTAATGTGTTTGGGATATGTTGTTGTATTGATCTTAAAGTATGGATAATGTGAAAAAGATTGCCTCTATATGGGTCTACAGCTAACACCTACTGAAACAGCTCAACCATTAGTCAGACATAGTATAAAAAAGGTTCATAATTTATGCATTTCTTTCCATTATCATCAATCTTCCATTTCCTCTCTATAACATTTCAGATTAATCATATAGGCTTGAAAAGTTGTTTTCCTGACATATTTCCTCTTGTCTCTTTGCATCTAGCCGCCCACTTTACAATGTATGTGTTTTGCTCAGCGAGCATGAAAATTGCCCTATTTAATGACGCCCTCCCATGTATCTCAAGATGCAGCGCCTCTTGAAGTGCTCAGAATAACTCACTGACCTTTCCTCTAAAGACTCGTAACTCCATAGAAGGTACTGCGTTAAGTGAACAACAGATTTCATTGCAGATGTGTGGTTTTTTTCCTATTGTACTGAATATTGTTGTATGATAGTGCTGCAGGGCATGAGTGATTGTTTGTCCAGTCCAAAAAAGAGCAGCATTGTGCGTGTGACACATATCAGTCACTTGAATGCCAAAGCTGACCCATAAATGAAGGCCTGGGTCAAAGGGGGGGCAGGCCAGCTGCAGCATAGGGCCGATATCTGGTCTAATGAGCCTTAATGTAGCATCCAGTGACACGACATGCGTCAGACTGTGGCTCACACAGATCGCCAAGAGGAGACCAGATTTATGTGGTGCCTTGGCAAACTCCTCAAGCTGAAATGATTGTGTGTTTTTGCTGTGGTTATTGTTGTGTAATGCAGACCTCTTTCGTTTGGATAAAGATGAAACACATGAAGAGCTTCACATATGCAAGCATGCATCTACTAAAGACTCCCAGCCTTTTGTTTTTTCTTCAGTCTTGCTCTAACCCCAGTTTTTTTTCCCACATTTGGTTAAAATTTACAGACACACATTCAGATTGGATTTCCCATCGCTAAACTGACGAATACGTTGGCTTTTGATTCAAACACATTTTCTTTTTTCCATTTGTACTAGTTTATTCATAGATTTTCTATCATAAAAGTGCAGAAATCTTAACACTTGAGAAAATATTGCAGGAATGCAAACCCCCCCTTTACCTCAACACACTGCCTCCCTGCACCATCAGGGCTGTTAAAAAGATCATGAAACAGAAGTGCACAGTTTTAGTGTAATTGCTGTTAAAACAAACCCAAATAAACACAAATACTGATTATATTATGATGGCAAAAGACATTCATACCTCCTACAATAATAACTGTGTTTCTTTTTAACAGCAAATGCATCTATTATCATTCATGAGATCAAAAAGGAATTAATTTTGCAGACAAGTTTTATACATGGGTAAAATATGATGAGTACGTTTTGTTTTATCCCTCCTCTGGTCCAAGTTTGAGTACCCATAGCTGTCTCCAAGTTCAGCTTCGACTCCTGGATCCACTGAATACTATATAGGATGCAGGAGACCTTCCTTTCCAATTAAGCAGTGTAAAAGAGCAAGCAAGCAGTAATGCAAATACACTGATGCAAGGCGAAAAAGCCCTCTCCAACTTGTGCGCTTGTCCTGTTGGACAGACAGAGGACTGGAGAAGATGGACTGACTCCCCCAGGGAAGATGGGAAGGATGCAAAAAAACTCAGTGTGACTCTAAACCTTATTATCTTTGCCTTGATGACTCCTCTGGTGCAGGAATCAATACATCCTGACTGGCTCCAGGGGCACAGGGCCCACTACAGGAAGCAAGTATCTCCAAACTATCCATTATGGATGAAAGGGTGGGGGAGTGTAAGGATGGAAACTAAGAGGAGGCAAAAGAATGAAAGATAGGGCCAGAGGAGAGAGATAAGAGGGTGGAAATACAGGAAGGAGGGATGAGAATAAAAGGGAAGTGGAGATTGGAGGACAAGAAGAAGAGTCTGTCCACAATGAGAGTGAATGAGTGGTGGAGGAGGAGGAGATGGAGGTGAAGATTGCAGCAGGGCAGTGAGCCTTGCAGCTGTTTGTTTTTTTGTTGTAGCTCAGCTGCCTCGCTGTGGATGGCTCCTGCTGTTCCTCCAGTGTGGTTGTAATGTTTATTTCCAGCTGAGGGAACGGACGCAACCCTACAGCTATCAAAATTAAATTGTCTTCCCTCCCTCCTTCCCTCCTGCAGTTTCTCACCCCTGCAACTAGCCAACATTTTTGTATAACTTTTTTTTTCTCTCCCCCCTCACAGCAGCATCCCCACCATGGTTCATACCATGCTTCTCTTACTTATTCTTCCTCGCTTCAGTAATTATTTCCTCCTCACTGTGGCTTTCTGGCCGTACTGTGTTGCCACTCCTCTCTTCTTTTCTCTCTATAAAAGACGCATATGCAACCCCAACCCCCTCCTCTCTTTCTCTCTCTCTCTCTCTCTCCAATGTCATGGTCCCCTTCCTCCTCCTCCAGTGTGATGTGAGGTCACAGCTGGGAAGCCTTATGATTTGACAGCTAAATGTTTATGTGTGTGTGTGTCTGTGTGTGTGTGTGTGTGTGTGTGTGTGTGTGTGTGATGGAGAGGGGCTTCCCTGCCAATGAGTGTCTGTGATAGAAGGGGGCAGGATGCCATGACAGCGTTTGCTAACCAGCACTAGCAGACTAGCAGTTTATCCTGAGGCAGACTGTGGCACAGAGATATACAGCTGGCTCCATTGCTGCCAAGCGAGCGGGACTGTAACTACAGGCGTGTTGGGGCGCCTGTGTGTGCACCTCAGGGCTGTGTGCTCGGGAACAGAGGTGGGTGGCAGGAGTGGGCTCACTGTTTGGTTTGTTGGTGTGCTGTGCAGAGGAGCTAAAGCAGAGCACAGAGTTAAGAAGTTTGCTTGCTTCTCTAGGGCTATTGTACAGTGTGTGTATGTGTGTGTTTACAATGTATGTGTGTGTGTGTTTGGGTGTGTGTGTGTGTGTTCTCCAGCACAGCTCAACACTGCTGGCTCCATGATTTTGTCCTCTGCAGAGGGAACAGCTCATTATCCTTCGTCTCAGAATGAAACCTCCTACCTCAACACTGCAGTGCTGCACACAGCTGAAATGATGAATCTATTGAAGCATTATGTGTGTGTGTGTTTGTGTGTGTTGCTGCTGTACATGTGCTTGATAGTTTGAAGGTTTGTTTTAAGGAAAAAGGTTGTGGGAATCTGTTGTTATATCTCCTCTTCTGTGTATGTGTGTGTGTTTTGTATCATGTAAGTGTAACTGCGTCTTGTCATGTTTACATTTTTCTCACTGGAGGCATAACTTGTCCATGTTTGAGCCACTGAGCGATTCATTAAATATTTATTGCTTCTCTTCTTTTCTTTTTTTGTATATCACTTTATGATGTGCCACATGTGCAGTGGGTGCTGAGAGATATGAACCATCATATTTCACTATTTTCAGGCTGAATGAAGACAAACATTGTAACATCTCATTATTTTTAACAAAGTGGTTTAGAGGTTTAATTTTAAGTCATAAGCACAAAAACCTTAATATAAATCATTATATAAATATTGTGATGATATTGTTGGGGAGACTGCAGTTGTTTTTTAAAAAACTATTAATACAATGAGATTTTTTGATAATCAGTCAATTGATTAAATCAGCTAGGACAGTCTGGTATGTTCAGAAAATGACATCACTTTACCGTAATTGAGCCTTTAAAACAAGTGAAGGACAACCAACCAATAGACTATATATCAATATCCATATTCTAAGAGATATCTTTAACGCTGATATATCCCCCAACCCTATTTATAGCGTGTGATTTATTCATATTAGCCATCAAATGAAGCGTACGTCCTATATGCTCAGTATCACTTGTTAGGGAGAACAGTAGTATGCTTCATCAGTTTATGCTCTTATTACATTGTGCTATATATGATATGATATATATGCATTCCGTGTATATTGTGTTTGTTGGCTTTAGGTGTTGGAACAGTGTTAGAGATGTTGCTTGTGATGACTGTTTTTGCTTCACAACTGCACACAATCTGATGTGAGTCTATATGACCTTTATTTAATGACTAAATATGCATTATTTTATGTCAGTGGGCTTGTAACGTCAACAGTCACATGACATGTTGCCCCTTCACCCTTAGAAATGAGGCACTCCTTCTGTGTGTGTGTGTGTGTGTGTGTGCATGTGCTGAGAGAATGTGTTTGTGAAGCCAAACATGCATGTGCAAAAGCTTTTTCTGATCAGGAGGTTATGGTAATGAATGAATAATTTTCAGCCTAATAAGCAAACTGAATATTGAATAAATGACTTTAGAAAAATGCAACAAAGTAGTAAATCAAATGGTACCCCAAGGTGAAATAACTTTGGCTTTCCGAATATGAGCGCTCATTAAAACCTTGAAAACCTATTTTCTCAGTTTCAGTCTCACTATTAGTGATTTAAGTTTTATTTTAAAACCAAATGTTCCTCCAAACTTGTTCCGGTTATTTCATAAAAAAAGATTAAATAGTTTTTTTTTTCTGTGCTCTTTCCACTGGTTTAAAGGGAGCCTGCGTGGTTGTAAACAGTGATGTTATGTGCACTTGGACAACTATATGATGAAATAAGACAGGGAAAAAGCAAAAAAATAGTTTAGAGGAGCTGTATTACTTAGAATTTTTTATCATCCCTCGCTATATAATCACAACAGATCAACATTTTAATTAAAAACACCAACTCAGGGAAAAACTAACAAAAAGCTTAATTAAAAAGTGCTGATAACAAATCCAAACAATGGGAGAAAAAAAGCTGAACCAAGGAATCCAAAAGCTAAGAAATAATAAAG
The DNA here is from genome assembly GCA_029814665.1 of Acanthurus lineatus. NCBI lineage: Eukaryota > Metazoa > Chordata > Actinopteri > Acanthuriformes > Acanthuridae > Acanthurus > Acanthurus lineatus. Next base: position 18,554,387 of record JAPZDV010000023.1, read on the forward strand.
AAAACTAAAAATGAACAACTGAACAAATGAACAACAGGATGAAGGATATAGACTAGGACAGCAGAACCAGGGAGTGAACACGGGATCAGGGACAAAGACATGGCCAGGGGACGACAACAGACTGGCTGACAAAGACAAAGGGGAAACACAGAGAATACACACACACTGGGGGCAATGGGACACAGGTAGGGCAATCAGCACAGGTGTAAAACATCAGGTAATCACAAAAGGAAGGAAACTTGACAGGATAAGGGTGAATGAAAGACACAAGACATGGGATAACAAAATAAAACAGGAAGTAACAAAACTCAAACAATACATAACGACATTATTGTTGATATCAATTAACTTCAACACCCTTAATTTATATGCAAGTCTGCTGAGAGTTTTGTGGATGTTTCCCGAAGTCGCCAGGTTTCTGTCAATCAAATTAAATGTCATGCACACACAAAAAATAAATAACCACAATTAGTCCTGCGCTCTTTCTAATTTCCCATCTGACATAAAAACCTCTTGTAATAAGAGCTGAACGCCCTTCAAGGTGCCTTCATTCACCCAAACCTCTCAGCTCTACTCATATTAACATGCACACAAAAGCTCTTTTAGGGAGGTTGGGCTCTTTTCCTGAGTCACAGGTTGTTCAGCTTGTTCTTCGTCTGTTTTTTTTCTACTCACTTTACTGAGCAACAAAGAAAGGCTTAGAGGAAAGAGTCAGATCTGGGCAATCAAGAGCAATTTACTTAAGCCCTTTGAGAGACCGTTGTCGTGTCTGTCCTGTTATCAATCAGCCATAAAGAGCAGCAACGAAGCCCCTGTGAACATTTATGCAAGATAAGTTAATTTATTCATATGCAGCACATGAATAAATTCAGATTCGCTGACCTGTAAATAACCCGCAGTGCATGAGGTGACAATTAACTGCATATTGAGCAGGACGCAGTTTGATACACACACGTCACTACGCACTGACATTTACAGGCTCAGAGCCACAAGAAACACAAGAGGATGTTTGTGGGAACAAAACTGTGTGATAGAAGAAAGAAGCACCAATCAATGAAAGACGGCAGATGAAAAGACGGAATGTGGACCTCCAGATCTCTGTAGGACGCCTGATTGAGTGCAGACAGTTCTTCCTAAGAGCTCTGGACAGTGTCACTGTAAATGTATTTCTGTTCTTCCATTCGTGGATTCAGTCTCCTCATTATACAGCTGATATGGCGCACCACATCAAATGTGATCATGGGGAGAAAAACCAGGGCACAGCAGATTATAGACGGCTAAAAGACGAGGCTCACATGCCTTCCATTAGTGTTAAATAGTTACATCTAGTCTATGTTAACACCAGATTTAGCCTAAACAGTATTTGCAGTTAATTCTCAGTGGTTTTTTTAATCAGTTGGGACATATGGTGGTTAGATATCAGTGATTTTTGCAAATTTTCGCTATCAGATGATCATTTAGTTGCTTCTAATTTGCCTATAAATAATGATTAGAAGAGTTTCAGTTTCATTGCTTATGATCTTAAACCACTGCTGGTTTAAAATATTAAACAGAATTTCATAAAGGCAATGGAGAACTCAATGGGAGTTTCTTGTTCATGCCTTTTTTCTACACTTTTGAATATATGCTGTTAAAAGAGATTATTATATAGTTTGCCTATATTTTATTAATTAGTACTTATAGTGCTGCAAAGGTATAGTGCTTAAGTTGAAGGTGAGCACAGCTTTATATATTTTTTTATATTGTAAGGGGTCAAATCTGCTTTTATGCATTTTGTATGCGGGTATCTCATTACGCAGTGTGAATCTCTTGTATGAGTGCACTCAGCCTCCTTTGTGTTACGTCCTCGTACCCCATCAAACCAGATGAGAAAATCAAATAAGAATGAAAGAGAAAAGAATATAAGAAAAATGCTTGAATACACATTAAAAAAGGTAACTTAAGACGGAGAAAATACAGTCAGTGACTCTGTAATCTGAAATGCAGGTGATTTCCAGGAAGATGTTTGAAGATGATTTCACTTTCCATCACTTTCCAGCACCCAATCCTGCTTCCTGGTACCTGGCCTTTCCCAGAGCTCTAAATGAAACGAACACCAGTGATTAGCCGTAAATGCTAATGCTATTTTTATCTGTTGTGGTCAGAGTGGTATTGTAAGACAGCAAAAAGACTCTGCAGTATTTACAGGCTCTGGATGTTCTGCAGCTCTGTAACAGACAGAAGGGAGGAAATGATCCTCTTTTATTCCTGTCAGTGGAGGGGATTGTGCTGAGTCAGAAATCTCGGGCAAATCACCTTTTTTTAGAGCGATGAAGCCGACCAGACCCGAGCCTTCTGCTCTCCCTCTGCACCCTGTGCCCTGCTCCACATGCCGCCTGCTTCTGAGAGATTTGCATCATTTCTGATTAGCCAGGGAGCTCGTGCTTTATGAGCAAAAATGGAGTACTTGCCGAAAGGAAAAAAAAAAGAGGCACTTCTGACTTTTTAGTGTCCCGTCTGGCTGATCTAAATGGAAGCCATTAGATTGGATTCTGTCTCAAGCATCCTCTGCAGCTCTCTGACCTGATCCATTAGTTTTAATGACTTAAAGGTTAAGTGCAGACATTCTTAGATTAAAGATGTCGTTGGGTACCTTTTAGTATCAATGCAATGACCAAAACACACTGCTGGTGGCACTTGTTCTCTATAATCACTTTTATTTTTTGTAAGCACTTACATTAGTTGAATGAATCACAAAGTTAATGCCACTTAAAGCCTAAGATAATACTGGAAACTCTTCTTTTTTCTGTATTTTACAGTTGTTTTGCTCACAATCCCTGATGTAATTCACAGTCATAGGGGCGAATCAAAAACAATTAAGATGCATTTTCTCCCTTAGAGAGTCAGCTGGACATAAATTGCCCAGTAAGATGGATGGTAATAGGGCACTGGGAAAGATTTGGGACCTCTGCATGATTAAAATCCAAAAGCTTTTATCAATTCATTGCTCAGTGTTGTTGCTCCAACACAAAGGAATATTTTTTTTTAAATTTCTTTTTTAGCCTGATCACACAGTTTATCATGTTGTCAGTTTTGGCTGCAAGCAGCACTAAATCATTTGCTGCTCAGATGCTGCTGCTCTATGTGGTAACGCAGACTTAAAGCTTAACTAACACTCAGCCAGATTTTTTTGAAAGGGCCATACAAGGCTCTCACACTCCTAAATCTGCTCTTGTGCTGCTGCTACCAAATCCCTGCAACTGTCAGCATTTCCTCAGTTAATGTAACCCAAAGGCACCACTGTGAGAATCTGTATAATGGTTGCTACTTTCTGTTCCCAGGACAGAGCAAACACCACTTAAACTTCATGCTAGCACACAGTGGAGGAAACTCATAAAAACTTTTAGCAGCTGAGTAACATTCTCTTTTTACTGGTAGATCATAAGCAGCTTTGAGTTCAGTTCAGGTTCAGTATCTGGCATTGGCTCTTTTCTGTTTATTTGAGCTATTCCTTCTTTATTTTATTTCCTTTCCAGCTCCCTAAACTTTTGAAAATTTACTTTCAGTAGGAATCTTTTAGTTATAATTGAAGAAGAACCTGGATTTTTTATGTCAATTTTAACACCTACAGTTTATTATGATGATGATAATATATCAGACAATTAGTTTAGTGCACATAAGCATGCAACATTAAAAAAACAACGTGTTTTCATTAAGTATTCAATAATAATACTAATTAATAATAATTGCAACCAAGATCTGAACTTAGTGGGACATTTAACAGTTGAAAAATAACCTTGCCAGTTATCTAAATTGTTCTAAACACTGTCCAAACGCAGAGAAATCAATGACTTAATCAAGATTTTCATTGCTTTCCTGTCAGTGGTGACATCGAAAACACCAGATATGTCTAATAGTGAGGAAGTCATCCAACCAGCAAGCTAGCAGATCTGATGTTTACTATTGTTTCTATTGATCACTTGTAATGCACTGTGGTTTTTTCATTTTTGTCTGCAATGATGATTAGCTCATAGAGACAACAACTCCCATGATTCTTGTGTTATTGTTTTGATTGAGAGACCTCCGGCTGCTGGATTTAACACACTGTATCTTTAAAGAAACCTTTCACCACATTATGGAACATTGTAATCTTAATATCGGTGGTTGTTGTGTTTCAGTGATTATCTGTCATTTTAATGGTTTGACTTTGACTGATTGGTTGTAACACTGAGTTATTTCATTTGCTCTTTTCTTATTATAAAATGAGAGAAAGCAAAGGCAGACTTAATCCTGCTCCTTCTCAAGAAGGGAGGATAAATGAACTTCAAACAGGAGCTCAGTTATTGTTGACTATCTTAAGTAATATAAATGAAACTGAAGAAGGGAATTACAAAAAGGCAAAATTACTTGAGAATTTGCCTTTGACTTTGAAAATTATGCCAACTTTTAATTTGCTGCGGTAATGTGCATCACAACAGCCTCTTACATCTCATCATAACTTCACGTCTTGTTGTTGCAGAAGTGTTTTGCATGTTTTTTCTTGGCCTTTTCGTAGCTCTTTGGGAAACTTTGGCATCTTTTCCAGGAGAATAATTGCTTTCTGAGACAGTAGTGGGGATGATGATTATGACAGTGCTGATGATGCATCTGGTCTGCTGCCAGGCTAATGATGAGAGTGAAATCAGGATTGGAGGGTGGGGGTTGAAGTATGGGTGCTGAAGGAAAGTGGGAGTGTTACTTGTGATGTTGTGTGTATCTGTGTGTGTGTGTGTGTGAGTTCGTAGTGTATTTTGTGTGCTCGAGTGTCATTGCGTGTGTGTGTGTGTGTGCGTGGGAAGGCTTAAAAGATTAAACCCCATCCTGGCCACAGTGACGAGTGAAGACCCCTCTGAGGAGCGCTCACACTGCAGGGAGGCTTCTTCACTGACGTCCCATTTGCATGGCTCCCTGTCCTGCTTTGGGAATTAGCCTTTTCTTTTCCCGTTTTCCCTCCCTCCTTTTTTGCACCTTGGAGAGAGTGCTTCCATCCAGCGGCACTGGTCGTTTCTGAGACAGACAATGGAGGCGAGTATTTAGGACACTTGGCAGGATAGGCACGTTAGAAGGGGATGGGGACACGGGCTGCTAAGTAGCTCATCTTGTCACATAGCCACTGGCATGATAGCTCTCCACAGCAAGGTAAGCACTGAGCAGAGTCCCACCACACACACTCCATGCCCTGATTGTTCTATTGCGCGTCTCTTGTAGCTTTGCGTGGTGATAGAATAGTTAACCTCCTCATCTTCTCGATCATTCAGTCAAGTGAATGTTTGTGGCTCATATTATGATTGCATTTAGACATTCAGTTTGTCAAGTTAATCTGTGGCATAATGTTGGATTCACACCCTCTAATCCAATAATGGGATGAATGGGAAATGTTGTGAGGAAGACCGGACTTAGATTAATCTTTCCATTGTTTTCCTTTTATTGTAGCTAACCAATGCAGGATAAATGCACTGTATTCACACTTTTCCACTGAGACCTCTCTTTGTGCAATCTGAAGGTTCGATTGTTTTCTCACTATACTTCACAATACACTAATTGCAATTTAAGAACTCTTCTTCTTTGTGTGTGCAGCTTTGCCATCAACTGTAAGCGGCACTGTCACTTAGTAATTACAGTTATTTACTGCAGAGTGTGTGTGCGGCCACCAGTAAAAGCATGTCACTCTTCTCTTATAGAAAAGTGTCTGTATTGGACAGATGTGACGTGAAGTGATTAAGCTGAGTCGCCTTTCTTTATGAAGTGCAAATTTTCCCTGACCTTTGCCTACGTGACACAGTTTATCATTAATGATGTAAAAAACTTCTCATACCTTTTAACCACAGATAGTTTTTCATAGCTAGGGACTCGATTCCTCCTTTAGATTGTATCACACTTTTCTGTGGCTGTTGCACTTGAGGGCCAACACATTTCTGTGCTACTAATAATTAGCTTGGCATAAATAAATCTCTAACAGGTTGTGAGATCTCTGTGTTTTATGTAAATAATAATTGTTACATTCAAGAGCCAGAAAAAAAGAGGCTAATTTCATCTATACTGTGCTTACGTTGGCCTCTTTAAGTTCCAGTCCTTTGGGAGCAGTATCTTTGATAGCATTTAAAAATTTATGCTGGCCAGTTTGGACTTAAAATCTCTCTTTATCATCTCTCATGTACAAAACTTAAAACTTCTTAGTTCAGTCCATGGACTGATATTTTAAGTCGCAGCATCAAGTTCCTGCCAAGAAATGTTGTCATTGCTTGGCATATTGTGTTGGTTGAAATGATTCTGGAAGAATACTCGACATTTCGGATGCAGCTTGCAGATTTGCTTAGGATGACTAAGAATGATCAAATTACAATATTTAATGTGTATGGCAACCATCGATCGAATATTTGGTTTTGAATAAATCTCTCCTACCTTCAGAGATTTCTCCATGACGGGCTCGGATCTTAGAGTTGGATGTTTTTGGGTTACGGAAGGTGCTTATGTAAAGGATGTAGAAAGGGATTATAGAGAAACACATTTAGATGTTCTTCTTGTTCATCAATCCAATTTACTGAATCATTTTTATGCATATCTCCATTTATGCATCTGTACATGAATATTTCACATCATATTTTTACCTTTTCTACATTTTGTTTTCAATATTTTTTGCTTTAGCATCTTTTTCTATGCCTTTTTGAAAAAAATTAAGTGTTTAACATCTTTAAAACAACCTTACTTGGTTATCATGTGAACACTTTCTGGAAGCGTCCAGGGAGTGAAAAATAATGGTTAGGTGATTGAAGAAGCCCTTATCTGCAGTGTGATTTTTAGAAAATGACAAAGCACAGATGTTAATCATCAATTTTGGGATGTAAACTTAAGTCTAAACCTTGCCATCATCCCACGTTCTTGGTTTGTCACTCACAGTTCCAGCATGACGGCCTCCATGTTGCTTTGACAACAAACAGACTCACACTGTGGCATCAAAGGCAGAAGTTTTAGCAATTTTTTATAATTCAAGTCACGTGTTTGCTGTTGAGCCTCTGCATTCGTTCACAGACATTACCTGATTTGAGGTTAATGTAATTTATACAGCCGTCCAGCTCCGGATTTCATGGACTGAATGACTGGTGTCATTAATATTCAGGTCAGCTGATGTTGCCGAGCCTGTGTGGCCCTAGGGGGCATTGTGTTGACGGCAGGGGTTGGGATAAATAGCTTACATTAGCATGGCTACTTCAGTTGGGTGAGAGACAGACAGGGGGGAGGGGGGAGGGCGGAGGGGGAGGGAGACAGAGTGACACAGTGAACAAGCCTTGACTGGATCATTTGCAGCTGGATTACATCACGAACAAACCCGTAACTCCATCCTGTTTCCGTCTCTTCTCTGAGGGTTTGAAGTGTTTTTTTGCAACAAAAATAACTGCAGTTTAAAAGCAGTCGGTGTGTTAGATTGCACACAGCATAACAAGTAACAGTCTGAAATCTTATTTTAGGCTTGAATTCACACCTCCCTAACACAGTTAGTGTTAGCAAGAAATTACACCAATAAATTTCTAAAGCATATGGCTGACCGAGGCATTTTCTTTATAATTCATTATCGAGCTGTTTCTCATTTAAAAGAACAATATGAACATTTAATCCTGCTCAAAATAAACCAGTTGCGATGGTTCTGCTGTTTTACTCTCCTCGACTGCTAAAAGGAAAAAAAGTGAAGTCTGACTGCAGAAAAAATTGAACTGTCTGATAAATAAGTTTTTTTTTTTAATTAAATACTAAAGCGGTTCCTGCTTCGCAACAGGGAGCCTTTGCAGCTCAAAGGGTGTAGCGAGCATCGCTTTTTTTTGCAGGTATTCACATGTGTGTGTCTTGGGGTTACTGCTTTATCTGCTGTGTAATAGACTTGGATAACCCGTGTCTGTATCTTTTATTTAATTGAATCATTCTGTTGGTCTTCTGGGAGATATAAACCTGTTTGTCTGCAGCCAAGTCCAGTTTCATTTTCTGCTCAACTACAGTTCAGATGGAGTGCATCTTTCAGAGCTGATGTTGAAGGGACGCTCAAGCTGTGTGCGGCTCTTTTCGGAATTAAAATCAATAATTTCATCTTAAATTATTCATACAGTCAGACTGAATGTTGCACCACTGCCTTGTGGTAAAATATCACTGATTCAGCATAACATTAAAAGGTATCACAGCTTGTATTTCATTCCTTGATTTATGTTTAAACAAATATATAATCATATCAGGTGTGTGGTCTCATCAGATGTGATGATGTGCTGTTTTTCTATTTCTTGCTTTCCATTTAAAGAAAAAGCATGTCAAACTACATTTCTAAAGCACACGTTTTTGATAGCTAACCTACTCCACTTTGGCTTTTCATACCAAGCAGAAAGAGCTTTAAAGGAAGATGATTTAAAAGTAGAAAAAGTACAGTACGGTTGGTGAAACTACGGAAGGTATTTTTGCTTCTAAAAATAAAGACACTCTGGCAGCCTTGAAGAGAGAACTGCGCTTGTGGCTAGTAAAATAGCTTCAAATGAATCAAAAAAAAAAAAAGAAGCAGCAAGTGCTCTCAGCAGGCTCAGAATGAATTAAGCGAAAATAAGATTGAGCAGTAATGTTCCTTAGACCAGACGAAGTCACTGCAGCCTCTCCCAGATGATGTCACACCCACAGCCTCACTGTTCTAACTTAATTTAATCGGGATCAATATTTCTCCCCTTGTCTCGTTTGTTTTTCCCCAGTTGCATTTGATGACACTGAATCTCATCTGCTGTATCACAGTCTGTGTGATTTTAGGACAAGTTGTCATCAGACACAGTAATAATATTGAATTTCAGCTCTCATGCCTCAGTTGAAGTTGTAATACACTGCCCAGTTAGGGGCGAGCAGATAGAAAGAAGTGGACTGGACTACACTGACCAGCAAACCCTCCTCCAGTGTTTAAGGAGTTGTCTGACATTTTGGTAAAGTTATTTAAAAAACAAAAAACCTTAAATGTTTCATGCTAAATATGTTATTATAGCCAACAGTTTGAGTAAGCTTAGCAAAAGAGGGGTATTAAAGGAAGAAACAGCTATTCTGGCTCAGTCCAAACGTAACAAAGTCTGTGTATTTAAATCAAATGCAAATGTCAGTTAGCTCTAGAGACCAAGCAGGCTAGCTGTCTCCCTTTGTTTTCAGTCTTTATGCTAAGCTATGCTAACTAGCATCTGGTTTTAGCTTCATATTCAGCCTTTTATCAAGACATGAACTTGCAGTCAGCTCTCTCATCTAACTCTTAACAAGTCTAAAAATAAGCTTCTTTAGTACACTGTCAAAATATTTTTTTATAACACGTTTCTATTTCTTTTTGATATAAGCTGCGTTTTCACAATATGATGTTTAAGTAGTGAGAGGTGAACTAACACGTTTTCAATGTGCTTTTAAAAGGTGGCATCGCAGGAATCACAGTGTGAGAAGTTACACTTGCTGAGATCTTTTTCATGTTGTTTTAAGCTCCACAAACAATAATAAAAATAGATGGTACATGGTAAACATGAACATATTGCCCATGTGATAGAATGTTAAACATAAAATAACCAATAATGCCATGGGCCTAGCTGTTGTTTGCCTGTTGTGTTTGTGAATAATTATTTTCTTGAATAAAGTATGAAGACACATTTTATTTTCCTAGAGCTCACTGTGACATGTTCAAATTACTTGTTTTTTATCCAACCAGCAGACCAAAATATAAAGATTTTTAGTTTACGGTGATATGAAATGGAGATAAATATCAAAGAGCACAACATGTTTGCTTCCTGTTAAATGTTTGCATGTTTGTTAGATTCAGACATGACTTTAAAGCTGCAGTGGCTGACACTTCGCCTAAGCAAGGCTCATTTTCTCTTTTCTCACTGATTAAGACCAATCCAGCGTTAACCCCATCTTTTCTTCCCCTTGCAGATTAGTGCAAATCTGTTGTTAATGACTGATTGTGGTGCTGGTGTTGATTGTGTCTGTGCATGGAGGGCGATGCGGGGGCGGCTGGCAAGGGGGTGGGGGGGTCGTTAGAGCAGCATCTTGTTTTTGAAGTCTACTACTCTGACCTTATCCTCCGCCCTATCCTTTTTCCCCGCTCTATTTCTCCTCCCCCCACATCACTGGATCTGCCCCAGCCGATAAGGGAAGACGCCTCTTAAAAGTTACGCACTCGATTATGCAGCTCACATCAGGCTGAGTGTAGAAGAGGAGGGGTTTTCACTCGGGCTCACTTAGCCTGTAGCGCCCAAAGAGGGAGGATGGGATCATGATAAAAATCACTAATGACAGTATGTATTGGTCATTGGACTTGAGCAGTAAAATCCCTGAATAATGCCCCCAGCAGCCTCTGCTCGGTGTAACGTGATTTCTGACCAATGGGGTTGAGAATTCAGAGGGGAGTAAAAGGAGAGAGAGAGAGAGAGAGAGAGAGAGCTGGGGAGATTGAAATGTAGCGAGCAAAGCAAACCTGGGAACGAGTAGGGTTAAAAAAAAAAACCCCTTGATAAGAAAAAACCACCAAAATCAAACCACAAGCAGTAATGGCTGTGGAAATGTCCAGGGTGTGATTTATGGGGGGAAGAAATGGCCTTGTTTGAGGGCTGTCACGTCTGGGCCTTGTGATTTACTGTGATGACTGGAGCGCTCTCATCACATGCATTCAGGCTGCTGAGATAAGACAGGAGAGGTAGGAGTCCCCCCCATTAATACTGATTATAAAAGCATGCTGTTTTTCTGTGGGTTTTTTATTTTTTTTAATTTTTTTACAGTATATCACTTCAGTGACAGGTCTTAATGGGATAGATGGGATTGGGTCTCTCACTACATGAGGCTCCTTGTCGTCTCCCCTAATCTCTTAAGTGCACCTCTTGCAATCATTTATGATTTATGAATTAGACTAATGATACTTACAGCGGTGATTTTTCTGTAATGTAGATGGAGGGTGGTAAAGAATGAGTGAGTAATAATAAAGTTAATTTTTCAGTGCTTTGTCTGATTGTAAGAGATGAATGTCTGTGGAAGATAAGCAGAGCTCCCCAGGTTTTTGCTCCACAACATCAGTATTGTTCAAGATTAAAATGAGTGTTTGCATAGTTTCATTGCTGATCACAAAAGGCCCCCCACAGCACACACACACACACACATGCTGCTCCTTTTGAAAGGTGTTGCTAGGATACAGGGCAGCGTAACAATGAAATTCCCTCTGTATTGCTTTTCCTGCAGCTGTACAGCTCGGACATTATGCCCAACTTATTGTGCATGTGGTCCAGTTGACCAGTGTGTGTCTTTTGTCTTTTGTCTCTGCATGTAAGTGTGTGTGAATATTTTAGGCAAACATGAAATGCAGCTTTGTTTGTTTCATGTTACCCAGATTCTCTTCTACCATAATCCATTTTGTTGGTAATAGGACTCCATTTTTTCTGGTGAGCCCTGAGATCTCAATCGTGCTGTCACACCTCTGAGTCTCTGCCAGCTGACACCTCAGGCTTTGCACAAAGAATCAATAGTGTCGGCCTCATGTTCAATTACACTCTAATCAACACACACCAGTCCAGGACGACCTGTGAGTAAAAGGCCTGCTCACCGCTGTGGTACCATCAGATGAATATATATTACATTTTGTTGTGAGTTTGGCACTTTTTTTAAAAAAAACAGTGCAGGTTGTCAAGCACTGACAAGATATTATAGGAAGAATACTAGATTACTAGTATGGGCTGTTTCTTCTCTGGGCACAGAATACTAGATTTCCATCCAGATGTTTTACAAGTTTAAGATGAATTTCACTTGATTACTCTCATGCCGTTATTAGGATTTGGTTCACCAAGATAAACAGTTGATGTGAGATGAAGAGGGTGCAAAGAGATGATGTGATTAACTGAGCACAGTAAGTGTTTTAATGGTGAAAATAATGCTGAAAAAGAATATTGGTAATACTGTTTATTTCATGTCTTAATTTGAGAAATGTGCAGAAAACTTTTCACTCTACGCAGATACAATGTTTTGTTTTTGCTAGAAACCTGACTGATTGCCAGAGTAACATGTTTCATGATTAATTCATTTGGTCTCATTTTGCTTTAATCAATACACTGATGAACTGAAAATAAACAAAAAAAAAATCAGAAAGATAGAAAATAGCCTTTACAGACAAAATCACTTTGTAAATTAGAGTTTTTATTGTTTTTTAATCTTTAAGCTCTTAAAATATTAAAAAAAACTTGTTAATGATGCTAATATTTACACTCTTTGATTTTTTTATCAGCTGCAAGCCGACATTTGTTTTCTTATCTAAGATTTTCATTTTTTTTTAACTGTAATTATAAATTAAATTTTTCATGTGGAAAGCCAGTTAAAATGATCAGTTTGGTTAGTAAGATATCTGTCTGTTGGGAAACAGCCACTTTCTTAATCACTCAGATGTCCTTGGCCCATCTGAAGAGACCTTGAAATGCCTTTGAAAATGATCTGAAAAACGGCACATCCCCCACATTTAAAGCATGTTTTCCTTTCTTTTTTGTGGTATAATACTTTCAGACCCTCTTCTTGCAATGTATAAGCTTAAATTCTACAAATAAATATTGTCAACCCTTTATGGAGGAATGGCCAGCCTTCCTGCTGTCTCTGTCAGCACTCTGCTCTCAGACAGCTGTTGCTTTTCATATTGTGTTACTGGGCGCGAGGCTGAGAGCTGTTGCAGAGCTGGTGGCTCCTGGTGTGGTGTTAACGTCTCGGGGGCAGTGAGTGAGCAGGGACATGACTGTTCAGCTCAGGGTTTCTTCTGGCAACCCCCTTTAAATGTCAGTCACAAGGCGACAACCGATCAAGGAGTCTGTGCCTCAGAGGCTGACAGGGAACAGAGTCGCTGTAAAGATGCATCAACACCGTCTGCTTGTGGTCCGTGTGAAGGCAGAGATCAGCTGCATCGCTTATGGCACAGGTTGATTCTTATAGTTTACATATTACATACAGAGTAAAGCTGCAATATGGGAAACATGGCTCAGATAGTGCCAGGATGATTAGATTTAACATAAAATAGAATAGAATAGAATATGAATATGATAAAAAAAATCATAATCAGCAGCTTTATTAATAAATAATTGTTGTTAATGGCTTTTCTAAAGAATAAATGTCAAATATTTATTGATTCTGGCTTCTGAATTTTAAAGAGCTGCTAATTTTTTTTGCTGTTTTGGAGAGAACATTTATAGCTTTCATGTTGTTGATTGGACAAATCCAGAAGTTCATGGATGTTGTTTTGAGCTCAAATTACTGTCTGGGTGTTTTTGCTATATTTTAATATTTTATGGAGTAGGCAATTGATCATTTTATTGAAAAAAATAATCACCACATTAATTATTAAAAGGTCAATTGCAGCTCTGCGCATACACACTGCAACTACTGGTCTGTGTTTTGGCTAATTCCAGCAGATTCCTGTCCTTTTGATTTCATGTTATAATAAAAGATGAAAAACATGGCTGAAAATCCTGCTTCCTACTTTGCAATTGAATGATCTTTTGTGGCTAAAACGGATGTTTAGGACAGAAGAGGCAGCACACTAAATTGTTTTGCAGGTAAAGATCCTTTGTTTTGCACAGCCGTTTTGTGACAGTGTCATAAATCCTCTCACCTGACAGGCGGTGGAGGTTTTATCTGATTTCTGTAAATGCGCAGAACCTGCTAACCCACTGATTTTCCTCTTTCTTTTTCTATAGAGTTTTCAGTGCTCTGACAGCCTCTCATGCTTTCTTTACCCTTTTATCTCTTAAAGGAAAACCAGGCAGTCTTGCTAATGTTCCATCAGCTGAGCGTCAAGCTGTAACCCCACCAGGTGGTCCTCACTTCAACATCATGCTGCACCTCACCCTGCTCCTCCACCTCCTGGTCCTCTCACTCTCCCCTGCAGGTCAGTAGCACATTAAGCAGAAAGGGAACTGCTAAGTTCACTGAGAAAAATCTGTAAAAAGATGCGTTTGTTACTGCTGTTTGGTTAAAGAATCTCTAAAAATCCAATCATCCAGTCTCTCAGGCATTCTGCTCCATATGTAGCTACTGAAAGCCTTTATGACCCCAATAGTCATTAAATTTCTAAGCTCAGAGCTACAGCTGAAATAAAAACAGCCAAATCACCTTTTGGTCTATTTGAAAAGCATCAGTGGTACATAAAATGTTGTAATTAGTTCAGTGGTAGCAGCAGTTTTGCTCTCTGAGAGTTTTCTTTTCAAACATTGCTAATCAGCAGCACTCAAAAGATCAAAAGCACTGCTCATTTAGCCTGACTGTTTTTTGTTTTTTTTTTTACCCGTACGTCCTTCACCTTTCAAGTATCACCATCCAAAACTCCAGTTTGTCAGAGATCCATTTGCCTCTAACAAACTGCCTGTGCAATGTGTCCCATATACATGCCGTTACTACAGAAACAGACATAAACTCTGATTTGTGGTTTCTACTGCAAAGCATGAAAAGCACACAGGTGGCAGGCGGCTCGGAGCCCAGAGGGGTTTATGAAAACTGGAGTGTTATGATGGGTGTAGTAGAGAGAGGCAAGGTGTTAACAAGCTGCTAACTGCCAGATGTAAAGACTAATGCAACGTCAAGTGTAAACGTAAGCTAAGAAAATGAGATCAAGGTACATTTAAGATATGATGCACATGCTTAGGAAAACTGTAAAAAGAGCTCACAGTGTGGAAAAAGCTTATGCATATGTGATCAGCATGGCTGAGCAGTCGTGTGCCTCGAAGGGCCTTGAAATTTGCAGGTTTTCATTCCTTTTTTTTTGTGACACTGCCGCACAATCAACTATGTTGGAAACAAAACAAAACGGTCAGAAAACAGCAGGCCTGAAAATGACCTGTGCACCGACGACTCAACCTCCTCTGTGTTTCTGTACCTCAGGCAATTCTCACTTGTTTCAGATTTGATTTCATATGAATCAGAAAAGACGAGGGGTGGTTTGGGTTGGGGATTCTTCTGACCTCAAACCACATCTTTCTCAAACAGACTCTCAGATGTAGGAGTTTTATCCTTGTCTCTCTTTTTTCAGCTACTTTGTAAGATTCTTGTGTTATTGCGGCTCAATTCAGCAAAGGTTCTGGCAGCGCCGGCTAAAGCCTTGGAATCTCCTTTTTAAAATGTGCTCACGTGAATCTACTGAACAGGAACGGGCAGATAGATGCTTAAAACAAACAATCATACGGCGTTTTTTTCTCCTGCAGGATCAGCCTGTATGGCTGCTCTGTCCAAACAGGCAGCAGCCAATCAGGACTCAGGTCATGAGCCAACAAAAACAAAGTTTGATGGTTAATGTGACATTAATCATATGAAAGCAGGACAGAAGTCTAGCACACACATTATCCTACAACCAAACTATGCAGTCTGTGTGTGTGTTTCCTATCATTCAGCTTGGCCCAATAAAGCCAAAGGGCTGTCGCCTCCAAGAACAACAACTAATACAATAATGTTGTATACTTTTATTGTTCTACATATTCTTCTAACTCAAGTGGATGGTAGAGTCCACAATGAAATAACAGCAACATGAACAGGAGCGAACAACATTTTGTTCACGTTGGCTTCACATTCAAAGCAGTTTGATTGACAATAGAGATGCTGACAGCAAATCAAAATCCATCCAAATTTGCAGGCCACATTCATAACTTATTCAGCACTTTTGAAGCAAATTTATCAGCCTGCAAATTATGATGTCTGATTCTCTTAACTCCCCTTGGTTTAAAAGAGTTCATGAACACACTCACTTCTGCTTTTCTTTTTGTTTCAGTGTTCAAGCAGAGTTTTTAAAACGGTTTATCAGAATGCAGCTGTGGACAGAGATGTAGCTTGCAGTTCCTGCCAGGAACCAACATTTACAGAACATCATCAGTATGGCTGCTTTCATTGTTGCAAAGTTATTGCTCTGAATGTCAAAGACCCTTTTTATTATGTCAGATTTACAGAACAGAGTTAATCGGGTAGCCTTATTGTTGAATCATTAGGCTCATTTCTCCCTTTTCTAAATGAACATGGGTGACCATTTAAACAAAGTATTAACTTTTTTTTTTAACTGTGAATGACAGGATGTAGCGGATTTCACAGAGATGGCCTTCAGCTGAGGGCAGTCCTTCAGTACAAAGTGGGGTTTTCAGCTTTCCAGCTTTTCACTGACTCTCAGCTGCACAAAAGGGGGAATATTAAGGAACTGCACTTGTTAAAAGAAACGTTCATGATGAGATGTGATATGTTTTGATACATTTTTGTTGTTGTATCTTGTAGGAAGTGAGAGAAATGTAGCTGCAGTTTAAGAATACATGAAGTAAACATGAGCAGTCATTTATTCAAGGCTTTATGGCTCAATACATTGACATCGTCTCCTTTGTTAACTGTTACAGATGCATCAGTGCACGAGGAGGTACCTGACTTTTATGGAGGTAAGTCTGATTATAATACCAATGATTGTGGTCGTTATTCCGACTCTGTAAAACATCTTTCTGTACTCTCATAAAATATTCATAGAGATTTCAATAATTATGGACACACCAAGAGACTCAAACACATGTTGCATTAGAGAGAGAGAATGAAATCTTCATTTATACGAATCCAAAATGTTCTTGCATGGAACAAAATTTAGCTGTGAACTATTTCTGCACCGAATATTCATAAAATGTCACCTCAGTGGTGATATTTTTCCAGGCTAAATGACTAGCAGGAGGTTAAGAGAATGTTTAAGAAGCAGAAATGTTGTTTGTTTGTTTGAAAAGTGATTTTATATTTTTTAGTTTTACTCATCTGTTTATTTTTTGTGTTCTGTCACAGTAACCTGAGGGCTTTACGGAGTTTCTTTGAATCTTATTCAGAGCAAAGCTATATAAGTAAACATTCAGAGTATGAAAAATAGCACCTGTTTCTATTTTTTATAGCTTTATAACAGGAGACACACAAGCTGCACCTGTGAACTGGCAGGTTGACGAGGCTGCGACCTTGAGCTTTAGAGGAGGAAGTCAGCTTTTGATTTATACTCATCAAAGCCCTCAGATGCTGTGTGAGCAAAGAAAAGACCTGTGACTTGTTATTGCTTATTGCGTTTTTCTTTAGAAATTATTCTTGCACAAGGACTGTTTCGACACAAATATCAAAAGCAGCTGCTTTCATATTGCATAATTTCTTGTTTTGCTCTCATGATGTTCCAGATAATGCTCTCCTGACCACACTGAAGACCTTTTTACGTTAATTACAACCACTTTAGCTGGTTGGAGAATGAAAAATGTTATAAAGCTGTTATAAAAAAGTAATACTTTATCAAAATACTTATCTCCTCCTTCATATAAACATATTATTGAAGATTGTGTACTAGATTGTTCTGCTCATTTTTCTAAAAATACAATGACAACCAAAGAAAAGATGACAGATGAGCTTCACTTGCGACTCTGCTCATCTTCTGCCCACTACAACCCCTGAGGTGGTGAAACTACAGTATCTGTCTGTCAGGATTTGTTAGCGTTCAGGCAGTGACAGACGGCTCCCTTTCTCCTGGGCCACAAAAGCGCAGGACAAAGGAAAATCTATCTGTAGGTCATGTTTCTTTCCACTGTTGCTATTTATGGATCCCTTGTACTTGCAGATGTACATTAATCCATGATGGAGATGGACTGAAAACGAGGATGTAGCATGTCTGACTCTCTCTGATGGTTACAACATCAGAAGCAAAACAAGCACGCTAATTAACAGGCTACATCTTGTTTGTTTAATCTGTACGAAAAACCAAGTTGTAAAAATAATGAAATGTCATTGTGGGACTTCTGGAAATTTTTGTACCCAGAGAGGAAACAGCCAACTGCCAACACCTTGCATGAAAGTAAAGAAATTTGTTCTCAAAATGTCATAATTTCTTTAAGCTAACTGTATTTAAGAAATAAGTATAAATTCCTCCAAGTACATCTCATACTGTCACAGTGAAGCCTTTAGGAGTGGCTCTCTCTCTCCAGCTCCAAAAACACTGTTGATCTCAGTTCATAAATAATAAATAGTGAGTTTTGATCAGTCAAAGTCCCTCTCTGTTCTACCATGTTGAGCATTTACCGTTAAAGTTACTCTCAGAGAACTGTTGACTGTAAGTCAGCCAGTCAGTCAGCGTTTGCTGCTGTATATGTAAGAGATTTGTACCATTTCTGTCATTTTCTTTGAGAAAAAGGAAATGGAGGCAGACTGTCAGTGAGGGGTAAATTGCTAAAAGGAAGTCTTGCTGATTCGTTGCTTGGGAACAAGTTGAGTTACAGCATGCAGGTTGAACAGTTGATTGATCCGGTGAGGAAAGGAATCTTTTTATTTTTCTGGTGGTTTGTTTTTTTCCCCCACCTTTTATTCTTTATTCTTCTCCATGAAAAATTGATGGTAGTTGACTTTTTTTAGTTGACTTTTTTCAGTCTGGGTACTTGTATGAAATGTGTCACCTTCTGAACGCGTTGACATTACATTCACTTGTCTGCAGAAATAACACAGCATGATGTGAGTAAAACTCTGCTGAATGTTTCCGATGCTGCCCACTTCATCCGATATTCTATAGACTACAGTTTTTAAGGTCATCCAGCGCTAAAAAAATATGAGAAACTGTTTAGGCTGTTTAATTTTAAATTGTTTGCCAAACTTAGTTAAAGTTGAAAAAGTTGCCTCAGGAGGAGTCACAGTCCATCCCACACTCCCGAAAGGTCAGAATAATATGTAGTTGGCCTTTTAGCCGGCACACACTGCTTATAATTCAGCCCATAGCAACATTAAAGTCAATACTCTGCTCAATCTGTCTCTTTAGTACCAAATAATCACATTATACAGGGTGTAAAGTGGCATTAAAATGCATTAAAATGTCAGTATAGACTTGTTGGAAACACTACAAGCTGACATTAAGACATAACCTTGTTGGCTTTTAAAAAGGTTGCTTTGTTGATTTGATTGTGTGCCCTTCGTCGTATTTATTCAAAGTTTCTCATACTCATGAAAAAAGAATGGGATGTAAGTGGGTAAACAGAAAATAAATCAACAAATGTTAATCATTTTAACTACCTTTCAAGCAAAAAATGCCAGTAAATTACTGGTCGAAACTTTTTAAATGTGAGGATTCGATGCTTTTCTTCGTCATACGTGATTATGAATTTAATATCATACAACTCTGACATTTTACATACATGAGCAAACTAAAAGTAGTGAGTGGACTGATAGATAATGAAAAGAATCAGGAGCTGCAGCTCAATTGAAAAATAAGTAAGTGAATAGGCTGAACATTGACTTGATAGCTGAGAAAGGAATGATGTTAAAGGAGTTAGCTAAAAAGTTTTTTGTGGACATGTTGATACTTTTAATGCAGTAAAACTCTGTTGGAGTCTCCTCAAAGAGAAAAAAACCACATAAAGAGAAACAGTGATCACTTTTAAAACTTTAGTCATTGTTAAATAGTAAACAGTTTCTGATTTAAATGTGTTCAGGCCTGTGAAAACATCTGGATGTAAATTCATTGGCTCTTGTGTCCTGTTTAAAACGCTATGCTGTGTTGCAATCGCCATTTTGGAGAATAATTCTTTCTGACAGCAGTGTTGAGAGCACATCTGGCAACACACACTGACTGACGCTGCCACTCTCACGTCCACAACTCTGCACACTAGTTCAACTTGCAGTGAAGCTGAATAATCATTTATTTAACATTTAAATTTTAAAAAGTGGAGTTCCACCCCGGGGAGAATTTCGGTCTACCACCATGCCTCATTTTGTGGCTCGAGGACTTGTGGGTAATTGCTGCTACACTGTGCTTTTGGAGCTTCCAGGAAACAATATGTTCTCTGTCCCACTTGGACACACTCTTGGTCATGCAAACAAACTGTGCTGCAGATGTTGCCAAAATGCACAGCTGGGAGTAAAGTCATATTCATTGGAGGATAAAGTACCTCTGGGACTTTAGATAATTATGCGACGAGTAAATCTCAAACACATACGAAGGGTTGATTTTGCACGATAGGAAGTGCAACATGTGAAACAGCTGGAAATAATTATCAAAAGATACTGTACAAAAAAATTATCATACAAGACTTTTGCAAATGTTTTATGTTCGCATTTATTATACTGTTTAAAGTCATGTGGTCATCTCCATGCTCCTGAAACTATACTAAAAACCTCCATAAATATTTGATGTCTCTATAGAAAATGATGCTAGTGAAATAGCAGGCTCTTAAAATAACAGGATGCATGGGATTTCAGATGAGTCTCATCTTACATGCTCAGTTTAATAGGACTCTGTGTTTGATAATGAGGCCTTTTCAGAGAGAGAGCACTTCCAGCTGACCCTGGAGAGACTCAGCCTCTGACTACAAAGTGTGTTTGTGTCTGTGTATCTTCTCTTCTCCTTTCTGTACAGACATGACCTTCTCTGAGAGTAACTTTATGCTTTTTGTATGTTTTATGCAGGGAAAAAGAAAACCTGAGAGACACACAGATACATAGAGAGAATAAAACGGAGATTGGAAGAGAGATGTAGCTTTGGAGAGCTGGGAAGAAATTCTTTGTTTTTTTTTTGGACAAAACATATCAGGCATGTTTTGGGATGAGGGTGAAATGAATTCATGAGAGAACACACTCTGCAACTGGCAGTGGGACGAAGAAAGACTGATGATGTTAGTGTTAGAGAAAAACAAAAAGTCAATGACTACACAAATGCTAGCAGTGCTGAAAGTGTGTTTCTGCACAGTGGTGCCCGGAGCTGTTTGCTAAGGTCAGCATGCTAAAATGATCACAATAAATTGCAGTGCTAATGTGCTTATTTTGAGCAGATGTATTGTTTAAATGTTTAACTGTCTTTGTACTGCAAGTTACCATGTCAGCAATTGGAAATTAGCACCAAATGCAAGTTACTGCTGAGGCTGCTGTCGATGTTTTAGTTTTACAGGTCTTTGGATACAAACCACATTTAAAACTTTTATATATGAAGGTGCAACATGAATTTTTTCCCCCCAAAATCAGAGAGGAAAGTCATCAGATCACTGAGGCCTTCTGTGTGTGTCATTAGTTAAGCATGAAAATCTAACAAATCCATCTCAGAAATAATTTGATGAGATAATGAACCCAATAAGTGACAACATAAGGGGCTTGAATAAGAGTTAAGGGATCACAAGAATCATTGTGGCTCATTTTATGGACATCATGGACAAATTTTTAACAAATTCTAGTGCAGCAGATGTTGAGACAGTTCAATAAAAACCAGAAATGTCAAACTCATGATGTTACTGAGGGATCGCAGGGATCAGATGGCACTTTCATGGATCATGAACGTCTGTATAGAATTTCACAGTTATTGTGATATTTTAGTCTCGTCTTAAGTGGTGGGCTGACAGACTGACACTGCCAACCCCGGAGCTATGCAGCTAGCATGGCTATCTGGAGAGTTAAGAGGCCTTTAGAATGGAAGTTGTTTCAGAAAGAAATCCAGGAAATGTAAAGAAAGAGGAGCCGAGCGTGACAGTGGGATGTGGGTTAGAGAGAGACAGAGACAGACAGAGAAAGTGAAGCCAGGCAGAGAGAATGAAAGAGGCCTGTGTGTGTGTATGTGTGTGTGTCTCCAGGCAGTGGTCCTTATGTGGCCTGCTTTAACACTCCCCTTCACCATCTGTTACATCCCGCATTACAGGGAGAAGGATAGGAACGGCACCAGTGCTCATCTCTCCGAGTTACACTCCAACTGCTATTTCAGCACTGCACCAGAGCCGCAGCGCCTCCCCTCCTCCAGCCCATCCCACATTTATATTTCATATTTACGCGCAAAGCATTTTTCTGACACTCATGCACAGCAATCTAAGTGAATCGAGTAGAATAGGGTCACTATGGTTCCTTTACTCTACTACATCATTGTGAGTCTGTTTCTTTCAAATCCTCAGTTGTTTTCTTCCTCCTGCGTTCCCTGAACATCGCCTCCCACTTCATTTGCCTTTATTTGGTCCAACAATGACCCATTTATTGTATGTTTAATTCTCTCTTAGCCAGCAGTAATTCAGAGTCTTTGGGTTTAACATCAATGTCAAGAGCCCTCCACGGTTGCTTGCTGGAGTGTGAAAGTGGGAGTGGATCTTGTCTCCTAACATCTTCATTGCTGCCTTTTGGTTGGCCGTCCCTGATGCAAGACAGCTAACTCGCTGGTGTGGTTGCAAGTCTGTCTTCATGCTGTTCAGGATCATTAGACTTTATACTTCACTTTGCTTCCTTATAGCAGAGGCAGATAAATATAAATCTGTTGCACTGATTGTTAACTACACAGCATCCAAGACTGCTGCGCAGCCTTATTAACGTCCCACAAATATTCAGTGCTGGAATGTATTTATTTTCTTATTTGTCTGAACCAACATATTTTCCCTGTTTTTGCGGTAGTAAATAGTCATGAAAGTGCAGTTTCAGATTGCAGAAAATTATGAATATGAGCGTCTTTTGTTCAGGTTTCTAAAGGTTGCCTACTTTCAGTCAGTGTGACATTTTCAGAGTGAATCCCAGGCGCCGACACAGACCTGGTTCGGAGGATTGAGCTGAAGCAGGATATTACCGTCTGAAAGAGCGAGCTTCTCCCCATTGAGGTGTCAGCTGTGCTCTCTTAGAACTCAGACGCAGGGGAATAACACACATGTGCGCACACTCACACACACACACACATTCGCTTCACATTTGTATTCCTGCAGTCACCTACACACACTCTTGATCTGAGAGAATAATCAGCATTTGAGAACATTTCGCCTCATTGCTTATTCATAGCCTGGCATTGTGTTTATGTCTTATTCATGCCAGTGTTCGTGATGTCTGTCTGTTTTAATGAGTAATTGGGGCTAATCGTACGTGTGCGTTGATGGTGTAAAAAGGCAGATTGAACCAAGAAAGGTATTTTCATCAAGGAGACTCTTCTGCTTCACAACACTGAGGATGACACATGCAGTATGAAAGAGGTTCGGATTATGCTAAGTCAACGTAACATTTCCAGTCCCCGGATTTGTATTAGTAACAGTATTGTAACAATTAAATATCTGGATGAACATGTCACTGTGGTTTGGCACCCCGATGAGCACATCTCTCTCATAATTAGTGTGATGTTGTGATCTGAAATAAAGCTTCTCTGCATCGCGCCTGTAAGAGAGTATTTTGTGATTTCAAGGATTATATTTCTAAAAAGCCACAACCAGGATTTCTCTGCAAAGCAACAAAGGTGTGTGCATGTGTGAAAAACCAAAAACTAGGCTGAAATATTAAAAGGCAGGTCCCCACAGAGGCAATCTCAGAGTCTAGTCAATGTTTTTTTGTCTTACATCTGAACCCTGCTGTCTTGTTTTTTGATGGAACTGCCCCAGAACTGCCAGACACCGAGCTCCGACACCTCGCTATTTCCTGTTCGTGAGTCTGACCCAGCTTGTTGTTATTTACCTTGGCCCCCGTTTGTTTGTTTGTTGTCGGCAGACGAAGCCACAGGTTACGGGCCGGTGTTTGAGGAGCAGCCGGTGGAGACCATCTACCCTGAGGAGTCGCCCGAGGCAAAAATCACCATGAGCTGCCGGGCCAAAGCCAATCCACCTGCCAAATACACGTAACATATGTTCCCCATAAACCCCTCCTCATTACTGCCTGCTGTGCATTCTGTGTGTGTCCCATCGTTCAACATCTTTCAGGGTGTATTAATACTGGTTTGGGATCTGCTTTTAAATGACAAGGTCAGAAGGATGAATCTCTCGACCTTGATGGACCCCCAAGATTTACAGTGTGTGTGTGTGACCACCCAGCAGTGCATGATTGTGTCGTATATTTTGAGTCATTCCAAAACAACCTGCAGGTCCCATTTCGATTGCAACAGATGTATGTTTTTTCCTCGAGCTTGATTGAATGTAAATGAATGTAAAAATCCAAAAATGACATGCGAAAAAACTAAAACAAGATGTTATTCCTGCTGCAGCGAAACTGATGTGCCGCCATCGTGTTTCCATCTCATTTTGCAGCTCAAAATTCAAAATGTTTTGTATGATCCATTTCAATTTAGATGTAAATGTATGTAAATAATATTGCTTGGCATCCCTAAAATCAGTTTCACCGTGAGAGAGCCCAGAATTAGATGTCAGAGGGGAAAGAATTAGCTTTGGCCAGAGCAGGTATTAAGTGTTTAAGAGGGTTCATGTATAGTACAGCTTACTATGCCATTAAAACATAAAATATGTGATTGCTTTATTAAAGAACTGTCCTCTATCTTTGAATCTTGGTGAATTTTAACGCTGTGTGCAGACATTTAGTGTAGGAAAAGACAACTGTGATGCAGACTCACATTTTAGCCCTGAGGAGCCAAATGTTTGCAACAGAGGACAAAACCACATGCAGTTAAAATACTGAATGTCACTGCATGAATCAGCTGCTCCATTTAAACAAATTTGCCATTTAAAGCAGCTATGATCAAATATTAGTTTTGTCCTCTCAAATAATACTTGACTCTTATTGCTTTCACGATGCACCAGCGTATTGACTTGACTGTTTTCCTTGTTGCAGGTGGATGAAAGACAGCGAGATAATTGACCTGCATGCAGAAGGAAGCCACTACAGTTTAGTAGGAGGCAACTTGGTCATCAGCAACCCCATTAAAACCCAACATGTAGGAAAGTACTCCTGTTTGGCTTCCAACACGTACGGCAGGGTCATCAGCCGAGAGGCCTCGGTCCAGTTTGGATGTAAGTGACCCAGATGTGAACCCTCCACCCCCGCCCCCCCCCCAAAATAAGCTGTCATGATGCAGAATTAACAGGAAGTGCTCCGGAGCTTTATACTTTCATGCATATTAAGCAGTGAAATTACAGAGGCAGCTGGGACAAATCACGAGTGGTGTGGAGTGTGCAATTTGTGAACGGTCTAACTTTATTATGCCACCGTGGTTAATGTGCTTTTTTTAATAAATACTGTGGCAGAATTCTTAAGTAGTTTTATAACTTTATAAAATCTATAATAAAAAATAAAAGCCTTGAAAATTTGAGTGTAGAATTTATGGAGATTCGCCAGAAAAAAAGATGCTCAAATTTGATTACGTGACTATAACATCTCTCTCGCCTCTCCTTCTTTCAGACCTCGATCTTTTCTCATCAGAGGAGAGGGAATCTGTGTACGTCAAAGAAGGACAGGGGGCCGTGCTGCTCTGTGCCCCCCCACCACACTATCCAGGTACAGCATGTGATAGCCGAGTGTGCTTTTGCTGAAGTGTTCCCTACCAGATTAGGTTCAACCTCCCTCATCATGCTGCATTAGCATCTGATTGATGAGTGGGCGGATGGATGAGCGGCACAGTGGTTAGCACTGTTCCCTGTTTTGATTTCTGATCCTCACTGTGTGGATTCTTTAATGTTCTCTCCTTGATTGTCTGTTTTCTCCTCATTGCTGCAGTCAATCAGTTGGATTTAGGACTGCACATGTCCCACATATGTTAATGAAAGTCAGACTGCTGCAGTAGTCATCAGTCTTAAGGCACTGTGAGCTCTTTTCTATCCACATATCCTCATTTTGGTGTCATGAAACTGATGAACCGAATATATGAGATGAATCAAAGATATTTTGTCCCCTGTTGGCTTGCAATTGAATTGCCCTTTCTAATGTCCTCTAAAATAGGAAAATTACGACATGACTGACTTTGTCGCTGGTGCATTATGAGTTTTTAAGCCTTTTTTTCACTGTGTGCAATCATTCCCATGCTGTTTTTTGCTTCTTCTCTCTTGTTGGTGTAAAAAAAGAGAGAGAAAATACAAAATGTTCTTATCTGTGTCATATTTAGTTCAAACTAATATGTTTTGGCATGAGTTGCTGTTTGTTTTCCCCCTCTCTTACTGATCTGTTTGTGACCTCTTTTTATTTTTTTTCTCTCCTGCTTTTTTATTTTGTATGTTTTTCATATTCATGCTGATGCAAATCAGTAACACATAACAGTCTGAAAGCATTGTTAACTGTCTCTTCACAGCATCTGAATTACCTCAGCAAGCCAATATGCTTATTATGCCTCTCAGCTAAAAGAATTATAAGATTTCATCTGAAAGGTCAATGGCTGCTTGCATAATAAATCCCCCCTCAGCGCCAAACAATTGTGCTATTTTTTTTTTGTCGAATGTATTTAGATTATTCAAGCAGCTTCACAGCCAATCCCCTCGGCTCTTTCTAAAGCTTTCACTGCATGTCCAGAGTTTTGATTGACAGCTGCTGTTTTGTTGCGTCTGGTCTTCTGTGCAGCCGAACTGTCATTCCGCTGGATCCTCAACGAATTCCCCACCTTCATTCCACTGGACAAGAGGCGTTTTGTCTCCCAGATAACCGGTAACCTCTACATCTCCAAGGTGGACTCTTCGGACAGCGGAAACTACTCCTGCATCGCTTCCAGTCCGTCTATTTCCAAGAGTGTTTTCTCCAACTACATCCCCCTCGTACCTCTGGCTGAGCGTTAGTATCCCACTCTCTTACTAACAATTGTCTTTCTGGATTTTTTTCCATAAACTCTGAATGTATTATTGCAGTTTTTGATGATGTTATTTGACCTCCCCCCAAAAAAGTCAAAACTAAGGTTGGTTTATTATCCTGTACCAGATTGATCACAGTTTGATATTTGGGCCTTATAATATTTGCAATGTACTTAAATTAAAGCTTCTCACTACAATATGGTAAACATATGCTCTGTAGATGACAACAGAGAGGTTGAATGTGTGTCCCTACGATATCCAGAGTTCTTATACTCTTCTGCCAGTAAAATGAAGAATGGGTGCAGAACAGGAGCTAAAATGGTTCTTTTAAAAAAGATTGATTTTGAAACTAAGCTTGAAAACAGGAAGTGACTCTGCTCAGTTGCTGCAAAATACTGCATTGATTTTTTTTTTTTGGGTGTCTCGCTCCTGCTGAAGCACCATGTTTAATCACAACAGTGTCTGCTTTAAATGTGATAAGGTCACGCCTCTGTTGTTTTCTCCTTAAATGAGATTTACAGGAACAAATAACCTCAGATTTCGACTTACTCGCTTTTGGACGGAGGCAGTATGTTATGAAGAATGAGCTGGAACATGAACATGAACAGCCTCGGAGGGAAATAAACATAAATTAATGCAACATCCTTAAGTTTATTAATGCTCCCAGTGTTTTTGAGACTATACGTAAGAGGTACAAACAAAACTGTAGGACTTTTTCAACATTTTCCTCGGGGGTCCTTCCCAGAATCCATCAGTTATTCCATTGTTTGAACTTGACTTTCATGGTTATATAACCCTGGCCGGCTTCACCTGTGGCAGACGTGTTTTGAATAGCGCTGTAGTTACTTAGCACACAAACCAAAATGCCGTGTCCCAGCAGAGAGGACAGGATCAGTGAGCACAGCAGTTGTTTGGGCTCTCTCATGCAAACATGTACTATAAAATGTCTTCTGGGTATAATGCGGTCTGTATTTAACTCTAAATAGATTTTGTGGTTGTCTGTGTGGGGCAGCAGTTTGCCACACGTGACACACAGGTTTTTTTTTTTTATTTTGTTTTTCAGTGTTCTGGTCATGTTTTATACATTTAACTCATGTTAACTCCTCATTCAGAAATCTAGTCAGTGTGTTCAATGTGTGCAGAAGTTTCTTCAGCTAGAGTTTTGTTAGCAGGTTGTCCATAGAAATGTCATATGATAAACGATGTATTTATAATCTAGAGTGAAAAACAAGTGATAGCATGAAACAAGAAACACACATCTTTGCTTTCTAATGGAATAAACTGGACTTACACTCACCTGCTGAGGTAACCTTTGGCAGAAATGACAGAGTGGCTCTGAGCACTGAGATGCACCAAATGTACTGCAAAATCTGAACCCTGTCGCACCAGAGAGAAAATTACACTTCTTTGATAAATTACTGACTGAGACTGCAGGAGAGAAACTCAGAGAAAATGTACCAGTTCAACTTCCTGGGATAAAACAAACCCCCAAAACAGAACCACCCACACGAAGAGGAACCTAAATACTGTTTGAATCATCTAAATGTGTATAAGGAGATGTATAACCTGCTATTCTTGTTCCTATTCTTATTGTTATTCTCATGTATTTAAACTTTACAACCCAACTTTGATAAAAACCAGGATGAAACTTAGAAGAGGGATGCTACTGTGCACGTGAAAGTATCCTTTTTAAGTTAATCAGTGGTATATTTGAGTAAAACAGCATTTACAAATAATATTTTTTGTCTATTTTGATGCACTTTGCCATAAAGATTAGTGAAACAAACACTAAAATGGTTAAATGTAACTCTAAATCATTGTCAAACTACTATTTTGTCTAACTTAGCAGCTAGAAAAAGGTTTACTGCCTGAGTCATGACTCAGGTCTGTTGTTATTCCTCGCAGGTCTCAGGAAGTACCCTGCTGACCTCAAAGTGAAGTTCCCAGACACCACTGCTCTGGTGGGGCAAAATATCACCTTGGAATGCTTCGCTCTGGGGAAGTGAGTACAAGAGATCATTGCTTGCCTCCGCGTGTCAGGCGGCAGAGTTTGACATGTGGACTGTGTTTGGACTGAAATGTTTAAGGGCAGTCTGATATCAGCCAGTGAGTCTCATCTTGTAGCTTTCAAGTTTCATTAAAATGGGTCTGAAAGGAGAATCTCTGAGGATGTAAGTAAAGTTTCAAAAGCTTTTTTATGCAGAGAAAGCTTACTTTGTTATTATTGAGGCATGAAATCTGTTCATCTAAATAATGCAGCACATCATTAAAATACACAATTTATATATTTATATACAATTTACAACTCGAGCACCAAATGTAAGTAATAAAGATGTGTTTCACAAATCTCTCCAAACACCATATTTATACACCCTTAATGCATATTAAAGTGGTGTTTACTGTAGCTGACATTCACTCAGATTCACCGCCTTTTCGCTGAGCTAAATGATTTATAAAGCGTGTTTCAGAATAATGATGACTTCGGTAGAGTCAAAGCCAGCTTTTGCGTATCATTTTCCTCTCTCTGCCGTCCTCAGCCCCGTTCCTGAGATCCACTGGAAGAAGTTAGAAGGTCAGCTGCCACCCAATCATGAGGTGCGGATGGCGGGGGCTCATCTGCATCTGTACAACGTGCAGTTTGAAGATGGCGGCACTTATCAATGCGAGGCAAAGAACATGAAAGGAGTAGACTACCACTCTGCACGTTTGTCTGTGGAAGGTACAGCAGCATGTTTGGACGTCATGTCCTTCTCTTAAAGCAAATTACAGGGAATATGCATTTATTATTAGCAAGTTTAACAAAGTCATCGTCAGCTGCATTAAACTAAATTCTCAGCTAAGCTTCACCTGCCCATTGATCTTATTCAGGACCTTTACATTTTCTCAGATTTTTCTAAAATGCCTAAAGTATCACCCTGCATTATAAACATAATTCTGCAGCTCTGTTGTCTTACATTTTTTCTTTGGAGGGAAAAGGAAAGATTTCTTGATTTTCAATTCAGACGAAAATTAGCAGACACCAGTTGAGTTTTTTAGTTCAGGCTGTTTTATTCACACGTGGACAGAATCTCAGTGCAGAAAGTATGATTTAAAATGCAAAGGACAAAGAACGTCTAGAGGCTTTTTTAAGGATGTTGTGTGTATGTGCATATGCTTTGAAATAAGCTCCATCCTACAAGCCTTAAGATCCTTTTGGCCTACATACATACATACATGCATACAGCCTTCAAATAAAGTAGATATGAAAAGTACACAAATCCTAAAACAGTATAAAGTTATTCTTATGGAAATGCAATGAAATAACTTTTTTTTTTTTTACATAAAACGATGCAAACATATTAGATGGGATTATTTGGGGTGAGTAAACAGACACACCTGACACATTGTAACTCTTATTTTTCTCCCTGCAGCTTTTCCTGAATGGGTGGAGCACATCACCAGTGCAGAGAAAGACCTCAACAGCGAATACACCATGTCCTGCACGGCCAGTGGCAGACCAAAACCACACATCCGCTGGCTGAAAAATGGAGAACCGGTAACACTCAAACTCATAAATCTTTATTTTATTATAACTGAGCAATTTAGCCTTAGCTGTAAAATTCTACGAGCCTCCTCAGCAGCTCTGTGGGGGTCTCTCAGAGCTGCTTCAGTGTGCAGCCCAGGGTTGTTACAGTAGCACAGCAGCGACAGGAAACTGGCACAGTAGGTTCACATCCTGTCAGGAAAAAAACGTACCTGTTGTTGCTGAGCGGGAGCCAGCATGTGTTGTGTAACCCTCCATAGAAACTACTGTCATCAGGCCTGAAAAAACACCCAGGAGAGAAGCAGGTAGAGCAGCGACAGCAGCGTGGGGGAGGTTGTTTGATGTACAGTATGTGTGCAGCTTACATTATTAACCTTTAATGCGATCAAGTCCAACAATCTAATTGTCTCTCTGTGTGAGTGTCAACAATCAACGGATTGACCCTGTGAATTAAAACTGTATGAAAATTGTGAAATTAAGAATAATGACGGTTTATTTTTACGCCCGTGTTATTTTCCACAGCTCGACAGAACAGAAATGAAGTTCAGCAGCTTGACATTTGACGATTCAGGGATGTACCAGTGCATTGCAGAGAATCACCACGGAGTCATATATGCCAACGCAGAGCTGCGTGTGTTCGGTGAGTCACTTTTTGGCTACAGCCGCAGCAGAAATGGCTGCATCAGAGATATAAAGGTCACGTTTCAAGCTGACTAATTGGACGCTTATTAGGACATATGAAGTGCAGCATCAGATTTTGTCAGGAAAACAACTTTCACACGGCTGAGAAAAGCAAAAAAATCAAGACATTGTCTAGATATTGACATTTAATTTAGCATGAGCAATATGTAAGATCAGCACTGTGAACATTTTTAAGACAGCACAGTGTGTCATGAATGTATGCATGCCTGCAGTTTGTGATGAATATTCCACGCTGTCCCTCCCCAGCTTGCGCTCCCACGTTTCAACACAACCCAGTGAAGAGAGTCCTGGCGGCTAGAAACAGCCGTGTGGTGATTGAATGTCGACCCAAAGCGGCTCCGAAGCCAACGTTCTCCTGGAGCAAAGACACCGAGCTGCTTTCCAACTCCACCAGGTGCATGAACGTGTCCGTCACTAACCATTTCAGTGCCTGAGGCGGTTACCCATCCCCCCCACCTTTAGGGCAAACAGTTCAAGTGCAGGCCAGTGTAGATAAAAAAAAGAGGAGTCGAGGTGCAAAGTGTATTTATTTATTAATTTGTGACCTCAAGGCACAGGAAGGGCACCCATTGACAAATGTTATTTATGACCTCCCCCTTTTTTTTCTATTTTGAGGGCCAATACCAGAAGGTGGCGCTCTAAGAGACTGCTTATACAGCTTATACTCTAACTAGGTGAGCAGTCTCTTGATAAGATGGCTAACCTTTCTTTTTCCTTTGATGAAAACACTCTTTGGATGTGACTTCATTCAGAGAAGCTGCTTTACACACGGCACAGTTTCCTGTTGAAGTATTAAATGAAAATATTAATCTTTTCCTGCGACTGTGACACATCTGGGTCACATTAACACGAGGACAAGTTTCTGGATGTAAAAGTCGATCCGCTCAAGAAGAGCATGTGCAAGACACATACAACACTCCAGATCTTCTTAATCTACTATATCTCCCCCCCAAAAAAACAGTCTTATGTGCTGTTTTTTGTCGGTGATTGCTCTTCACTGCTTTGCTGTCTGTCTGTCAGCCGCCGACATTAAGCTCATGCTCAAGCTCATGGACAGACAGAGTGTGTAAAACCGCTGCCTCGTGCTCCTCACTGACAAAACAAGCCTAATCTGTTAGCTCTGAGACCCCCACCCTACGCAGCCCTCACACACCACATAGGGAGTCATAGAGGAGGAGCAGCGGCCAAATTACTATGCAGCATATGCCTCGCTAATACTCTGTATGGTGGCTGTCTGCACGAGAGAGGGTGTGGAGTGGTGACGAGACGGCTGGCAAGTCGCTATTTGTCATGGGTGAATATGAAATAGGCAGAGAAAAATGAATCAAACATTGTCACGTTGCCTTTAGTGAAATTTATTGTTGCATCTTGCTGAATAGTATCAAGTTCACACGCTTTTTGTTCTCGGAGAACCGTGTTCCCATTAGGCAGCTGGGAAACATTAAGACTACTCTCATCACTTTTCATCACCCTTGTATCAGTGGAATAACACACGCTGGACTTTTGACCTTCATATTGTGCTGAATATTTTATATAACACAGCTCTTTTCTCGACAATGTGTGAAAAAAATTCTCTCTGGTGTCTCTTCAGGGTGTTTATCTGGGAGGATGGGAGCCTGGAGATCCTCAATGTGACGCGAGCAGACGAAGGCAGGTACACCTGCTTCGCCGAGAATGACCGGGGCAAAGCCAACAGCACGGGCTCTCTGCTGGTTACAGGCAAGTTCCTGCTGATCAACTTAATGAACCTAATTAATAACTTGTGCCTCTTATTGTGCATTTTCAGAACAGGTGGTGTTGGTTTGACTGATGTTGGCCTATGACAGCAAATCATCCCTGTCAGTCACAGTCCCACCAAACGCTGCTGACCTCCAAACGTCTGCTGTTGTTGAATTATGGCCCTCTGAGCTGAGTGACAGTTTACAGGCCACTGGCAGATATTCAGTCCCTCCCCAAGGACAGAGGCGTGAGGGGATAGCTTTGGATCAGATGTGATGAGACAAGGGCTTACCACTCACACTGTTTAAAAAAAGATGAAGAGAGGATTTCATTTAGAAACTTTTTGAGACTCTTTGATTAATTAGCAAATAATAATATTGATATAAGTTGTTTGCATGTATTTTCTGTTAACTAGACTTTCAATGTGAGCTGTCAAACATTTTTGTTTTTTTTACACTGAAAGCTCCTGTGTTGCTGGATGTGCAGCTCTTGTCTGCCCTCTTCTGGACATTTGTGCATATTGAACATTTTTTAGTTTTTTCATGTTAACACCCTTTTCTTTATAGCAGATCTTTCTACAAAGATTCCAAATGTTATTTAAGTCATTTGCTTGCATTTTTATCTATTAAATAACATTTCTAACAACTTAAATGCCGCGTCAGTGGCTGGATGGCTCACTCTCATCATCACTAATCCCCTCATCCTCCTGCGGTTTTTCCCCAGAGTCAACAAAGATCACCTTGACACCGTCCAACTCTGACGTCAAAGTGGGAGAGAACGCCTGGATGCAGTGCGCCGCGTCACATGACCCCTCTCTGGACATCACCTTCATCTGGTCCCTGGATGGCAGGGTCATTGACCTGCACAAGGAGAATCAACATTATGAACGAACCCCTGTGAGACATCATCTAAATTATTTTAAAGTCAAATGAAAACAGCTAATCTAAGTTTAGCTCGACAGCCTCAAGGTTTGCCGCAGCTGCAGAATCTCGACTCTGGTTCGCGGTTCGTCTACGTCAAATCATATTTGAGGTCAGCTTGATGTGTGTTGTATTTTTATTGGAATACCTGAAGCGGAAAAATACAGCCTGTTGTAAATAAAAATGACTCTGCAAGCCATTTTAAGGTTCTAAGCCTGGTGGAATGGTACATTGTATATCTATTTAATGGCAATTTCCACTAACATTCATTATTGTTGACATAACCTACTCTCTCTTTACTGCAGTTCAAACTGTAAGTTAGTGGTTTGCATTTCTCATTTGTCTCTCTGCCCGCTGAAAAACACCATGTTATGATGGTGATTGATGAAACCCCATTTCTGTATACAAGGAGGATTTTTTCCCTCTCGTAAAAATGGGGCCCAGCTCCTCTTAATACTGTTTGTGTGGTATTAGCAAAAGCCAGTTTGACTCTCTAACAGCTAGTCCAATGCAGTCATGTGCTTTTAAAGTCAATCTTGGTGATGGTTTTACCTTTCGACATTGAGAGTGTGCTGACTAGAGCGAACGTTTGACATTTCTACACAGAAAAAACACATGATGGCTCTTTAGCTGAAGCCCATTTCCACTTCCACTAATTGGATGCTACGGTTGAGCATCTCAGTCCCTGAGGTCTTGCTGGATTACTTAAGTGATTGACATAATATCTCCTTTTTAATTATTAAATATCAGTTTCTCCCTGAGTCAGAAAATATCTTGCATGTAAATGTTTGCTTTGACGAGCTCACAGCGGGAAAAAGCTTTGTCTCGTGATGTATGACGCTGTGCTCCTCTGTTAACTGCCGTCTGTTGTGTTGTTTTGTGCAGAATGGAAGCTCAAACGGTGAATTAATGATCAAGAACACCCAGCTGAAGCATGCTGGACGCTACACCTGCACCGCACAGACCACCATCGACAATGCTACCGCCTCTGCCCACCTGGTTGTCAGGGGTGAGTCATGAATGGTTCATTTTTAGTTCACACATGCAAACAGTTACATATGAACTGTTAAAGGCTCTGGAAACATATTTTCTACATCAGTTTCTTAGTAGGATGATGAGATCTGACATGAACACACTGATCTCTGTCCAAGGTCTAACAATTTGGGTCATTTTGCATGAGACATTTCTGTGTTTGGCCTTTTGTTTGTGCTCTTTTCACTGATTTGAATTGGGCAGGACTCAGTTGGAAAATGACAAAGCCACAAACTGACGTGCACCAATCAGGATAAAGTGACATTTGCGTCAAAACGTGACCACAATTGTTGGATTGTTTGTCCACTGTCAGTCAAATCTGATCAAACTGTGCCCACACAGTACAGAGGAAGCAGACTAGTCGAGTTTTTGAGTGTTTAAGTCTTGTATTTTTTGTTACTAGAATGATTATTTATCTATAAATATTTAATGTAGAAATACTTAAAATTCAAAGCCAGGAAATTGCGAGGAAATAAATTCTTTAAAGCCTATTAAACTGAACAGAAGACTTATTAATAATTCCACAGTTCATCAAGTGCAATTCCTGAGTTTCTTATTAAACACTTTCCCCAACTCTGATGTCTGCTGTCAAACTATTAATATGTAACTAGAAACTAGAAATTGCATGTGTGTGTGTAAAAAAAAAAAGACAAAGAAAGTGAAAACACAAGTGCTGTATGTCCTCCAGCACGTGTTTAAGAGAAGAAAATCTCTCCAGAGTAACCAGACCGAAGCCTTTTTGCTGGATAATCTGTCAACCCCGAGACTCCACGTGAAACAAAGTGAGAGAGAAAGTGCTGGAAAAAAAAGGGATAGAAGGAAATGCCTTGTGTCCTCATGCAGGACACACACACACACACTGAAATCACTAGTATCTACCAACCAGAAAAGGGCAGCCTAACTTCGCAGGCTGTCTGTTTGAAGATGATGCATTTAGACATCAGTTACAGTTTACAGCCTTTATGTTAGTTTAATAAATATAGCACATTGCAGATTAAATCATATTCATCCAAAAAACTTCAAGTCCAGCCGGAGTTTTTTAATTTTCTGTGAGTCTTAATAACAAGCTGTGGTTGTGGCTGCATCATTAGAAACGGCAGTAAAAGTGTATTAAGTGTCGGCTTCCACTTATTTTCATTAAAACTGAGTGAAGTAGTCCCTTTTTTTTAAAGCAGTGAGAGCTGTTGGCAAAACAACAACTAAAATGTTCACGGATTTTAGTTGTATAATGTCATGTGGCAAGTATTTGATGCCTAAAGCATGTAGAACATACTAGATTTCTATCTTTCACCGCAATATTTGGATATGCATTGCTGCTTATTACAGCACTTGTTCTTCCAGCCACATGCAGATATCGACATGCACAAAATAAACCCTGCCGAACATCAACAGTGCCCTGTCTGTCATTTACTGTATTTCACCTCCTGGATGATTCATCGGGATTTGTTTTCACTCTCCACTTCCTGATGAGTGAGAGCTTGCCTTACAGCCCCTCCCTCGGGTCTTAAAACAGGCCCAGTGTTGGCGGACAAAGGGTCTCTTTAGATAAAAACCCGAGAACTCGGCTCGTGATCTGGTTGCCGGTGATCCCTGTTGTGCCCTGGGTGTGCTGCCACCGCTGCCGCTTTCTGAGCAGGTGTTGACAGACGGCCAGGTGAACGCACAGCGACCGAGTGTGACGTTTCCCCCCCGAGTGGAACCAAAACACAAGCCCCGGGCCGCCCCTAATGGAGTGCCAAATGCCAGCAGTCCGGGGCGCAGCGAGGGAGAGATGAAAGACAGCCATTTATCACGGCAGATGAGGAAGCAGATCTGCTCCAGGAGATTGTTCGACCTAAAAAACACAACCATGCACCTGTAGTTTGTTATTAATAGGGCTTTGAGAAAGGGAGAGGAGCTGTTGTCACAAGAGGGGTGTGTGTGTGTGTGTTATTGTAGCATAATGTTACAGTCTTGCCGCTGTTGAAATGTAGCTGTGTTAATGTTAAGTGTCAGTGAATAAGGGATAAAAGTTTCGTTCTTGGTATACAGTCAGTAAAAAAACACCGAAGCTTATCAGTTGACACACTTTCTATTAAACATCCATATGACACAGATTGAACAGACACTGAAAATCTGCACAGTATTTCATCCCTTACACTGATTTGTTAAAAAAAACTGTAGATTTTTCACTGCCCTGCTCTCTCTCCTGACTCTTAGAGCTTAAGGGCTGTCCAGCTTTGGCTGTCTAATCGCCTTACTTGTCTCGGCTCATATTCATGACTTGGAAAAAGTAAATCCTGGCTGATTTCGGAGGCTGCGGGTTGGGAGGCTAACCCTGACGCAGTCTGGGTTTTCTATTAGGCCATTTTATGTTCCAACAGAAGAATCAAGAGGAGCAGGAGGACCAAGGGAAACATTGGATTCAAAGGCTTTTGCTTAAGCTTTAGTTCATATATGTCAATGGGCTCTAAGCTCTAATGCGTTAATCCATCGGTCTTTGCTGATGTCTTTTACAGAGGAGACTTAAAAGAGGAAATGTTAAGGCTTTGATGTGCTGTGTTTCATATGCATCAAACAGTTGTCTTTATGGAGACTGGTGTTGAAATATAAATTCGTTAAAAGACTCAGGACTGTTGCAAGAGTTTCCCCAGGAGCCTCAACAAAAGATAAAGCTCTTTCACTCACACCGAACTGTCTTTCCTTCTTCTGTCTGCCTTTTGTGGGCAAGTGGGATGTTCAATATCTGCCTAAGGGCCGAGTAAAAGTGAGAATTCTCACTTGTGAACAGTGTCATCGAACTCAACACAACTATGCGACCACACTCCCATTCATCACCCGTCAAATAACACTTGTCTCTTATTATTTTCTTTTACTCCAGGTCCTCCCGGTGCCCCAGGTGGGGTGCGAGTGACGGACAAAACTGACAAGAGTGTAACGTTGCAGTGGAGCCGCGGAGCAGACAACCACAGCCCCATCTCTAAATATACCATCCAGTACAGGGACGCCTTCTCTAAGGATGCGTGGAAGACTGCCACTACATGTGAGCGACTCCAGTGCACTCGTTGGTTAAATAAACACTGCTACCTTAATGCCGGGCTGGCTCCGGTGTTATGATAATTTTGGTCATGGCACATAGTAATACTGTAGACCTACATGGTGGTTAATGTCTCTTAAAGACGGCTACAATATAATTAAGACATGCCTCAAGGACTTAAAATATAGGAATGGATCCCAAAAATGGAATTTTATTGTTGTTTTAAGTATATTTCTGTTAAATTATATAATGTTATAACATTTGGTGCTATAGCCCTGAAGGTTTGGCACTGTATAAAATTGAAATCTGTGCATTTCTCTGCAGCTCCCAGAGATGTAGAGGGGAATAAAGAAATGGCCACAGTGGTGGATTTGTTCCCCTGGACAGAATACGAGTTCAGAGTGATTGCCACCAACACACTGGGGACAGGAGAGCCAAGCAGCCCGTCACCTAAAGACAGAACCCTGGGAGCACGTAAGATCATGTGCTAACATTTAGGACATAAGATAAACTATATGCAGACAAACTTGAAATGTAATGGAAACGCAGTCCCTGCAGTCCAGCTTTCGGTTGTGATATTTATTCCGCATCATTCTATTATAGCACGGTTTACTTATGTTAAGTATCGCTGTAGAAATGAGTCAGCAGAAACGCCATCAAGCTGCACTTCCTACAGCGGAAGCATGCTGCCAAAGTCACCACAAAAACCTCTACAAATGAGCACTTTGCTGAAACTGTATACTGAAATTCAATTATAAAATGGGAATCACAGGCTTACAGTAACCTCTCTTACAAAAACAGTCATCATGCCAGAGTGAGTTACTAGACTCGAGGCAAAACAAGAGAACTTTTGCTTAACTGTCTCCTTCGGTGGCAAAGTTCCCACACTGATTTTAAGGTGTTGCATTTGGCACCCGAGGAGACATTGATACTGTATTTGCAGAGGAAGGATTTTTCTGTACTGCTGCCAGGGAAAGGTCACGCAGCCTATGTGGGTTGGCGTTGTTTGTGTGGATTCTTAGCATGTGGGCTGAGTTTTGCTGTTGCTGTCTCATTGTAGCTCCTGCGGTGGCGCCCTCGGACGTCGGCGGGGGTGGAGGGAATAGCAGAGAACTGACCATCACATGGACGGTACGTCTGGACTGTCGATGCTGAGCAAAAAAAGGGAACAGAGGGTCATTAGCTCATGTAGACGTTGAAGTTAATTATACAATAATGAGGTCTGAAACATGCTTCATAAAAGAAAAAATAACATGCCAGAACAATGAAACAGAAACATAAAGAATTTCTAATAATAATAAAAAACAGGAAAAACCCTCACTTAGTCCAGTGAAGTGCCTGTTTACAATAAGGAGAATAAAGTCATGACTGATGCATTTTGATTCATCATAAACAGGGTGACATTACAGCTTTTTCAGAAATGTAATTTTGAGAGTACAAAAAAAAGTTGTCCATTAAAATGCCAAATTTACGCACACAGAAATAACATTTAATGCGAAAAACAAGTTTATAAAAAATTGTTTTTAAACACATTTAATGGGATCTATCAATGTATTACAACTGTTAAACTTGAGAAAATCACACCACAGAATATGCAGAGGGATTAGGGAATAATCTTAAACTTTAAACCAGACAATACAAAACCAACAACAGTTAATGACTGAACTGAGTGATTTTACTGAACATGGCCTCATCCTGCAGCTGATGAAAGCCATCCTCCTTCAATCTGCGAGCAGCTGCAGG
The DNA here is from genome assembly GCA_029814665.1 of Acanthurus lineatus. Classification (NCBI taxonomy): domain Eukaryota; kingdom Metazoa; phylum Chordata; class Actinopteri; order Acanthuriformes; family Acanthuridae; genus Acanthurus; species Acanthurus lineatus. The sequence continues at coordinate 18,593,516 of JAPZDV010000023.1, forward strand.
ATGAGGCCGTGTTTAAGAGGTCAGCGATGCCTAATGCAGGCCGGTCATGTTGGACATGTGGTGTGACAGCAGAGTCAGAGTGCCAGCAGAGGAAATGCAGTGTGAGGACAGACTGAGAGAGAGGGACTAACAAAGTGTCACAACTGTTTGTGTGTTACTTACAGAATGCAGCCATTTTTACTGAACAGTAAATATCATCTTATTCGTAAAGTTAGCACTTCTGAATAGTAAAAAACACAAGCATAAGTAGATGATGTACAGACTCTGACTGGATAAAGGGTTAAATTCACACTAGGGACGCACAGGTTTGAGAGTTGTGTTAGATAAAAACATTTTCCACATTAACGTAAATGTTTTCTAATGTTTCTGTCATCAGCCTGTACAGCCACAGTACTACTATGGGCCTAACTTTGGCTACATTGTGGCCTTTAAACCATCAGACGATATCGAGTGGATGAAGGTGACAGTGGCTGACCCCCAGGCCAAACGCTACGTCCACAAAGACTCCTCCATCCCTCCATCAACAGAGTTTCTAGTCAAAGTCAAAGCGTTCAACAGCAAAGGAGAGGGACCCTTCAGTGAAAAAGCCTACATTTATTCTGCACAGGATGGTGAGTACCAACAAGATTCACAGCTCTCAACACTACAGCACAGACAGGAAAAATGTTCTAAAGTGATCTAAAAAAAAAAAAAGATGCTCCTGGTCCCGTTTTTATCGGTATCACAGGGATTGAGGACTCCTTCAGTATGCCAACACTCTGCTATTTCAGTCTGTCAGTGTCAGCCACTTATCACTGCCGAGCTTTTCAATGGAGTGGGACCCTTTTTAATAGGAGCTCTCATGTATAGTTGTGAGGAATTTTAATACCCCTTGAAAGTGAACCTATCTTCTCCCCTCTCTCTCTCTCTTTTCTGGTGGGGGGGGGATTATCATGATCTATGAAGCATGAACCATAAAGTTGATAATTCGCCCAAGGATGCAAAGCATTTAGCCTAGTTATTAACTTCCACTGACAGACAGTTAAGATAACCACCAGCAACCCAGACACGATGGGTTACGGAGATGCCCTGTTGCCGTGGTAACCCACATTGGGAACCTGTTGCCGATTGTGTGTCTTATATTATTTATTATATATTTTTTATATTTATAGCTAAGCCTGCTAACTGCTCTGTTTCCAGGGGCGTGGCAGTCTGTATTTGTGTGCACGCTGGTTGTGTTTGTATTGTTTCTGTGCGCTTTGTTTCTGTGTGCTACACACTGACGGTATGTGATGGGTTGTTAGTTCAAGGCCCCAGCATGTCAGTTTAACATTCAAGGACAGTTTCCTGGCAGGGGAAAGCCCTTCACACAGTTTATAACTGGCTCATAAGTCACAGAAAAGTGTCCAGTGGAGAAATGTGGGCCAAGAGATTCCTGTCACTTCACTTGTTCCTCACAGTGATTGATTGGCATTACAAAAATGATGCTTTAGCACCACTGAAAGCAAAATTGCATCAGTGAGGCTAACAGATACAGACAAGGAGACTTGTATAGCCAGTGTAATGGATCCATTAGTGTTTGTAATGCACAGGTCAATATTAAACTGATTAATTTCAAACATACCATGAAATATGCAACGTTGGAGTTCTTTTTAGAAATTGATTCTCTCACTGCGACATATTTAACAGACTTTTCCTTGTATTTCCTCTCAGCTCCGTCTGAAGCTCCTGCAAGTGTTAATGGAAAAGCTCTCTCTGCAACTGAAGCCATCGTGTGGTGGCTGCCTCTCTCACAGAGCAACATAGACGGCTACCAGGTCAGTCTGAACTAAAACTGAGGTCTGCTGGAGAAAAGTAGTTTCTGTATCTGTGTGTGACACACGGTACACCTCTTGTCATGCTGCAGCAAGAAACTTGTTTTTGTAATTTGGTCTAAACTGCTGTTTTTAGACACCACATAACTGGAAAGAATATTACAGTGACATTCTCACAAGTTACTATTATCTTTAATTTTTTGTTTTTTAAATGTCTTCTTTGAAAGCATTTCTACAAACATGTCGCCTTGTAAATGAAATACAATATAGCCAAGCTTTTTTTCACTCTTTTTCAAATATTGAACTCATTAGCAGATGCTTTTATACCCTCCAGTTTGCATAAAGTACTTTTGTATCTATTTTAGTATTTAATTTCATGCCCCCTTTATGGTATTTTCTCTTTCCTTGTGCCCTAAATCTGCTCTCAGAGTTGCTGTAGAAACAAGGTTTGTGCACTGAGCCAGTTTTAAATCCCAGCTGTCTCACCTCCGTCCCTGTTTGTCCCAGGTGAAGTACTGGAGGAATCATGAGGACAGCGAGGGAGGGGCACAGAGGGTGGTGGTACCCGGCAGAGAGAACCACACCAGACTGGAGAGCATGAAGCCAAACTCCTACTACCTTATTGAGGTTCGAGGCTATAATTCTGCCGGATACGGGCCACCCAGCGATCACTTCCAGATCCACACCAAGAAATCCCGTATGTCGTGATTTAATGCTGCTCAGTATTGGCCAGCAGAGGTCTGCAAAGAAAACATGCATGCTGTGATTTCATATTCATAAAATATGAGCCATTTTAATGTCACTGTTATTTATTACTGTGTTTTGTGTCTTTTGCCAGCTCCAAGTCGACCCCCTATTATCGTAGGGAAAAAGGTAAAAGGCCAGTCAATAAACATCGCCTGGGAAACTGTGGAGCCACTTGCTAACGAATCATCGATAGATGGTTACAAAGTGAGTACAGTTCCTCGTTTACTCCACATGAATTATATTCTCTTCACTTCACATGTCTTATACTTTGTATATGTGTGCACTAAGGTGCTGTACAGGCAGCAGGGCCACTCCACAGGCACTCTGTACACAACCGGCAAAAAGTACATCGACCTCCCCCTCCACACAGATGGGAGCTATGTGGTGGAGGTCCGGGCGTACACAGAGGGAGGTGATGGGGCCGTTGCAAAAGTCCAATTGTCAGGTAACGGATTCCACTTATAACTTGTCCCCATTATTCACTGTTGTAAGATGTCATTCATGATCCTTGTTTCCTGCAGTACAAATGAATTTTTCAACTATTCTGTCCCGTTTGTACTATTCTGAAGTGAAAAAACAGATGTTTTCATGCAGGAAATAAATGCAAATGTTAAAGCAGTAAACGGTTCATCATGAAATTGAGATGTAACAGCACAGGCAGGAAAGAATTTTGTCATCAGGTCTAAAAGATTACTGAACCTTCTAGCTGTAACAGGCCTCAGGGTAACACTGAATACCTTGATTGCCGACAGAAACAGAGGAGGCACACCTTGTCTGAAACCCTGGTGTGATTTCCTTCAGTAATCAGTCCATTTGCCTTCCAGCAACTACACTTACTTAAATAGATGTTCAGTGCTTTGCTCTGCATCCTCTTCTTGTGTCACCTACTGTGCACTGAGCTTGTCTTTAGAAATAATGCCATGCATGCTTAGTCAGGACAGTTTACAAGGCACTTTGGCACCAAAGACAGAAAATGAATGCAGAGAAAGTCTGCACAATGAGCCAAAATCATCCTGGACTCTCTTTTCCATTTAAAGTGTATCCTTGTTTTTTAACAGTTAGGAAAATGGAAAGTTGGAAGCAGAACAGCTGCTGAAACGAACGACAAACGAACTAGTTTAGAAGAATGACTCCTCCATTCCTTTCAGTGGTGTTTTCAGTCATAAGAACACCGTTGAATTAAATGACTCACAGTAATTTGTTATGAAAATCACTATTGTATTCAATGAGATTTAGCCTCACGTCATCAAAACAAAAATAAAGGGAGGCCTCAGTTATCTGTTCACATTTTAAACCCATAGTGCTGAGGCGATGCACTGTGATTGTTCACTCCTGCCGTTTGAGATTAAACCAGGTTCAAAGTTAGGAGTAGGTTATCATCTGTCACAGCTAGAGGGTTCCCATGAGCCAGTGCAGAGCTGTCACTTCAGGTTTCATACCTTAGATTGGAGGGCTAAGATGGGAAACTTTACGGTCCGTGACTAAAGCCTTGATAGCCCACTGACTCAATCCCCTCACTGGCTGATGGAATGACAGGTAGGCTGACTGGATACAGGAGGCCTTAAGCCTCTGTAATTGATCTTGATGAGTAGAGGAAACCTCTCCTGTGGTTTTCTCCTGATCCCTTATCGTTCAGTCCAGACCCACCTGACAGCTTGATTTCACAGGCTCGGGAATTTAAGCCGTGGGGGATTTTAAATGCAGGGCGTTGACAAATGGAGGGGCATTTAAGGTGATCTCCACACAGATGGGGTATAATATCACACTCCACACACTGAATGTGGTATCTAGATTGATGGATGGGAGCAGGACACTCAAGAGACATGTATTTTTTTTAACTCAAATCAGCAGCAATTTTGACCGTCAGTCCATTTTTTTTTTTATTTAAGCAAAAAAACTGACATACCTTCATCTCAATGTGTCTCCCAGGTGGAGGCATCATGGCCGCCCAGTCTCTCAGTGTACTCTCCTTGCTCCTGGTGGCTCTCCTCTGCCTGAACCTCTGAATGTAGCGCCATCTTTGTCTTCACATCCCGTGAAGGAGACTCTTTATGGTTGACGCCTATAAGGACTTTGGGACACTTTCCACAAACGTTTGGTTCCACCCTGTAACCTCGGGACGCCATATTCCAACTCTTCCCCTCTGGAATATGTTTGTGGAAACAGACACAGAAATGGAAACAAAAAAAAAAAATTGGAAATGGACAAAGACATCCCTTATTTATCCACAAAAAGCCTCTTTGGAGGAGTGTCAAAGGAGTTCTGTCGACTTTTTAAATATGCCTTATATAAATGACTGCACTTATCTTTCACATGAACTCGTTTTAAAATGGGTCACGACTGAAAGTGTGAACATTACACTTTGCATAGGCCGGCCGTTAAGTCTCTCTGCATCATGAAGCCGACCTTTCTTATCGAGAAATAGATGCTGTTTGTTCAGAAATGTAGGCTTCATTGGACGCCTGATGTTTTGGTAAATCAATCCTACAGTGCATTCCATAGTTTAAGGTAAACAAGTGGATGTGAAGGATAAGTGTACGAGTTTATAAAAATGTCTTTTTGTCTTTCTTAACTTGCAGTTCAGTGGCATTTTTCTTCTATTTTTTCTTTTTCAAATAAAGCACACCCTTTGTTACAGAGATACAGTCAAAGCAAATCTCATCCTCTATTTGATTTTTATTAACAAACATCGTAGAGGTAAAAGCAATTTATGTCATGCTGAAAATAACGTATTCAATGATTCATATGTGTTTTCTATCTAATATATTCTGGACGTTATCGGGAGAAAATTTTAGTTTTGACCTGCAACTAATGCTGATTTCCAAATCATAACATGAGCTCTATTAAAAGAACACCACTCTGAAAAGTTGTGTGCATGTCGACGTTGTTACATGGAGGAAAAGTTTGAGGCTTATGGGAGTTCAGGCACACGGATCCATGCTGGCAAAGCTGAATGTAAAGCAGGAAGAGGAACTGAACTGAACAACATATCAAACACGCAGTTTTTATATGCAAAAAACTGCAGCCAGCGATGTGTGACAGTGGTTATTTTGATTGCTCGCCACCTCTGGTTACATATTTGTACAACTGTGCAGTGATCGAGGCTTTGCTGCAACATCTGGGTCAATACTGTGGCTTCAAAAAAAACAAAACAAAACAAAAAAAAAAACCTGCTTCATGTTTGTGAATTAAGCCTGAACATAAAACCACAAACCTTTGTTTTGACTGTATCATTAGGACCTCAGTGGTACCTGCTGGTGCTTTGTAAAGAATGTTGACATTTTAATTTCGTGGAAACGTTTTCCATTTAATTTCTCTCATTTATGGCTTTTGTGTGAGGGTCACTATTAACAGTGAACTGTAGCGACGCTCATGCCCTCAAATAATTGTGCAATGTCTGATTCATCTGCTACTTTACATTTTCTAATAAGACAACCTGCCTAGCTCCTATTAACAGTGATCTAGTTATTAAAATTTTTTCGTTTTCTGGTACGAACAGAAGCATAAGCGAAGCCATCCATGTCAACGGTAAGAGCCGGTTTAAAGCTCATCACGTTGTTTGTCTGCATCCTTTTTGTCTTTTTATTAACATGTGATCAGAGATATATAAACATTATCAACTGTTGTCGTTTTTTCTTTATGATTATTATATTTGTATGTCATGACCCACGTCTTAGCTGAACAGTTTATACATTTATTTCCCTCGATTGGAGGAACAAATGCTGTTGTTTTGAATTCCTCTCGTTCTTTTCATGTATGACTGATGCTGACCATGCTTCTAAATTGTGACTATATCAACATCCACCACAAAGTGCTTTTCCCAGTTTCCCTTCATGCGACAAATCATGAGAAAAAAGAAAAAAAAAAAGAGTTGCCAAATGCATGAACGCCTTGAAATTTGACATTTTGGACGAAGCAGTGGCTCCACATTCAAACATGCATGACTCTGGAGACGAAGTGGCACATTACTTTGCGACAAATCGACATCATAGCAACTTCTCAACCTCTCAGCTTCATCTGAAATACATTCCATTCCTGAGTGACATCCCTTTACGTCAGAGACTGTAGATGTGAGCCTAATATGTGCAGTAGCTGCTAAGCTTCATTAAACTAGTCATCTCACGAAGGGAAGAGGAGTTTTTAGAGTGAAAATCTTAAAACTGACTAAAGGAATCTCACTCATTAAAGTTCAGAAACGGTCTTGCAGTCTCGCACATGATGGTTGGGATTTGATAGCATCACTGGTGGCAGTGGCGGCATGTTTGGCTGTTTTTCGCTGAAGTCCAGTGCTTCGCTGGACTTGAACAGCACTTGTGAGGGATGAAACTGGAACCTCTCATTGGCTGGACAAGGAACAATAAAAGTGTAGTTAACTATTAAAGCAATCTGCGTCTTTTCTCTGTTGTTTTGCAGTGACATTTCCAACGTGTGAGTCTTTGGGAGGAGAACTCAACAACCTGAGTGTACTTTAAGAGGGTGAGCTAAGAACTGAATGAGTCTCAGGCTCTTTTGGCTGAATTCAGGTGTGAGTCAGATTTATGGTCAGCACTGGAAGAGATATTCAGATCCTTCACTTAAAAGGTCCTTGGCTTAAGATATAATGGGATCCACTGGCAGAAAATGGCAGAAATTTAATATAATAATCATCATTATGGTTTTGTTACCTGGAAATAAGAATTGTTGTGTTTCCACTGGCTCAAAATGACCTCTTCCATGTTGCACCCTCATGTTCATGTAGCCAAGAATGGACAAACCAAACTCTGGCTCAGCAGAGGACATTTTGCATTTTTTGCTAGTTTCATGGCAACATAGGCTCTTTTACAAACACTAAAGGGAATAAAAGTGAGTCATTCATCACTTGATGCCAGTTAATCCCTGCAACTTTGATTAAATATGGAAATACAATGTAAAATTACTCCATAACGTTAAAAAACAAAGTCAAAGTACATAATTTGTCAGTAGTTTGTTCGATAACATGTATTTTTGTATGTAAAATATTCAGCTGCAAACAGCGACCAGTAAAAATTCAGGTGCTGGAGGAAAAGGTCCAAAATTTACCTTTGAAATGTTATCAATTACAAGTATAAAATAAAATTAAATACTTTACTGTAGGTATACAGTAAGTGCCTAAAATTTGCAGTTGCAATTGGTTACATTTCTTGATGAGACGTGCAGATTGTAAAAATTATCAGATAAGTGTTTGAACTTTCATCGTGTCCGAGAAAATAATCT
>JAPZDV010000023.1:18601384-18611600 GCA_029814665.1 Acanthurus lineatus
AGGGAGATGCCACACCCACAGCACAGACACACAGAGACAGACAGGGGGAGGGGGGAACAGAAGACAAGGAAATAACAGAAAGTGGAGGCACGGCCAGGGCCGTGACAATAACAATCACATCACAAGGTCCTTTTGTGGAGAACCTCCTCTTGAGATTTTAATTACCACTGTTTCAACTTTACTAAACTCACTGAAAAAGAACTTCCTTAATTCAGTACACCACAGATTTAACTGAAAATATAATGAACAAGTCCTAGTTTAAAGTTTCAGTTCACAGTAAGTCAGCCTGAGTTCACCGCTAAATGAATGATGCATTAAATCTGCAGATTTTCAGTCTCTTAAAATACTGATGAAATAGTAAGATTGGACATCGATCCATGAAAGCCGAAGCAGTGCAGTTACCCCAGGCGGATGTTTCCAGTTCAAACACACTTTCTCTTTAAGCACACACAAAGCAGGTGTCTTAAAAGTTGTTAGAGCAGCTCTCAAACTCAGACAGACTGTCCACTGGGGTCGGACAGCACGAGGTCTCTGAGGCTTTTTGCTCTGCTTTTAGATGTGCCAAAGAGTTGACGCGCCTGATGTGGATTTAAGTCAAATTTAAGCACAAAAGAAGCTCTGTTGAAACCAAAAAGACTTGCATCCTTAATCATTGCTGCCTTGGGATGATTTTTTTTTTTTTTTGTGCAAAACATGAACTTTTCAGACGAGTTATTTGTTAAATATTCATAGAAGTGTTTCAGCCTCTCATACCAAAATAAAAGAAATAAAGCATCATTTATGATTTATATGTACCTTCCATTCTCAACTCAAGCATTTCCGACAAGTCATTAATTTATGTGTCCCCTTTTTTAAAACTGTGTCCCACTCAAGAAGAAAGCTATTCTATACTAGTACCAATTATATCAGAGATAGCGTTTCAATCTGTCCTCCACTGCAGATAAGACCAACTTTGTCGATGTGTATTTTTTTTTTCAAGCAGAAACAGCTGTCGGAGTTTTGTCTCCTATCAGGTGTCCAGCAGATGAGGAGTAGATGGATATCATCTCTCTTCACGGATTAGCTGAGACCAAATAAATCAGGTTTTAGATTCTTATTGAGCTTCAGGTTCCTCCCTCCGTTTCAATCAGGAGTCTTAATGGTTAATGGAAATCAGCTCTCAGACAGAAGAAAAGACAGAGATAGCTTTTCTTCAGTGGCTTATCAGTGCAAGCATATGGCCCGTGTGATAGATCTGATCCCAGGTGGCTGTGTGTAACACGCTCCCCAAAAACACACTCACAATCATTGTTAACCCAGTCTGACTGCTCCTCCAGAACACATCCAACAGACTGTTAAACTCATTCACTTCTTGATTTCTTCTTGATTTAAAAAAAGATTTAATAAAAAACCACATTAGAAAGTAACACAAGAGCTACAATTTCCTTTTTCAGTGATTGACAAGAGGAGAAATCCATTCTTCTGACCTCCTTGTGCATCTGGTTTTTGCAGACAGGTGTGCAGTCCCACGACAGATTGTGTAATTGTCACTGTAAATCGACACCTGTTCTCTGACAGCTCAGACAACACAAAACATACTTTAAAGCGGTGCAAAGCAGAGCAGAAGCAGACCGCTTTGCCCAGAGATCTGAAACGTGATGCCTTTTCTGTGATGCCTGCAATATGTCATGCTGTGTCAGGCAGCTACACTGACCTGGACTCACGCAGGAAGGCTTAGACGTAAAGGTCTCTTTGCAGATATTATATTACCAGCATGGGTTTAGCCACTGAAAGATCATCATTCCCTTGAGATGGGTTTCATTGACATATCATCACTGCTTAACTGGTGCCAGAGACTAAATGTATTTAATTAGGTTAAGGTTAGGCGCGTTTAAAACCTAAGTGATAATGTCAATCAAATGCAGACCGTTTAAGTGTTTTAATTGAGTCGTTTCAATCTCAATTTGAGGGGTCTGCAGTCAAGGAAAAAAAAAAGCATTTGAAAGTATGAGAGAATGTGCATGAGCGACCTCTGCTGGTGAAGATTTATAACGCACGTCAAGTTCACAGCGGCTGTCACAGCTGCACCGAATTATATTAAACTGCACAAAACTCGAAGAACTGCACCTAAAAGACAACAGGTTCTTAGGTTAATTCAACATTTCATCAAATCAAACACTGAGTCATAGTCTGATAGGCCAAGACTGTGTTATTAAAGTGAACGTGAGCAGAAACACCGTGACCCTGACCAGACAGGACAGAAGTGAGTCAGCAGGGTGAAGTTTTCTGCTCAGACTGATTTCACTCCTCAGACAAACATCCCATCACATGAAGCGGCGCAGCCCCTCCGCTCAGCTCAGCGCGAGCGCTTTCATGTGTTCAGACTTGTAAAATAACTTTGTCCCAACTCACTGTGCTGCGCAGGAAAGTTCCCTGCGCAAAGTATGTGCGCTGATTGCCGGACTGCTTGCGGAGAAAAAGACTTAGTCTGCCAAGTTTTAAACCCGGGCGGGATGGAGACGCAAACGAAGCCGGAGACGGGTCATCGTGGTGAAGGTATTTGTCAGAAAGGATGCGGGCTTCTGCTGTCCGGTGAGGACATCAGTAAAGGGGAACACTGTTGCGTGGACGCGCTCCGGACGGTCACCGACGCGCTGGAGGGAAGAAGCGCAACTTTGGAGCACGAAGCCCGGATGGCTCGGCTCAGGTGGAACAGGAGGGAGCAGTGCCTGTTGGCCCAGGTGACAAATCTGCAGAACGAGGCCCAGCTCGCTGCTCTGAAGTACCAGAGGAGACTGCACCAATACATGCTGCACGTCAACAGCATCGCCGAGCAGGTCATCGGGTTCTGCAAGGTGAGGGGGATCATTTTTTATTCGGTATTTGCATGCAGTGCAGCGGCTGTGATCAGCGGGAAAATGGTGATTTATGACTTCAGAGTCAAGATCCTAGATGATAAACTTGTTATGTTTCTGTGCTTGTTGGCTGAATTAGAGTGACCTGAGAGCAACTTCTGACATGCAGACCGAAATATCCGATAAAGCAACATGTGAAGATGGAGAACCGCAGGAAGAACTCAAAGCATCTGAGGTAAGAGAAGCTCACAGCTTTTCTACATGTGGCCTTTTCTGTTTTTAAGCCCTGAAAACACTGACACTTATGGCCCATTCATAAAAAGTTTTACAACACAAGCTATTGAAAATATGCGTTTATATCTATATTCTGATCCGTCAGTGGCCCTGTTTGTGCCCACTGACTGAGACACTTTCACATGTTAAGATTGTAACACTGCAGCAAATTATGCTCCAGGATTTGGCTTCTTCCCGCTGCTTCACCTGCTGCCTCGGTGCAGCCTTAAACCCTTCTGCCAGATAATCCTCAGTGTAAATGTTGACTTTGGGCTCACAGTAAATGCTATGGAGTGGTAGCGATGTATGAGTGAGGACAGTTTGAGGTAATCTCTCCTCACACCCTTTTGTTCGCCATTTGGTGTGCTTTGTCTTTCCAACAGCGAGAGTGTGTGTATATACTGATGAAGGAATTTGTTTTATGGATACCAAGTCAAATGTTATGTGTACATCAGTCTTTATGCAGTCAGCAGTCACATGTTTCCACCTCAATGCTTCATCAGCTTCTGACTTCAGTGGTGCAGCTTGTTCATGTCCTGAGATCTTAATCTGTTTTATTCATCCTGTGTGACTTGAAAAATGTTTGTCCTCTTCTTTATGTCTCAGCTGATCTAATTTCATTGCTATGGCTAATGACCTATCTTTTTGGAAATTTGTGGGTCAGAAACTTCATTACATTTCACCTACAATCACTGTGTCCTAACTTTAATCCAACCTTGCAAAGAACAACTAAAAAAATTAAAGCCCATCAAAAATTTCTTAGGAGAAAAATATTGTGCTTTTTAAGAGCTGCAAATTTTGGAATATGGTTAATTTATTTAAACAGCATGTATATGAGCATACTGTGCCTTTTTGGACACTTTGCACATGCCTGTTGTCATGCATGGAAATGAAAAATAAGGAACAAAATTCTCTCATTTTGATGTTTACAGCTCAAGTAAATTGTCCTGATTTAATTGCCTACTTTCTTATGTGCTTTTGAGTAATAAGGGACTATAATATTGTGCCAAACTAAATGGACACGTCTCTTAAAGCTCCTGAGTCTTTTATTTATTAAACCTCCCCATGGCTGCCAAATCTGACAATATCTCTTGTTTAGTAAAACTCACAAGATAGCCTAAAGTTTGTGCTGTGTGTTGTGTTTGGGCGGCTGTTGAGGGGTGGATAGGTTTAATAGTGGTAATGGTCACATAAAGTATCTCTCTAATTGCCTGCAGCATGCTGGGAGTGCAACAGACTCTCTTTGATTAATGTGGAAAACTGTTCACTCTCTTGTGCCAAAGCTGGGCAGCAACGCAGCATCTATTTTCAGTTCCCCTTTTTTCTCGTCTAAAAACTCCACTCTAATGCGTCTATAATAGTTTTCTCACTGTGTTTTTTTGTCTCTTGCTTTCCAAATGGATTTTCCAAAATTTGAGGGAGCTTGGGTTGCAGTTCATCAAAGTTTTACAGTTTTGTGGAAATCCACTTTATTGGTAATATGATAGGTTCTCTGTCTGCACGGGCAGCAGGGTCGGGTGACCAGTAAACATCCCAGTAGCAGTTATAGATTATCAAATTTTAAGTCTCTTTTTTGTGGCTGGGAAGCAAAGTTAATTAACCCTTTGCTTTTCCCTTTGAGTCAATCCCTTAGTTGTAACATGGCACCATTTGTGCACTAGAGTGAGGATGTAATTTTCAAAACATTGAGTCCCTGGTTTCAGACAGAGGTACAAATACACATAAGCAGGCTTCTAATTTCTTACCCTCCATTTCGCCGGCTTAAATCACAACTATCACCCACAAAACTAGCTTGCTAGTCTACCAGTTTAGCTTTGGCCTGTGAATTGGTTTAAAATGAAAATTTTCCACTTACTTATTTTAGAATAGAAACCAACAAAAGGGATTTTAAATGAACACATAGGCCACATTACAGTAGAGGTGATGTTATTGTTATGCAAGGCTGCAATTTGCCTTCATATAATGTTTCAGTATGAAAAGGACATAGCTTTTACCTGACGTATTGATTTGGACGGTTAGTATAAATCATACAGGCTGGGGCTATATTTATGCTCAGTTGTTCTCAATATTACAAACTGTACATAGATAAGGAAAAATGGCTCAGAGGATGTGGATTAAATGAACACAGTGCAAACTTGGCCAATCAGTTTGCTCAGGTTTGCTGCGTGAACAGACCCTCCAAAGTGACCCTATACTCTCTAATAGTAACTTAGTTTATGGCACAGACCCACACCTAGCCCTGCAAAAAAATGTAGCTAGCTAGTGTTAAATATATTCTCCTTGACTTTGGAACTACATTTGTTGGGTACTTGTATAATAAACAGGGCATACTAAAACTTTGTAGCTCACATATGAGGACAGAAATACACTTTTCTTCAATTCTCAACAATTTTATTTTTGTATTTTGGTTTGGAAAGACTAAAAAAAGAAACCGCCCTCTCTCTGTTTAAATGCTCAACATGCACACAGCTTTAATGTGTGGAAAAATCTAAAGCTCCGGAGGCCTGCTGTGCCAAGTTCATTGTTCAAGGGACAGGTTAAGTAAACTGTCATTTAATGCTCTGGTTAGCTCAAATAAATGAATTTCACCTTGCCTCATGATTCAACATTTTTTGATTGAGAGCAGCCTATTGTCCCAGTGGTTTGAGGGAAATGACTTTATTGTTAAAAAACATAAATAAAGAAGCCTTTGAGTCTATTGTTGAAGTTGCTCGGGGCAACTCCACAGTCCCACAATGATCCTGATGGCCGCTGCAGAGAACAGCTTGCTTCCAGCTTGTTCTGTGAAAACAGAGAAAGCTGTGGACTGCCGTTAAGACTATGACTTAATGCGATTCATACCATACTTTTCCATGTACCTCAGAGATGAACTGATCTAGATCCAGCTGATTTCCTCCTCACTGACCCCGACTGTGAAAGCAGTCGGAGGCTGAAGAGGGTGAGTCAGCCAGTTCTGCTATGCTGAAATGGGATAATAGGAGCAAGACGCAGGACTGAAACTGCAACAGGATTACTCACCATTACATAAACACACTGTCGTTTTCATTTGCCCATGCAATTTACTCCTATGTTTGTTTTAGAACCAGATGAATACACAAATGAAACCATAGCTGAGGTAAAACAGTCAAATTCCACCTCTTGTCTACGTCCAAAATCCCCCGAATCCACACTTGAACTTGAAGTCTGCTCAAGTTTGGAAACTTAGGGACTATTCTTACATCATTCACGATGCATTATTCCTTTCACATAGTACCAAATCTGTAGAATGTCACTTTTTTCTCAGGACAGTACAAGTCTATTTGAACCAGACTGTGCCTGAGTCACTTCAGCAAAGCTATTGACAGAAACACTGAAGCCTTTTCACCTGTCTGAGTGCAAGTATGGTTGTTCCTGCTTCTTCTTGTTTTTGTTCAGACTGAAAGAAAAGAAAGAGGAGGGAAGGAAAGGAAAGAAGTAAGTGGAGAGCGCACAACTCGAGTATCAGTCTCATCAAAATCCAATCTTGCGTGACAGGCGGGGACGCAAGCAGGCCAGTTTTGTTTGCTTCCATAACAAAAGATGATAAGTAAAGATTGCTCGGCGACAAGAGAAAAGATAGATTTATGACCCCCCGCTTTTGTGTCGGTTGTTTCGATTTTTCTTGCCCAGACCGAGCTACAGAATAAAATAATAAACAAGAATGTCTTTTACTTGTTGAAGTTGGATGTCGGCCTGGTTGAAAAAAAGAGCTGCACTTAAACTACCTGAGAAATAAGGAGAAAAAAACATTTTTATATGTTGCTGCAAACAAAGGCAGATGTCTAATCAGATGTCTCATCTGTTTACTGCCTGTCTTGACAACTTTATAGTCGCTTTGCGCTCCAATTCCCAACAGCACTTTGTTGAAAATGGAGGAGAATGCTTGTATTCAGAATAAATGGCAGAAAGTCACTGGTTTAAAGCTCGCTGTCTGCTTCTCCCACAGCTGACAGATCGAGACAACGGGCCTGGTAGATATGGAAATCGATTTAATCAAATTGTCCTCTTCAGTTTGGGTTTTTTTAGGGCGTAGACTTGTGGTTTCTGTGCTTTAAGAGTTGTTTTCTGTACCTGTTCTGCTCTGTTTGGGATGTCATTTACCCAGAATTTACATGGCAGCTGGTTATCCTTCGTCTGTGAAACAGGGACCGCCCTGTTCACCATTTCCTATTTCCTTTCCAATCTGACACACTCTCACACACACACACGCATACACACACTAAGCTCCTGAAACAAACTTCAGCTTGGATTAATTTAGATTTATCATTTGAATTTGATTTCGATAAGCACATAATTATTCAGGGCCTCTTTAACAGCGTTTAGACTTCTTGTTCAACAGCTTACTCCTGCTTATCTTCATGCTTTTTAAGAATTTCATTAGTTGAAGGAATTTGCAATATTTTCATAGGTGTTGGTTTGGCAAACGAGATGTTTTCACAAAGCTCTTGGCAAGTGCCTGTTTTAGTTAGTAAGGCAGATATTGAGATTAGGATACTTCAGATTCCAACGTTGTGGATTTGGCTCAACCAAGTGAGCGAGTCATGTACCTTTGTGGGTTTCGTCCCTAGATGTGTATGTGTGTTTGTGTGGGTTCACATGTATTTACATAAGCAGTCCAGGTCTGTTGTTTTAGGCAGCAGGCGTGAAAAAGAAAACTGTTCTGCTAAAGACCACCGCGCTCGTAAAAGAGGAGCACTCTGGGTAAATTTGTCCCTACCTGCTGAAAGGCCCCTTTTTAAATGTCATTTGGATGTTGGTTAGTTGGGTCTGTGGCTTGTTGGACGGTATTTCATAGTGACTTGAACTCAGATGAACTGTTTGGATTTTCACCCTTTGATGAAAAATTATGGTCCCGCTTAGATGCTTTCATGGAAAACAACTGCGAGGTAAAATACATAACCAGAAGTTTAATACAGCAATAAATATTTTCCTTTTGAAGAAGTAATAATGCTCAGTTTATGCTGTGGTGTCTGTTATGTTTACATATACCTTAAATACGTAAATAAATAGACAAAATGCTAGGTCTGATCCACAATATCAAAACAGCAACCCTTCAGCTTTAAACCTGATTTCGGGAAACAGGGAGGAGAGACAGAAAGTCCATTGTCACGAGCACTGAGTGGTTGGTAGCCATGACTGTGTTAATGAGTTTGAGAAACTTGCCTGTTTTTCCTCTGATTTGCTCTGATCAGGCTTGTTTTCATATAAAAAAGCCCATTTGCAACAGTTCAGGTGTCTTGAACTAAATTTTCTCCCTCAGATGCCTCAAAACAACAAATTAGAAAACAGCATTAACAGACTGACCCTGAGGGGTAAATTCATAGTCTAAAACCCAGTTAATTAAGAAAGTAATCAGAAAAATAAACATAATTTGTTTGTTGCACCCCTCACGTGCATTTTATTCGTACCATTTGACAAATAGGAAGAACATTTGTGCAGCTTTACTATGTTCTGCATCTTACTAACTTCGTGTAGCCTGCACTTGTGCTTGCTAAGGTTTGTACCAATATGGTTCCAGTATTTACTTTTTTTCTGCACTGTGTGTTCTGTGTTTTATCTGTAGACAGATTCTATGCTCTTATTTCCATAAACAAGATTTGAGCAGATGTTCGTGTGTTGCAGCTCATTTCTATGCTGTAGCTCTGCTCTCAGGTGCACTACAGGAAGCACTCAGTGACTGGAGTCATTCATCATTTAGTTACCCAGGAGGAGACGCTTGGCTTTATTCACACCCCAACGAGTGTAGCTCGCCGGTTTTTGCTTTTCTGCTTCTCTATTAACCTAAGTGAGAGCCACGAGTTCAAGATTCAACGGTCAACATCTGGAAAAGAGGCTAGTGTCAAAGAGGCTGTAAACTAAGTGGCTGAATAGAAACTGATGAACTTTCCAGGTCACTTCTTCCCAGTGTGGTATTGAAAGGCATCTTACTGTGCACATGTAACTGCTTTTTATGCCGAGACACATGAAGAGACACATATTCGGCCTTGTATGTTCTGACACAAGTTTGAAATGAATACAGAGTCATGCACAGCTGGTTCAGAGGATATAAGCCTCCTGTAACTGATGTCACGGACAGCTCCTCTGCACAAAGGAGCCTTCGTGCAACCAGACGCTTTCTTTTGTCTGTTAGTGTGATGAGAAAATGGCTTGTTGTGAAGTTGATTCACCGACTAAATATCTGTGGTCAAATCTAAATTGGGTCGCCCCCTCTATTCCCATCTTTACCACCACTGGGGGGGGCTTAGTTAGTCAGTGACCTGAAGCCTTTTGAAGTCACAAAAGCCCACTGATTTCCTCTAGTCTTGATAAACATGTGGCTTAACCTACAGCTGTTACAGGGAGATTACAGTGAAAGCCTTGAGTCAGCATGTACAGTGTACACAGCCAGCTGCATGAGCACATACACACACATACACACACAGATGGCAGTGGACACTCTATCATCAGGTTTCCCCGCACAGCTTGTAATGACTGTGTAATGAGGTAAAGTTGTGGTTAAAGCTTCATACAGTGAGAGCAGCAGTAAGAGCCAGAGCTCTCCTACAACATGACCGGTGTCATGGATAATAACAAAAGTAGGGGCTTACAGTTAATTTCCAAATACAGTATTTTATTATTTATTGTGATGCTTAATCAAGTAATCACAAAAACAAAATTTAAGGTGAAGTTTTTAGAGAATCAGTCAATATGAGAAAGATGAGCAGTCCTTTGTTGAACCTCTGGCAGCAGAAAGCATGTGTTTTGATATATTTTAACAGTGACCAGAGTATTAAAATTGGCACAACAAAAAATAAATACTTAATAATAAAGAAAAGATTTTTTTCCCCTTTTTTCTTTCTTCACTATTTAAAAAACTTATACAACATAAAAGTAAAAATAACAATGTAATATATCCCATAAGTTGCAACTAAAAGTTCTTGGTCAAGAATTAAAGTATGTAAGCATTACAGTAAAAGTAAAGAAGTAAAATAGAACATTAGCTTACCTTGCAGAATGATCAGTTTCATTATATTAATCAGTCCCTCCAGGAATTCGTGATGTTGCGATCGCAACAATTCACGCGAATTCAACCAATCTCCGTGAATTCTGCG
>JAPZDV010000023.1:18611678-18637310 GCA_029814665.1 Acanthurus lineatus
AGAAAAGCTGCCGCGAATTCAGGCATTTTAGGCCGCAACAATCTTGAAAAACGCCCGCGAAATCCTGGAGGGACTGATTAATTCTAATTATTTATGTATTAATAAATGTATTCCTTTAATGTTGCAGCTGGCAAAGATGGATCCTTACATTTCCAATATATATACTGCTCTGTAGCTTGTGAATGTCTCCAAGGGACCTTATCATTAATGTATCCATTGCAACACATAATAAATATTTTATTGATAATATGACAAATTATTAATCTGAAACTGAGAATCCACCAGTCAGAAATTTTTTAAAATAGGTATAGTGAAGTAAAAATTGCAATATTTCTCACTAAATTATAGTGGAGTGGTTGAGGTACGGCGTAGCATGAAATGGAAGTATAAAGTACTGTATCAAAAAATTATCATAATTCCAGTACAGTACTTGAGTAAATTAGCTTACTTTACTCTCCAGCACTTGGTCACTCATACAACAAACAATTGAGAAAAATTAAGGCCTCACACTGTTGAATCATACACAGATAATCTCAAATTTAAATGACCTCTGTGGATCCCATTGAGCTCCACAGCCTGGCCTTTGTCAGAGAAAACCATGACATTACTTTGGCCTTTCAGTTGATGGGCATCATCATCATCATCATCGTCATCATCATCAAAGCACCATGCCTGCACCCTGTATTTACTGCGCCTTCATCCGAAAACTGAATTAAGGCTGCCTCTGCTTTTGTCGACAGGAGGATTAAGGCTTAATTACCTCTGGGCTGAGGCTGCAATATAGTCAGAGAAACAACTGTACAGTGGGAGAGCGACGCAGTACATTAGGGAGGTGTTGAGGAGAGGGATAAGCCTGTGTAATATGCCAGGTGCGTCCAGGGTTTTAGCAAACACTGGCACGGCACTGTGCGCCTGCCAAGACAAGGGATCAAAACAAACCCACCAGTTCGAATACTCGCTCTTATTTCATGTTGAAGGCCAACACTCTCCTGTGTCGGCCATTGTTGAGCCGAAAAACAGTAGAACTTATTGTCCTAAATCCACACACAATAGTAGACACACAAACACAGACACAAGACGCCCACACACACACACACACACATTGCTGAGACAATTGTGCTGGTTTATCATTAAGATACCTCTGGTGGTATTTTGCCTTGCAGACAGTTTTCTTTGCCATGATTTGATGGTGTCTTTGAGATTTCTGCCTTTATCCTGGTGCAAAGGAGGATTTTGTTTGTGGTCCACAAATCCACAAACTGTGGTCCACTTATGGTAAAAAGAAGTAACAAAAATATCTTTTTACCTCGGTGAAGCTCAACTGAATAGCTTTAATGGAGCAGTTTTCATAAAAAGTATTTCTAGCACTATGATTAAAGCAATACTGTATGGTTGTGTGGAGGTAAACTGAAAAAAATGAGGTGAATTAGCTTTGAAGTAACTGAATCTTGATTCAGAGTCATTTATGATTTGAAGTCTGTAGCTTTGCTAACCTTGTCAGTGTTGCACAAAGGCACAGTGGTGCTCTGAGCTAAATGATAACACTAGCATCATGATCCCAGTGATAATGATTACAGGTGGATGTTTAGTTGGTATTATGGTAACCATGTTTGCCTTGGTTTAGTGTGTCAGTGTGCTAATATTTGCTAATTACTACTTAACATTAAGCACAGTTGAGGCAGATAGGTGTTTCATTAATTTCACAAGTATTTAATTAAAGCGAAGTATTGGACTATGAAACCTTTGACTTGATATCACTGAATAAAAAGTTAAAGGATCACAGTAGTAACATTATGATTTATATGATTCATCTAAAAGGGGCACATGAACGTGTGCACTAAATTTGTTGGCAGTCTATTCAGTAGTTGTTCCCATTCTTCAGTGTGAACCTCATGGTGGTGCCAGATAAGAAACTACATAAAGTGTTTGTTTATCCAGATATTTCAGAAAAGAAATGTGACTGACCGACCAATAAACACTGCCGTTTATACACTCCTACCATGGCTAAGAACTGTAAAATGAAGAGAAAGTAAAGATTAACAAACATGTCCATTGCAGTCGAGACAAAGTGGAGTTCCTGTCTTGCTCGTCTTCCCAAACAGATTTGTTTTAGCATCCAATAAAAACAAACATTGCTCCTCAATTTCTGCCTCACAAAAACACAGACTGCATCTTCCAGAAATTTTACCTCATTATTGTTCCTCTGTTCCGTCATTGCTGTTTTTCCTCATCCCATCATTCCATAAAAGTATTATTACAACATTAAAAACAGAAAACAATCAGTCAGCAACATTAAATCTCAAGTCTGCCTCATCACATTAAATGATTGGGTTTCTCTCTGCAGAAGTCAGAGGGTGGTGTTTGCCTGCTGTAGCGTGACCTCTTAGAAAGCAGTTAGCGACAGGCTCAGTGTATTATATTTGCAGTCGGATAGATCTGCCTAATTTCATTCCAAACATCGCCTTCATGCCGCTGCTGGAAATGAGAGCGCACTGATGGATGTATTTTTAATTAGCTGAACTTGCTTGCAGAGTTTGAGTATGAATATTCATTGTTATCGCTGCTGTCCTGCAGATAGAGAGGAGTTTTAATCATAATAGTTTCAACATCTTGAAAGGAAAGTAATTGTTTCAAGTACACTTATTAAATGTTATTGTTTCTGAAATGCTTTTAATTGAAATTTTAAGCACCATACAGTCATTTTATTGCCATGTAATGTGCAATACGGCTTTGTGTTCTCAAAGATCATCATGTGTGCTAATTAATAGCACTTTTCCCTTAGAGACAAGAGTGTTTATAAGTCTTTTGGGACAAGTCTCAAACTTTCCAACAACAATCAGAGTCTCTATCAGGTGAAGATGCGAGTCACGCGTTTCAGAGTGCAAGTCGAGTACTTGTCTTATTACTTACCTGATAATTGGCTCTTGAACACTTTCCTGTCAAAGCTGTGTTACATGTTTTCAAGTCCTTTCGGCGCTGTTAATTAAAATCTTGGCATATTTGAACAATTGATGGCAACTGAGAAAACTTAAGCTGCTGACATTGTTTTGTCAATTAGCTTTTCATCAGTTATTTGCTGTATCACTTTGGGAGTTTATTAGAAGTTTATTGGAATAAACCAAGAGAACTGAATACTTGTGCGTTCAAATCTCAAGTCAAGTTCAAGTCATTTTTGTGACTTAAATTTAACTTGATTTCAGGACTAAAGTACTATTTCAAGTGTTTTTCTTCACCTCTTCAACTGTCTCACATTCTCATTTTCAGAAACCTAGTCGCCGTATCCTCGGCTTGGCTCCTTTCAAGACGATCATGATTAATTTGAAGAAATACAAACAAGCCTCAGCATTATTTTTCATAATGATAATGGTGCAGCCAGACCTCTCTTCAGTGCTGAGGCTGAGCATAAATTACAGATCATGAACTTCTTTTTAAAATACAAAAATGTGGAATTGTCTGTTATCTTTCAGGTTTGAGCCATAAGTAGCTGATAATTATTGGTTATTGGTAAGAACATTGTTACTTGTGTTACTTGTGCATTGTTACTTTAGTGGCCTGAAACTCCAGAGGGTACAATTTAAGTGGAAGTGAACTGAATAATATGTACTATTGTTTTTCTGAAAATATTTTTTTAAACTATAAATCTTTCCCAGTAAGCATTGCTTTAGTAATTGAGCTCCTTTCTAAAAGTGTTGTGCCAATGCTCTAACAGAAACTTCTCACAAAGGCAGAATTCCTGCAAAAATCACACGCTTTTTCATCGCACGTGAAGGAACACATGAGAGTGTTTTAGCCCAGATTTGGGTGTGTGAGTTTGGAGATTTTTACTTTTTTTTTTCAGCACACATACGTCTGTGTTTCTTTGCTTCATTTCCTGCTAATTGATCTCCACCGCGGAGAACAGGAGGCAGATAACAATCTGCATATGTGTTTGTGTAACTACCGCCAACAGTGAGCCAGATCTGTTGAACCACAGTACAGCTGGTTGCTGAGTCAGCATGTTGAGGTCGCAGCACTGGTGTTGGTACCAGACCTCCATCTGGTTGCACCAACATAGGAGAGCAACGCCAACCTCTCACTACATCTGATTGTATCTCAGCGCTCCAGATCGGCCCTGGCTTTCCTGCGGCCTGCCCACATTTAGAACACACTGCTCTTGCACGTCATGTGTTTCTCATTTAGCGGTGTTTGTTTGGCAGAGCAAAGCAAGTATGGTGGTGGATTTGTCTCCTGTGCACTGACTTGGAATCAGTATTTACTATTCCATACCTGAGTGGCACTACTGCTAAGCGTACAAGAACAGTGTAGGAGCTGTATATCACCAGCAGATGGCAGAAAGTACACACATGTGCTGTCTCGAAGCCATTTGCAGCCTTTTACAGATGATGGCAGAGCTGATGATTCGTGGTTATTAAACTAATTAGGATGGATGGGAATACATCGCTCTCTAAGAAGTTGTTTGGATGTGTTTGCTGCACATCTGACAGCTGTGTGTATTTGATCCTGATGGATGTAGTTTTGCTCTTTTGCTCCTGTGGGGCAACATACTGTAAATTCGAAGTGTGCTTGTATTTGGTATTTTTATGCTGTAAAATTCAATGAATAAATTTATCAGAGCTAATTCATAAATTTAAAGGTCAGGTTTTAAAGATAGAGTATGTTCTGGGGGTGTGGTCTGTGATTTAAGCATTTCTTTTTAACAAAACTGTTCTGTCTCAAGGTTGACTTAATTGTTTCGGAGGCTTTGACATTGTCACAGTTCCAATGATAACTGAGCAAAGTCAGTCTGCTATTAACATTCACAAACCTTCAAAAGCTCCAGACAAGGCGAGTTTGGCCAGATGTTCTTTTTAAGGTCAAGAATTAACTGTCAACCTTGAGCGATGCCTTATTTTTACTGTTTGTTTGTATTCTGACTTTCTGACCCACGCAAGTTGAAAGAGATCACTCTGAACCGTGATGGTCTTTGTATTCATGCAGCAGACCTTTAAAACCTGTGTAAAAACATTTCAATCTGCTCTTTTTAAGGGACATGTACAGCAACTGGTACAGAATTGTTTAAAAATCTGCCAAAAACTAAAAATGAAAAATGCACATAGACATAAATATTCCTACATTTGTTTGCACATATTTGCGAAATGAACTCTTCTGAGTACCGAACTATCTGCTTGGCTCTTGGTTTTCCACTGTATAGGAAACCTCTTCAAGACAGCTGCATAGGAGAGCAGCATCTCCTCAATACTTGAAAGGATTTAGTGTTGGTGTGCTGCTCTGCTCTCCCTCATCTCTCGTCTTCTCTCCCTGTGTGACTCATCTAAGCTTTGCCCTTTGCCTCTGTTCTGTGCATTTGTATGAAGTGGCTCATATAGTGCTCATATAACAGCATGGCAAGCTTTTCATGATAAATATATTACAGAAAGCTGGTTTTTACATTTGGCCTTGGATCAACATAAATAATTGTTATGAGGAACTCCGAATAAAACTTTAATAAATATCACTGACAGAAAACACTTTGATTTCAGGTTGTTTAACAGGGAGAACCAAGACAAACTCACATGTTGTTCTCTCATTAGACTGCACCAGTTGTTGATTAAGTTTCAATAGACTCTCACTAGTTGGTTTCCTCCGCTTAGCCTCCTAATAAATGCCAGAGCTGATTTGGCTGCGATTGTCTTCCCTCATCACTGCAAATGACCGCTGAGTGCTGCTGCACTGTGAAATCAATAGCCTTGGACTATCAGAGCCTCCAACACTAGCAGATTACTGATGAGAGTTATTTGAGCTGTTTAGCTGTGAATGTGTGTATGTGCTTATGTGTGTGTGTGCATGTGTGTTTTGGCTTTGTATGTGTTGGACAGAGCGAAATGAAGAAAGATAAGTAATGATTGTGTGTGTGTGCACAAAAATGAAGGAGAAAATGAAACAAAAGAAAGAAAATGAGGACTGATTATTGGATTTTCCTGCATGCTTTTTGTTTACATGCGGGATAGTTTCCTCCGAGATAAATGCTTCAGTTTCTTTCCTCCTATACAGATGACAGGAATTTTTCCCCAGCAGAGCGAGGGGCCAAAATCGATGTTTGCTAGCAATCTGTGGCTAATCAAAGTGAGTAGTTGGCCCCCTGTTGCAGAGAGCAGCTTTACTTCTTATTGTTGTTAGAGCTGTGTAATTGGCTTGAGCTGATACATGCTGGAAAGGATGGAGAAACAATGCTTTTTTTGTCCATAATTCAGTGGGGTTTTTTTTGTAATACATAAAATTCACCAGGCCAGTGGTGGATGAGGATGTCAGCGGATGGCATAAGACTGTATTTCTCACTCTCATTCAGTGTGTGATATTGAGCGATTCTATAATTTGCTATTCTCTTTGTCTTGAGTCAGCTGCCTGTGGACGGAGAACTTGCTGTGCCTTGTGAGGCAGAGGCAGCATGATTCATCATTTTAGTAGCATGGACCATATAGAATTTTTATTCCAGTTTCACCATCAATCTCTGTTTTTTTTTTTTAACTCTGCATCATGAAGCAGCCATGTTATTTCAAAGATCTCTCCATCTTATCAATGTGTATGTTTGTACACAACAAAAGGCCATAAATCAGACCTGCATTTGCTCCCTGCATAATACGTCTTGCGTCTGGATGAGGAAATGTGGGTGATCTTATGAATAATACAAGCTGCTCGGTCTTCGATGCCAGTGCAGATAATAACAAAGCAGGCTTCTATCAATGTGGGCCAATCAAAAGAGCCAGAGAGCCTGGTACATTAGCTGTGGATGGCTGGTGATAAATCAGGCAATCGCAGAGAGGATTGCTTGGCACGAGGAGCTCCCTCCGGAGGCCTCCCGGAGCTGTGCCATACGGTGAGGCAAGGCATTCAGAATGCCCTCCTTACCCACTACCACAGGTCTCCAGGGTGGCTTTTAATCGCCACAAATGGGCGGTGATAACAACTGGCCGTATTTCACGCGCTGTCCGATAGTTACAGCCTCCTGTAGCTTTTACGACAAGGAGATGTCAGGTTCCTGGCATAATTGGCTCTTCTATGGGGATTTTATGAGTCTGTTTACTCTGTGAGGAGTACTTGTCTGTGGGATGCGATGCTCTCCTAAGGGCTCGCCGGGTTTGCTGGTTGATATACTTTTTGGTTTCAGTCGGTGTTGGGGGGAGGTGGGGTCTAATGATCAGATACTGTATCGCCTACTGATTGATGGGCCCGGGGCTGAAGCCTGGGGTGGTTGGAGCTATCTGAGCCCAAAATCTGACCATCTTCATTCACACGCTCAGAGTCAGGGGACAATAGAGTGGGAGACTCGCCTCTGTCACTGTGCTGATGGATGGCTGCTGTCTGGGCCAATCCAGGGCTATTTTTCATACATTTCCATACAGCGGTAGCAGGTGGGGGAGGGGCTTGGCTCATTGCCTCCTGAAGCATCCTGCTAGTGTGAATGAAGTGTAAGTAACCTCTTTTCTTGTCTTTAACCGGGGGAGCTTGTAGTTTATCCTCCCAGCAGATGTTTCTGTCACAATATAAAGCTCCTACAACCCACCGTGATGTACACACACACACACATCTCTTAGTGTGTTGTAATAATTTATACTCTCAGCTTTGACCTGCCGCGCATTGAAACATCATCAGCAGATGAAAACACATTAAACATAATTTGCGTCTGAGGAGAAAATTGCTATGCATCTTTCAACCCAACGAGCCGTGTCAGTGCAGCTTTGTCCTCAGATTTTTAGTTTCTTGTTTGATGTTTAAGCATGATGATGTGATAAAAGCTCGTCTTTAAATGTAGGAGATTGTGTGCCTTGAGTCCTGCACATTAAGTGTCAGAAGAAAGCTAAGTTATTATCCCAGATTTCCTTTAATCTCCTTTCTTACTGTCAGTGAGAGTGTTCCGGCTCAGGATGAAGCACTAAGGCCCACGGCCAATCACATGTGACAACTGGAAGCTAATCACCTACAGTGTGATTGAACGCAGGGAAAGACTGCAGTGGAGCACAGAGGGAGCTCGGCGATGGTGAATGTGTTTGAACTGGCAAAACTGCTTTTTAATGTCCATTAAGCAGAAAATTACAAAAATTACTCTCAGAATTTATTCAAATATTAAAAATATTCAAAACTTTCAAAAGTTTCATCCACTAAAGAGGAGCAGAGAGACAGTAATCACTTTCTGGAATAGGTTTTCTTGTTTCTACATGGACTTAAAAAAATGTTAGTCTTTGCCAAGGTACTGTCAAAAAAGTCTAAATTCAGCAAAAAAACAACTTATATGTATATAAGTATTCTTGTCTTCTCATGTTTGAGGTTCTTGGAGTGGACCAGTATCCTCACACACTGACTCAGAAGGAGAGAAAGGCAGCCAAACCTATGTTACCATTTTCAATCCATAACTGTCACTAAAGTTGTAAGAATACAAGCAACAGATCAGCCATTTGAATTTAGAACTTGTGAGATTGAAAATATGCTGCAACATTTTTTGAAATATTCCAAAAACGGCAGTTTGTATTGAGAAAGGCTGTGAAAGTGTGATGTTTGAGTTTAACATTAAGGAAAAACTAAAATGGAAGTGCTTAAGTTCTTTGCAATAGAGTGTTACAGCTTTTGGAACATTTATTCTGTGTTGCTGCACTAACTAGCTATGTCAGGAGTTTTCAAGATTTCTCCATAATATCCTAAGAGGTCCAGTGTGTGGGACCGAGTGGCATTTAACAGTTTTGGTTGCAGTACAAAACCAACTCATGTCACTCTTTCCCTCTAAGCATGCAGGAGAACCTGAGTGGCCATGAAACACATGAATAATCTTAAAAGACCTATATGTAGCTCCAGAGTTTGGTTTGTTCATTCTGGGCTTCCGTAAACATGGCGGTCCAACATGGCGGACTCCTTGAAAGAGGACCCGCCCTCCTCTGTGGATATTTAAAGTCCATGTAATGTGAAAACATATTTTTAGGTGATCATACACTTAAGGATATAATATTCCATTTCTGCCATATTCTAACAATAGACCCCTTTAAATCTTACACACTGGCGCTTTAACACACTCACTGAATAAGGTGAAGAAACATTAAAAAAGGTAGCTTATCTCAGTAAAAAATGCCAATTAAAGGATAACGGAAACTCGGCTCTGCACTCGCATCTCCAGCATGGTAGTGCTTTGGTAACCTCATAGTCCCAGAACACCACATTCATTATTTATGATGATAAATATCTATGATGTTGGAAGAAAGGCGTGCTTGTGTGTTTGTGTATATCTTTGAGTTAGTGTAGATATCTATGTGAGAGTGTGTGTGTTTGTGTAGGTGTATGTGTATGTCTGTTTGGAAGCGACACAGTGTTCTTGGCTTGTCAAGTGCGATCTGGAGACCCTGGCTGATGCTACAAAGCAGACAGCAGAAAGACACCACATTGTTCTACAGGTAGGCATGCATGTCTGCGTCTGTCTGTCTCTGCGTGTGTGTGGGTGTGTGTGTGTGTGCACGCCATAATAACAGTGTAAAAATGAGCCAGCATTCACCCTATTGTCTTCCCATTTCCTCACACCCGTTCCCTGCATGATACCATCAAACTGATACACTCCCTTGTGCTTTCTAACACACTCTTGTCTGTAAGTGACACATGCATGTGTATGTGTTTACCCTTGTGTGTGTGTGTGTCTGACTCCGTCTGGTCACATGCTGTGCTGTGGCGCTGCTGCACCTGTTTTATGTGTCTTAGCACGCTCATCATTTCACGAAGCCTTACAGGTCCCAGTGTCTCAGACATAAACACACACACATGCACACACACACACACACGCACAGAAAGACCCACACACACATCTCGATGAATAATTAAAAAGGCAGCCATGGAGATAAGAGGCCAGTGTACCTGAAGGAGCGTCTCACCCACAGCCTTCATGTCGAACATGCTTGGATTAAACGTTCTTTGTTTTCTCAGTCATACGTTCGGCTCCACGTCTGTCAGTCGTGTCGAGGTTCAGGAGAAGTCACATATTTTTTTAATGCAAACACACACATACACACACATGCTCACACCGTTTGACAGTCAGGGGGCATGTGATTAATATCCAAATCAATTCATTTGACATGTGTGCTCAGCAGGGGTGTATGGGGGAAGCGATGCTATTTAAAGGGTTAGTTAACCTGAATGAACAAGCAGGATTTTACATGAAGATAGTTTCAGTGTTATTCACTCAGATTTTGACATGTCGCTCTTTGAGAATTCTTCATCCTCCCCTTTACAATGGAGGTGAATTAAATATTGTTTCTGGAGCTCACAGCATCAAAACAATTACATCTGAAAAGGTCAAAAACAACATCTTTTGCTGGAAACATTCTTCTGCTTACAGACGTCAATGTCAACATCTCTGACTGAGACTTATTTCTATAAAATAACAGAGTTTCTGAAAAACAAGCCTCTATTAAGTTGTTCAAATGCCTTTTTTCCTTAAAACCCTAGAGATGAATATCTGAAAATCTTTAAAAATAAAAACAAAACTGTCTACATGGCTGGACCTCAAAGAAGTAAGAGAAGAAAAATATGTTCTTGTTGTAGTTTTGGGTGAAACAGCCCTTTAACTTCCCCAGTTTTATTAAAACTGCTATTTCACTTTATTAAAGTTGCTATTTCCCTAAATCCCATGCCATAAAATGCATAATTACAATAACTAATATATGCAAACCTGCCGTGCTGAGACGGCAAACATTTCAAAGGAAAATATCAGTGTGTTTGCATATCAAGTTGTAGCATGTCGTCAGTGTGTAATTGAGGATGCTGTTATCATGGCAGTCAGAGCACTGAGAGCCATTAACAGGCCAGTCTTTTATGACATTCTGTATTATGGATGCCTTGTGCGTGCAGTTTCATCAGAGGCCATAAACATTGGCCCAGTCAGCAAACTCCACTCATTAAGACACATTTAAATGTAATTATTTATTGATGCCTCTTATGATCTATTGTCCTGGCTGCACCAGTGTGGGTTTTTATTTTTCATGTCATGAGGCCTGGTCGCTGAGATTGCCCAGGTTAACAGTCTAAACTGTTGCAGAGCTAATTAATGTCTCCTTCTGGTAATCTTAGGAAGGGCAAAAGGGGAGGGCTTGTCCAGGAAATAAATATGGAGAAAAATAAGCCTTTTTATAAACCTTTGAGGAACTGTAAAAGGCTTAAGTTTTTTTATGGAAATAACAACCACCTGCTGTTATTTGTCCATATTTTTGTTAAAAAGATTTGTGTTGAGAGATGTGCAACAACACCACTGATTTAATGAAAGATGATGAGTCATTTGGAAATTGTTAAAGAAATGTGAGATCGGAGATTTTAGTAATTTCTACAAACTATATAGTGCTCAGTAATTCAAGAAGGGTTTAAGGAATCAACACACATTTGACTAGTGTAACTGCATTCGTAATAAATAGATGATTTCATGGACCATGTAAAGTTTTATTGGCCGTTTTACGACAGACTTTGATAGAGTGCCAATGAAACTCTCTCATTTGACATTTGCTACAGCCAGGATAATAAAGCTGTTGAACCGACACATTTTATGAAAGACATTTTTGCTCACTTAAGGTTTTTATTAGACTACAGAAAGCCACAGACAGACTCACACGGCCAAGACAGGCCGTGAACCGGAGCTGAAGAAAAGTCATTAAGAGTTCAAGAGCTATCGAGGGGATAAATTAGACCGTTTTCTGTGAAGAAGAGCTCATATTCCCACAGAACCTTCACACTTGCTGCATGCCAGGCTTTACCCTTGACATTTTAGCTGGCAGTGGCACTGTCTGTGGACTGAAACATTCTTGCTGGAAGCGACACATCTACAGATAGCTTAGTGAGATTGATTTTAATGGTTACACTGTAGCTAATTATATGTATATGATGTCATTCCTTGTGTTGATGATTTTACCCCTGTAGCTATCAGAACCCAAGTCAAATATCCAACACAATCAAAACTAAGTCAATGAGACTACAGTCGTACAAGCGGTTCTGTGAGGCTGCACTTGCCCACAGTGATTCTTTGAGCTAAATGCTAATATCAGCATACTAACATGCTCACAATCTATGTTGACCTATCTATGTTCAGAAGATATAACAGCCCAGTCTGATTCCCAGTGCGTAAAATACTGATGCTCTGGCAATGCACCAGCCTTTCAATAAACTCCAATATAAAACACAATGGCATCAATAGTAGACACTCTTAGCAGTTACTATATAGTAGAAAGGGCAGCAAGGTCTCAAGGTGGGTGGAGGTTGGTGTAGGGGTCGGGGGTAGATTGACAGTATCCATACAAGACAGTCATCCAGATCACTGGGGTTCAAGATCAATGACAAACTGAAAATAAAACTTAAAGTGTCAAACAAACGATCTTAACCCAGACTTAACCGAGTATTTTTGCTGTCTAAATGTAACCAAACTGTTACCTCTTCAAAATGTAAACTATGTGTTTAAAAAGGTGACTTAATGCATCAGACACAGATGCTAAAGGAAACCTTGTGGGTCTGTATCAGACACCAAACAGTATGAAAAAAGGGGCAATATTTGATAAGCTGGGATGAGGATGTGTTTGGTATAGCGGCGTCCTATCACCATTCTAAATTAAGTGTTAGCATGCTAATATTTGCTAATTAGCACCAAACACAAAGTGCAGCTGATGCCAATGGGAATATTATTAATTTGGTTTGTGAACAGATGCTTCAAAGATTTTGCCAAACTAAAAATTTGACCTGATGATGGTGCTGGATAAAGAGTTAAGAAAATACAAAAAAATCAGTCCCATAGTGATTTAGTCTTTTGGACCTTTGACAGTGTTTTTAGGGAAGTCAGAGAGTTTTCACAAAACTTTGTGGCAGTCCTTTCCTCATTGGATTATTTTTACTGAAGAAGTTAAAACTTTGACCTGCTATGGGCAAAAAAATCTAAAGTGACAAAGATTCAAGGATGTTTGTATAAAATATTCTAGAAATCTAATTAACAGTTGAAGTATTTAAGTGTGTATTAATTGATTCAGGTGAATACAAAAAAAGAAAACGGATGGTAAAAAAGGTAGCAGTTGCTGTTGGTGTGGACTACATCCTATTTAATTTATATCTAGGCACTAGTGACCCTTTTTCAGCCAGAGGCACTGAGAGATGCTGCCAGCAGAAACCTCCCACTGTTCCTTTAGGTGCAAAGACCTGCTGCATTGAAAATTACTGCAGTGAAATGCCTACCATGCTCTCTGTTTTTGCATCTAGCAGCTTACAACGTCTCCAGATGTATGACCACACTGTGTTATCACAGGAAGATCAAGCGTAGTTAATTAGAAACACAATAGGGAGGATAGCATCTCAGCATGTATAAATGCTCAGGAGTAGATGGTGGAATATGTTAAGCAAAGTGCATATTTCTGATGAATAATGTCTAGTCTTGCATGAAGAGGATTTTGAGGTCATGTTGTTCCCTTAAGAGAGTTTGCACACAACTGCACCTGTAATTTCATATCTCCCACACATTCCCTGCACCTCCTCCTCATTATACCATGACATCCTGGTCACCAACAGTAGCAAGTCTATCTTTAGTAGCTTCCAGCTCTTGTTGCTGTGCCCTCTTTATCAAGGTTAAATAAGCAATCAAATCAATCAAAAAGCTATCAAAAACGAGAAAAAAAATACAGTCAGTTCGGTTGAAGACCTGCGATTTTTCAAAAGAGCTCCACATACACTGGCTATACATTACCTGAACAATTTTTTATCTGACATTAAGCATGAATAGATGTGGGGTTGGGGCTTTCGTCGAGGATCAGAGGAGGTCTAGCTGATTATAGGTGGATCTAGAGGGATTGGCCTGCCTCAGCAGATAAAAGAGGTTGGCAATACAAAGACAGGCTTCATCCATCAGACACAGAGGTGGCACGTCAGCCACTTTTGCACAGCACTGCACTGCTGGCTGACGGATGGCTCTGCCGCCGACATGAAGACATCTGAGGGGCTGTCATTACCAGCATTCCCCTGTAGCCAACTAGAGGGACAGTGGCTAATCAAAATCAATGGGAGCAGTAGCCAGAGAGAAGCTGGGCAGACAGGCGCTGAAGTTAACCTTGACATGCCAGGAAGTTACTCTGAAGTTTTGTAGTCTGAGTTTTGTTTGCACACTGCAAGAGTGATATAATAAATTTCCTTAACAGCCTGTCTAAGCCAGCAAATCAAGACTATGAAAAATCCTTAGAGAGCTTCACCTCACAGTGCTACAGAACCAAGTCAGTGTACTATTGTGATTGTGTAGAGGTTGTTGTTTATGCTTTGCTTCGTGGAAGTAAAATAATGGAAAATAATAAGGATGTTATGTTAGAATTCTTTTTAATTAGGCAATCAGAGGTAGTGTGTTCCCATTTACCATCTGTGGAGTGTGTGGATCATTACCTTGCCATGCCAGGTTTTGTCATAAGACTGAATAGAGATGTTGCAGTGCAGAACTCCTCATGTGGGATAGTTTTAATGCACAGCCTAAGTGAGATGGATATGTTTTTAATGACTGGCATCGTTTGGTTGCCGGCTCAAGTGATATGCGGGGAGAGAGAGAGAGAGAGAGAGAGAGAGAGAGAGAGAGAGAGGAGAGCAGGCAGCTAATAAGGCTGCTGTGGCCGAAGGTTACCGTTAGAGCTCATATTTGTATTTCATTTGATTTCTGTGGCTGAGTCAGGGACCATTTTTTCTACTTTTAATGGGGATGGCAGTAATTGTGAGTCTAATGGAGGTTCACTCACCTGCTAGTTAGCTCGGCAGCGGTGGCTCTCTGCTCAGTTATGGAGCTAAGGGAGTGCAAAGGGGTTCATAGTTAGAAAGCCATGACATTAGGAGCTAATTTTTACTATACTCTGTTTGACAGGGAGCTAACCCTTCTTGTTATTGACAGAGCTAGAAGCCCAGGAGTGTTGCTCCTGCTACTCAGGGGCATGCACGCAGCTCCATTGGAGGATTAAAAGATAAACATAATTAATCCTCTTTGGTTCGATAAATTGCAATATTAATGTTGATAGTATCTCACACAGTTCGAGGCCCCAACAATCTGTCAGTGTTTCTGAGTCTGAGCTGTCGTGAGATCAATGCGTTGTACAGGAGCTGCTTGCAAACACAACAAAATTGGTTTGAATTTTTTTTTTTTTTTTGTTGGTGGCACGCCATAATTGTGACCTGCAGAAAAATGGTGGGCCAACAACATATGGCTGTGCTCTGACCGATGGACATCGAGTGTGTCACAATGGGCCTCGTGTACCACAAGAGATATGGGAGTGTGACGGCTGCACACCATTAGGATGCCACAGCTGGGAGAATAGCCTTCAGTCAAACATTTATCTCTGGTCATAGGCAGCGCAGCTGAAAAGTCTTTGTTCGCCCTTAGTACACTGATGGAAGTCATTCCTTTCCTATGTCCTCTGAAATCAATGTAAAGAATGATTCTGTCAACCCTTCTCTATCTCCTTCCATGTTAAAAAAAGGAAAATTCAGCCTCACCCTTCCGTTGCTTAAAATGATCCAATTTTCCTTAAAAACATTCCACCTCTGCCTCATTTCAGATGCACATATCCTGTCACTTCATTTCTGAGCAATCAGATCTTTCCTCTCTCTCTCTCACAAACTACCCTTCAATTAGCTTTGTTATCAGGAGTCTGGGGCTTAACCTGAGATAGCAACCAGACGGAGCTCGCTGATCATTTCACCAGACCTTGTTGCATTCGAGGATACCCCCCCCGCTTCTGCTCTGACAGAAGTGACACGAGGAAACGTTGGATTTAATTTAAGACGGGATCATATTATTTTGAAGTCCTTGGAGAAATAACACTTGTCTACAATGGAAATGTCATTGGCTTGCCCTTTATGTTTATGGATGGGAGGCCATGTTGTGAAGGTCTATAACAGGGACGCTGTCACCAAGAGTTATTAGATAAAAGAGACTGCAAATAACGAGTTCATTGTCCTCTGGAGGGTACACAGGAAATATGCACCATTATTTAGTTTGAATGGTATTTTATATTTTGAAGATGACAGACGTCAACTCAGTATGTGTCAAAGTCTGATTGCATTGTATACATATCATTGTGTTAATATTTATGCATGGCTTAGCTGCTTAAGGATAACTGAGTTCATAATGCACTTTCTCTTCGACTACAATTGTGCTCTGAGCAAAAGTATTTAGAAAAAATAGTGAAACCTCACTGTTCTGTTTTGTAGTGCAGTGCAACTTATTGTTACAGTTATGACGGCAAAGTTCCTTAAATCAGTCAAATTCAGATGAGCTTGAGAGAAAAGTTTGTTCTCAGAGGTAAAGTAAATGTTGCACAGTGCTCTCTATAAAATCTTCCACATTTAACAGCATAATTTTGTCCATATTGTCCATATTAGTTTTCCATCTGCAGCAACCACAGAATGAAACCTGAACAAAAAGGTCTTTGGTGAAACACTCATGGGCTTTCGCGACTTTAGTTGCCGATGGTAACTTTAGTTAATACACATCCAGAAAGGCGTTAATTTCTTTTAACACGTGTGTTACATGTTACAGAGTGATCATGGTCTAAACTTTATTTAAGAAATGAATACCAGTCAGTCTTGTAACACTGACACATTCTGAGGCTCAAGTTTCACACTTGTTTCATATGTAGTCACAAGTTATTGCAGAGCAAGCTAAAGTTAGCATGTTCAGTGAAAATATTGCAGTATTAGCTGATTGAAACCCAAGTTGTGTAGACAACAAACAGTATATATATATATATATGTGTGTGTATACTATAGATAACAAAATATAAAATAAAAGTAATAAATAAACATACTTATTTTTAAAATTCAGTCTAAGATAACTCTTGCAAAAATGTCGATGTTCTGCCTTGTTACAAAAGTGCTAAAATGTGTTTAGTTTTGTTGCATAAAATCGTTCAGTGAAGTAAAAAGCAAAAATTGAATCCATAAGGCCTCTTGTTTTATCAATGCGGCAAAGACGGGTCAGGATTATTTCCCAGACTCAAGTTGCTAAATGATCAATGAATCTGACTGATATACAGAACGGTGACAAAGATGAGTTTTATTGAGTAAAGTAATAATAATGTCTAAACAGTCTTTCCACGCAAGACTGCAGAATCTGCATCCATGGTCCACCTGCTTGTTACTCATTTAATTTCAAATCTCATTTTCATGAGTGGGTAGGCCAGCTTGGAGGGTGGGTATCATTAGATATAAATGAGATTGCTGGGGGTTGCCATGGAGGAGACCTGTCTGTGGGGTTAGCAGGCAGGGGAAGCGGTGTGTGTGTGTTGGTGTTGGGTGGGAGGAGTGGGTGGATGATCGGGAAGGTTAGAAGATATGGAGTTGATTACTTTGGGTTGCCATGGCAGAGGAGAGTAATACAGCAATATCCACATGGTTTTTCTTGGCTGCAGTTCTCCGTGAATGGGAGGGTGGTGAGGGTCTTTAAATGAGGAGTAGATTGGTTTCATTATTACTGTAGTTCAAAGCCATCTGCTAGTATGTGATGCAGTTAAAAAGTGCCCTTTTCTCTTGATTTGTTTTCGTTTTCCTCCTTGATTTTCAATTGACCCCCTAGTTAGATGCATCCTCGTACAATAATCTATTGGGCTAAATGAGATTCTCTCCCAGTCTCTCATTTTCTCCCCCTTTTGATTACCTGTCTATTCTTGCTCTCCCTCAAATACTTAATTTCTTGCTGTTTTCCGCCCCACACCTTTTCCCTCTGCCTCTTCATGTTTACCTGTCGTGCTGTTCCTTCTGATTGTCTCCCCCAGTGCTTGATGAGCGTGTTGATTGGCTGACGGTGGTCTCTGGGGGTGAGGTCAGGAGGGCTGGCACTGAGCCGTCCCATCTCACTGTGTCACAGCAGCCTGCAATCAGGCAGGCAGGATGAGACGCTGCCTCCTCACTTGCTCACCACTGTTAAGAGCCCACAAACACACACACTCTCACACTCTCACACACACGCACTCTCACACACACTCTCTCTTTTTCATTACCCCGGTGCTCGAACACACAGACAAAAGTGGGATTGAGTTGGAAAGAGGGAACAAGGAGTGAGAAGACACAGACACGGTGAGAGAGGCAGAAAAAGAAACCGTAAACAAGCACTTTAATAGAACATGATAGCACTGAAAAATACAGTCTGACAGGGGAAGAGAAGAGAATGGCTGAAAATGAGAAATATAAAAGGAAATGGAAAGAGAGTGTGTGTGTGTGTGTGTGCAGAGTGCAGAAATATGAAATATTTGTCTGTATTTTGAATAATATCTTACCTCATTGATGTCCAGAGAGATAATAGCAGCATAGCAGGAGCAACAAAGTACAGGTGATAGCGTCTCATGTCCACAGCTGTGTAATTAAGCGACAGATATGTATATGGCAATATTAGAGATGCCATCAAAGCTTGAGGCTTCATTTCCTCGATGCACTGAGGAAAAGAAACAAACATCAGCCATCCGCCTGATTTCCTCTCCTGATTGACTGCAATCCTATCGCAGGAAGAAAAGGGTAGATAGAGCTCTTTATTATCCATCAGTCTCGCGAACGCATTAACATTTAAAAAAAAAAAAAGAACACACAGGGTTATCTTTCAGAGCTTAGTTAATTGAAGTTAATCAGAGGCAGTGTTTCCGCATGTCGCGGTTGTTGCCGGGGTGGACTGGTCTTTGTTCCCTTCAAACACCTTTAAGGTTCTTAATTAACCATCCTGGCACTCTGACATGGGACCTCTCCTCCTGATCGGCCTTGACAGTTAATTACAGTGAGAGGAAGAGAAGAGTCAGAAGGGTGGAGGTAGTACGCTGGCATCGTCCCGATCTGATAACACACCTGCAAAAGAGAATGAAAAAATATTGTGGCAGAGGTGCTGCTTGTTCTCTCTCTTTTTAAAGAAACTCCAGTGAATTGTTGCAAGTAGAACATGAAAATTTCAGCACAGTATCCCACAGCTCACATCACTGTGTGAGGATAGTGCCTCTTTTCACAAGATCCTCTGGTCCCCAGTTGAATACTCTTTTAATATACACTAACCCCCTTATTGTTTTCAGGTCAAATAACCCTAAACAGTAACCGTACAGCTGGGAAACAAAGAACCGTGGGAATGTAAACCCTGGGAGGATCAGATTGACTCTGCTATTTGTACCTTGTGTGACTCGGGTAAATTCTCATTCGGTTGCACAATGGGATCACATGGTTGGTCTATGCCAAGCGGACATTGTACTGATTAATAAACCCTAATTGGTTCTGCTGGATTGGTTTTTGACGTTCAGTTTGACAGGGATCACAACAAGGATTGATTGCTTGAACGATAAATCACGAAGGCGTTGGATGATCGGATGGATTTCTGGCATCACTTGCACAGCAGTTTAACCAGTTCCCTGGTTGTTATAAATGCTGTAATAAAAAATTGTAATGTTGTTTTAAATATAATAATAGCAGTTTGAATATATATTTATAGCAATTTTTTTGCAGGTTATAGCTAAAACTGTAGTAAGACCATTTGATGCGCTCTATGCTGTTAAAGTTTTTAACTTGTTTTTGTGTTTGAAACAAAACCGCACATTGTAACGATGCCTCTCTTAAGTCATTCACCATTGTTATGGTTAATTTGTTTTATATAGTGTTTGAATCAACTTTATTGGAACTGACAATGGATCAGTCTGATCAGAGTTTCTGTGTCATATTAATTGTGAGCACTGTTTTGAATTTGCAGAAACATTGATCCAAATGTATCTTTCTAGCTCAAGTATTCTTGATTTTCTATTATTTTTTGTATATTACCATAAGGGAAACATATATTTAAACTGTTTCTTGATACTTTCTGCAGAGATAAAGCTTTGTGTTGGAGTCTTTGCTGCTCACACTGGCCCATGATAAAATCCTGCACGAGCGTCTCTTCTTTCTTCTGCATGTCTCTTCTTCTCCCACAATCCTTTGCTGTTGTACAGTATTCCCAAAGGAATTTCCGAGCTGTTGCAGACTTCCCTGAGGTCTATTCCAGAAGGCGAAGGCGAAGGAATTAAAATAGGTTATCTACAGAAGTCAGAAAATAACAAGCAATTCAATAAATAGGTCATTTTACAGAAAGACTGCATGTGTGTGTACTATACCATGAAAATGTATTCAGCCTGGAAAAAAGTACTGCATATCAATTTTTTATTGGCATTGGTATGAAAACAAGAGGTTTCCTTTTCTTTTCATGTCATTGTTTCATGTCTCCTTGTAGGGATTTCTGGCACAACTTCACCTACTTAAAGAAAGGTGGTAAAGAGAATATGTTCGGCTAACGGCCTCGAGGCCAGACGCTGGTATCGCAGTTACGTTCTGCTATGTTCTGCATGGAATGTTGCTTGATTTTGAGACATTTTTCAGTAATTTTTTGTTTTATCAAAGGTTTTTTATGTGGATTAAAACAGTCCACTGTTGAGTTGACACTACAGCTGCTTTTATAGCACTTTGCAACAATGCTACAGTGACATGCAGGAGTTAAAATGTCAACAAACAGTGTGACATTAGCTGCTTTATTTCACTAGTTTGATTGTAAATGTATTATTCATTTTGTTTTGTGAGGGTTGTGAAACCC
Source organism: Acanthurus lineatus (assembly GCA_029814665.1). Lineage (NCBI taxonomy): Eukaryota > Metazoa > Chordata > Actinopteri > Acanthuriformes > Acanthuridae > Acanthurus > Acanthurus lineatus. The sequence goes on from JAPZDV010000023.1 coordinate 18,632,257, forward strand.
CTTTTAGCAAAACGTACACTGATCTATTCTAGTTTTAAATGGAAGTCAGTTTAAAAACACTCGTTAATTATTGATCTGAAGAGCATCTTTTAGCAAAAACGTATTTGAACACTGACCTTAAAAATCTCTATTGATCGATCAAAGTTTTTCTTCATCTGAGTCCTTAACTTTATATATAATAACACTTTCATGCACTTATAGGACACTGCCTCAAGGGAGTAATAAAAATAGTCTTTTAATCCTCTTGGTGCTTGTCATCAAACAACATAAACCAGGAAAAATACAAACACTAGGCCACAGAAGTGATCTGACTTACATTAAAAACTTGGATATTTAACCCCCAGAAGGAGTGATGACTGTCTTTTCAAATAAAAAAACAACTTATCCTTGTTTTTCTCTCACAAAAAAATGACAGAATAAAGTGTCTCTGTCTTGAATTTGACGAGGCTTTGGCACCATTGAGTTTGAAAACCTTCACTAATCCTCACATACAGTTTATGCAGCCCTTGTTGTTAAAATCTACGTTTTATGCTTAATAAACCACAGACGCCATGTTTTATGGCCACATGTTAGATCTGCAGGTCAGCAAATAGACCTAATGGTGCAAAAAATCAACGTAAAACAGGGACCATATGCAGTGTCCTGTATCTGGATGTTTATGAGCCCTGAGCTCGGGACACAGTAAATCAGCTCTTATAATCAGGGCCATTGCCATTGGTTGTGTATAAGATGAGTTTTATGAGTTATATTCGTCATATTGCTTCGCTGTCACCCCTTTCATTCAGCCCCCCCCTCCTCTCAAACCAATGTGGGGCTATCAGCGACGACCTTGCCACGGCACCCAGCTTCAGGTGGAAGTGATAGATACTTACTCTCCATGACAGCCGGGCCTCTTTGTATAAGAAAAGCCACATTGATTCATGAGCCAATAAATACAGACACAAGCGGTTTGCCTCAGCTACTCCTCCCCCTCTATTTGGCTGCCTCTTCTCCTTTTTCTTTTTCTTTTTTTTCTCTCTTTGTGCACTCAGTGAGAAAAACAGCAGTAAAGTTCCTGTTCTTATCAGAGGGATCAGCGCTGTGCCAGTCTTGATGGCAGAAACAATGGTGGGTCAGTGGGAGGCGGCGCATCAGCCACCGACGCCGCGGTCTTATCATGCCGTGCTACATCAGTGGCTGCCATTCAGGCGACTCTCAGGCCCCCCTACAGAAAGAAGGACCCCAGCCATGTGTTTCTGAGATAACCAGACAGCCCTCCTCCTCCATCCTGAAGGCTCCCTCTCCTCAGCGAATTAAATATCGATCATAACAATGCTGAAAATTGAGTTATTATTTTCTACATGTGTCATTATAGGGGTCCATGCTACCTCTCCTGAGGTGGATGGACACTTGTGCGAATTTATATTAGTGTCATAAGTCACACTGAAAGAAAAAAGCAGCTGCACCTGCAGGTCTTTTTTTACATTAAAGCCTCATTGATTTTGACTCTAAAGGAAGGTCGTTTATCAGTGGTGCCTAATTCATGTTTGTGAAAACTCTAACAATCACTCATCTGTTTGCTCTTATATTAACTCAGAAAGTAGCAAAAATGAAAAAAGTCTCTGTGATGCATTTTTTGGAAGCTTGAGCTGATTCTGTGCTTTTTTTCCAAGTCTGTACACCAATAACTGTGTGATATTTAGAGGAAATAGATATTACTTATAATGTAAAATGATAGAATTTAACATAATGTTGGGTGAGGTAATGTGACCTAATTTCACCAATATGTCAACACTTTTAATTCCTATAATGTCCTTAACTATAATCCTAGTTCTCACAAAATAACTTAAAAATATGCAAAGTAATGCAGCAATCCCTTGAATCTGATGATGTTTTACTTTTTTTGATTAAAAAAGCAATGATTCATTAGTTATCAAAATACTGACTTATTTTTCTGTCAATCAACCAATCAAGTAATAAACCAGTTTTTTAGCTATGATAATTTCTTTTTTTTCCTTTTCCTTACAATCTGACTTTTCCTTTTTTCCTTCAGTCAGGAATTTTCCTACAGTTTTCACAAAACTAAGCCCAGAAAGTGTGTGAACGTGTTGCATGAAAGTGTTTATTTGCACAGTTTTTGTTAAAAAAACATATCAGCAGTCTGTCTTTGTGATTACAGTTTGTAAAATACTTGAACTGGCTCTCATGATATTGTCCATAGCAACAGAGGATCACTTGTAGTGGTTACATGGCATGAGGAGCGATGCGATACATGTCCATTCTTCAGGCCCGCACGCTGCTGTTTGCTCTTCGCCAGTTTGCTTAAGTATGCACTTGTATGCTATTACCACAGCAACCAGCACAGCTTCACAAGGTTAATCATGCAAAATAATACAATTTAGAGTGTACGGCCGCTCCTGAACATCAAGTTTGACAATAAACTTAGATGGACAAGGTTTTTTTTTATGATATTTTGCTTTTTTTAAAAAATATAATAAATCTTGATTTGGAATATTCTCTCCAATTTACAATCCAGATGCCTTATAACCAAGCAGAAAGATGGAAAATTGGATTTTCAATGGAATGTGCCTTTGGGCTTGAATTTTCCTTGTTAGCATACAGTCTCTTTCTGAAATGCCAGATGGAGTTTCAGGGTAGCAACATGGTTCCAGATCCATTATTGATTTCTAGAGCATTTCTCATCAAGTAATAAAATGCAAACGCCTGGTGTGTCATACATTAAATTTCACATGTCCTTACAATTACCTTTGTTTGCTTACACGCCAGCAGAGAGTAGCTTTACCTGAATGTCACATTGATTAGGATTGGATGCTGTTGCTTAGCATGTTGTGTCCGTCGCTCCTTGGTGGTGAATTAAAGGACGCCGTCACTGACAGGGAACAGCCGTCCGTCATTGTTAGTTTTTTTGCAGTTTCATCGCAAAAGGATGGAGGCATGTTAAGTTAAAATATGTGCCAGGCCAATTTATAACCTGCTGGGGCAGCTGAATGAGAAATATCACACGTCTTTCCACCAACCTTCATCTGGCCAAGAGTTGATTCACTGTATAAAATGTGTCGACTATGACTAAATGTTTCACTAAGGTAACATGTAATCATTGGAGGTAATTGTCAGTGATTTTTCTGCTCTTTCTGAGGTGCTATTACTTAAGGAACAGGAGCACTTTTCACAGCACTTCACCGCATGTGTGCTTTTGGTATTAAAAATACCATGTTTGTTTAAATCATGTATTTATTCTTGTTTGATTGGTTCTGCTGCACACCGTCATACATACAGTTGTGCTGCAGATTTAATCTAGAATATTGAAAAACCATCCATGTGCCTTTTCATCAGAAAAAAAAAATATTATTTTGCTATTGTGCTGTCGTTTACCTATTTATCCTAATGATATCGCTTGACATTATCTTAACCGGGTGACTGTAACGCTCCACGACTGTGGTAGTTTCAAAATCGAATTATGGCTTAACTGCAGCTAACCTCAACACAACAGGAGCATATCCAATTACATTTGTGTGAAAAATGAGACAGGCCATATTTTCAATTACATTTCAGCATAAAGGGATTGTTAATCCTGTCTCCTGTGCTGCCAGAAGCCGTTAATGAATTTGCTTATTCTCCAGATACTGATGTGACTTGCCTCACACCCGGGCAAAAGAAAGAAAGAAAAAAAGAAAATTTTTCTTTGTCCGCCTCACACAATACTGTGTCTGACCGTAATGGATGCAAATCTATTCGCAGCAAGGTTAAACAGTTTGTTTTGTGGAAGCTGCCGCTCTGTTTATGAACAAAGTTTGTATCGGATGATTTCATATGCTAAAGCCTGGAGCTATGATTTGCAGAATGTTGCAGCCTCCTCTGCTCGCTTTGTCTGCTAAGTGATTCATTGGATTGAAGTTATTTTCTCATTCAGAGATTTATTTTTTTGCAGCCTTTGTAACAGGGAGCACATTAAGAGTTTTTCTGTGGTTAAAAATGTTGTTAAATGTTGGTCTGAGTTGAGAAACTTTCCTAAAACTTAACATTTTTTCGGGTGACTCCTGTGTTGTTGAAAAGCTTGAGAAAACTTTATCTGAGCTGATTCACAAACATTCCTTCAAATAAAGAAAAAATGTATTTTGGGTTTGCAACTAAATATTTGCTTGTTAATAGATGGTCTATTAGATATCAAAAACAGTAAAAAGTGTAACAAGTTCTATGAACCCAAGGTGACTCTTTAGGTAAAAATCTGATAGTAAAGAGCTGAAAACCAGTGAATCTTCACAATGAAGCGAAGAATTTTCACTATTTGTGTGTAAATAAAAACTATATAAAACTCTTTTCAAAACAGATTAATTTTTTTTGACTGTCAGATTGATAAACTTACTGTTTTAGTTAAAAAAAATATTATTTTCAGTTTTTAAAACTCATTATTGTGCAGACTCTCCCATCTGTCAGTACTTTCCACTATATTTTCACTGAGACTACAAAAATACGAGACTCTATGCCGGAGGGGAAATCTGTTTGGAGTAGACCATAAATAAAAATGTCTTCAAGAACATAACAACCCCCTGCCCAATAAAACAGCTGCTTTTGTCGTCAGTCTTAGTCACAGAAAGTTGGAAGTAGCTCTGGTCCATCTGATGATGGAGGGTTTATCAATGCTCTCGCTCTCCTTTTTTGGTCACTGTGCATTACATGAATTAGGACAAACAAATGCCCCCCCACCCACCCAGTCTGCCCACCTCCCACACACAAACACACACACAAACACTCACAAACACACACATATTCACACGATTCCCTCATGCCAAGTTGTTCTGCCTGTGCTAACACTGCTAATAGGCTTGATGTGTTTGCGTGTGTGTCACTTTGCTGTTGCTTTGATGGTGAGTTCTGTTGAATTAACACAGATGGATGACATCATCACATCTGGCTTACTTCACCAACCCGTCACATTTCCCCCTAATTGATAAATGGGACTCTGATCGCCGCTGCCGTTCGCGGGGGGGGGGGGGGGGGGGGGGGGGGGGGGGGGGGGGGGGGGGGGGGGGGGGGGGGGGGGGGGGGGGGGGGGG
>JAPZDV010000023.1:18637410-18676869 GCA_029814665.1 Acanthurus lineatus
ACACAGATGGATGACAAAATCACATCTGGCTTACTTCACCAACCCGTCCCATTTCCCCCTAATTGATAAATGGGACTCTGTTCGCCGGTGCCGTTGGCTCCCCCCCCCCCCCCTTTGTTCTGCTCTTTTCTACATGTGAAAGACTGATTTTAAGGTCTGCCAATCAATGGTCAAGATTACTCGTATATATGCTAAAGATTTTATACTGTGGGCGTTCGTACACAGTCTGGTGTGGGGCTGTTTGTGGGCGTATGTGTGGGCTGTATGTCTGAGATGTCATGCATGTGCATATAGACGTACACACACACACACACACACACAGAGGTGACACGGTCACCGTCATTAGACCTTCACAGGCATCTGCTCATGCCTGCGACGTGATGTGATCCCTCACCTTCTACATGACAGTCGGCCATTTAGCACTAAATTTATGCCGCCCATGCCCTTTATCAATGCATTCAGGGGGGTGAGGGGTGTGTGTGGGGGGGCTGGAGAGGGGACAGATAGAGGGCGTCACTCAGTGTCCTAGCTTTGATTTGTGATACTGCTTTTACTCAACCAGACGTTGTAATGACACTTTGGGCTTTTGAAAAGCTCTGATGGATGCTCAAGTAATGCAGTGCTCCTCATATGTGTGTGTACATTAGGTAACATCCAAGTACATGCTGTCCATAATGTAAGTAACCATTTTAGATAAAGTACACATATCAATAAAGCAGATTGATGATTGATTGCAATTTGACAGAAGTAATAAGCACTGGAAGTAAAGTACTGGACTGATGCTGATGAAAAATGTTTGGCCTATATTTAGCATTTTCATAAACACATACACATTAAAGTCTGCAGAAGAAACTCGGAATGTCATCAGGTTTGCTCATGAGCCTAGAAACTACAAATTTATAGCAGAACACTGGTGAAAGTAAGAAAAGATAAAGAAACCAAGTATGACGGTCTAATGAAAGAAATAAAGATCCAAGCACTCCAACTATCTTGAAAAGCCAACCTTGTCATAAGTGAACTTTGTGTCAGAAATCCAAATTCTTAAGGACCAGATTGAATGTCAAATGTGAAGCAGTTATCAGTGTGACAGTCACTAAATCTTTCATTTTATTCTCAACATTTCAAGGTTAGCAGTGGAATTACACAGTTCATTTTAAGAAGTAATGTATAAGGACGCTGTGCATGCATCTATTAAATTGATAATGCAGTGTTTTGCTGTGCAGCACTGCATTTTTGCATTGCCACCCCCACAGCAATGGACAGGCGCAACTTTGAAGTAGCTGTTAAACAAATACAAGAAAGTTGTTGTTGTCATGTTAATTTTTTTTTTCATGAGTTGTTTATTGCTTTTTGCACTACATACATTGAAACTGTCTTAAATGGTGAGACTGATCAACATTGTGGACCTGTGTATGTGCTGGAAGTGATCTGTACTCCATTAGTGGAGCTGAGCATTAAACTCCTTTGCATGTGCAGGAATTAAAACAGTAATTTACATGGCGGTCACATTAGTTTTCATTCCTTCTTTTGTTGGCATTTTTTATTTTCAAATTGACATTTTACATCGCTGTTGTTATTCCCCCAAGACACAACTGGTAAAGATCTACACTGAGTGCAATCTTTGAGTTTGGATTTGTTTTGTGTCTCTGGGATTTGAAATCTCATCATTATTCAGTGGAAGTGCTGGTTTGATAGGATTTAGGGATGCAAAGGAAAAATACAACACCTGGTGAGGACTTATTTTTGTGTTATCTTAGCTGCATGAAGTCTGTTGAGATATTCAAAGCAGGACATTTTGCAAAGACTTTGTCAGTGTCTGAACAGACACTTTTGACATTTTCCTCGCTGCTGAGGAAACTTTCAAATACTCAGGATGAGGAATGAATAATATTATAGGCTTCTTAAAGAAGGTCACCTCTCCAGTTTGATGCCCTCCCAACTCCTCACTTTACCTTGAAGGGTCAGTTTTCCCAAAATCAAAACACAATCATTGTGTGTGTTTCTACTTAACCCTTGCTGTACCAAAACATGCAGACAGTCGATGGCAGAAGAAGTATTCAAATTAATCTGCTGATTACTTTCTTGAGTTATTCTTTATTAATTGTTTATAAATCATTTATAGTGAGGAACAGCCACCTAAATACCACTTGACACTCTCAAATATTTTATATTGTCCAACCAAAAGTCTGAAACTCCCACAGTTGTATATTATTTTCTGATAGGTGACGATTAACTGAGTAAATGTTTTAAACATTTGCATCACATTTTTAAAGTTATTTGTGTTTTGTATGTAAAAATCTTAATTTTTAAAGAACTTGTTTTTGTAGCTGCTAGTTGATAATGTCAGTTTCTCAATGTTACTTTCTTAATGTTACTAACACTGATATTAAATATGCTAAACATGAAAATGAGTCTAAGTGAAAGACATTTAGGCCCATACTGTCACTCAAAATGTATTTGGTAGCTTTCTTTCACATGCATAATTACTCAAGCATCAGATTGATAATGCTATGATAATCAGTTGTAATTAAGTCACATAAAAGCTGCACTGTCATATGGTGACAAGCTGTACATTGTGTCTCCGAAGAAGCATTAACAGAAAGAAAAGCTTTTTTTTTTTTAATAAAAGTTTTATTCATAAACCACCCTCAGTTCATGGTATGCTACAGGTATTATGATTCCAATTATGTTTCCCAAGTTTCAACTCACAAAAGTTTATAATTATACAGAAACTTTCAGAGGCAAACTATAAAAACAGACAGGCAGACAGGGTTAATGTCACGTAAACCTGTCATTCTTTTTCTTTTCCCTCCACTCGGTCTGTTCATCTCTTTACCTCTCATCTGTGGGAGAGAAAGTGTGATTGGTAATAGAGACTGACTATCATTGCAGGCTAAAGCTGCCATTACCCAACCTCTGACAGATGAAGCAGTTGGAGGGTGTTATCAGAGCCAGCTGTGAGGGCTGAGGTATGCATTAAACATGGGCAGTAACCCTGACACTGTGCACACACAGAATTATAAATATGTGTAGCTCACACACACACTGTAAAGCCAGTTCATTATGTGCAAATGACTAAATATTCACACACTTAAATCCTCCAGACAATGAGTCACAGGCAATTAAAACACAAAGATACAGTCACGATGTTGACTGAAAAAAGCTATTTCCATATAAAACAGGCAGAATTGAATGTGGTATCATCATTGGCATCAGACATCATGCAGCCTTTAGCTCAGGACTGCAGGAAGGGTTGTGGGACAGTGCTTCATATGTTGATATGGGAAAGGGGGCAAGTACCAGAAAAACATGAGCTTGACAATGTTGCATCTGCTTCTTTTTTTTCAGTTACAGACCAGGATAAAAGTCTGGCCGGTTACATATATGGAATCAATAAAGCATGGAATAATATTACCTGTTTTAATGAATGTCTGGTTCTTTGTCAGATAATGCCAGAGATGCTAACAAGTCTTTTTTGCAAGTCTGAATTAACTCTCAAGTCTCTCAGACTTTGCAACTCGAGTCTAAGCTGTAAACTCAAGTCTCCATCTTTGGATTATGCTAATTAAAAGTGAGAATTTAGCACAAAAGAATTGCATATTTTGATCCTGCTACTCTACTGCCAGCCTTTGAGTTGAGTGGAGAGTACTTTTTTAACATGTGCACATAATATTTAGATTTTTGAAAAGGATCTCTGATAGGAATATCAAACATTAGATTGCTAAGGAATGAAGACTTGTACAGACTGTTCTTGATTGACGACTTTTTACGATTAGTAGGCATCCATTGGCTGCACCTGTCGAGGCAGAGACGTTACACCTTTGTCCGACTTATAGCTTCTTGAGTTACGTCTCACCTCCCTGAGCTGCACCCATGTTTTCCTCACTTGTGTCTTTTTCTTTTGTAGTCTCTTCTGTAGTCTCTTGTGTAGTCTCTTGCATTACAGATACATGGAGAGATATAAAGACACTACGCAAGGTGAGAAGAAAGCAATAAAATGTGTTTTTAAAGAAAAGAAGTCCTTTCCTCTGAAGTATCAGGTGAAGCGACGTCCGTTTCTGGTGACAGCAAAGCTGATCACAGCTGGAGGTTGTGTCTGCAAACGTGCGCTGTGCTAATACTAATAAGAGCACACAGTTGTCAGTGCCGTTGCATCAGTGTTTTCTCTCTGCAGCCTGTTGCCTGCCTGACAAACACCTGCACATGAATAACAACCAGCCTTCTGTATTTATACTGTGTCGGGCTCAGAGGCACAGGAAACATTTCTCCTGGCAGAATGTGTTTGTGTTACTTATTAACTATTTGCTTTTGCATTTATTAATATTCTGGTTGTGAATTTACATATTATTGAATAACCTGAAATATACTAATGGGGTCTCTGAACATTTTGAAAATAACATATGAGGCTAAAAGTTTTGGGGTAAACTGAAATTATGCAACCCTCAAGCCCATGTGTTATCAGTTATACAGTTATTTTTTAGACAAAATCACTTGCTTCTTGCTTGTTAACAACTGAGCCTCTTCGGTGATGAATCTTTCATACTTAGTTATCATGCTACACCTGTTTACCTGTGGAGCGTCCCACACAGGTGTCTTTGGAGTGATGACACGATTTTCACAGTCTCTGGATGCTTCTGTACCGACTTGTTTAATATGTGATGCCAACGTCAAATTCTGTATTAGCACACCTTTAAAAAAATCAGTGAATATGACGAGGTAAAATGTAAACTGCATTGCCTCTGTACTGTTTTAAATTGAGTTTATGTCTTGTTTATAGTCTTCCAACTCTTTTTAGAAATAGAGGTAATAAAGCAGGTAATGTAGGTTGTAGGTGATACTGTTTATAAATTTTCTGTGCCTAAAGCATGTTTGTACTAGTTTCTTACTGCATTTTTTGGTCGCTTATGGGTGACACACAGAACATGAAACACTTATATTTATGATAAGATAAAATCATCCAATAGTGGCCTTACAGATGTGGCACTAGCAAAAATGATGCATCACTGCAACATTGCACTGACCTGTTGTTGCTATTTGGCACATTTTAAAATGGCTAGAATGTTTTTCTCAATTAATTACAAAATCTCTTAGTAAGTTTTGTCGTCTGTAATAAAAGCTGGTTTCTAGATGAAGACCAACTAAAAAAGGCTGTTTTGGCCTGAAGTGGAATGAGCTTTAGTATGACTGTGCCTTCAGGAAAAAGTGCATGAAAGAATAATTTTGTCATTTTACTTTAGAGGATTTGAATATGCAAAATTGAATATATATATTGAAGAACTCGAGCATGTTGGCAATGAGGTGGTTCACCTGTTATTGTGTGATGTGCTTGATAAAGAATCCAGACCCTCAAATAAATTAGATGCTAGTTTGCTTTGATGGGCGGCTGCTGTTATCTGCATCTTTACCAACACTCGACCTCTGCACCACTTTTCATTACAACTCATTCACATGAAAGCACATACAAACACATACATGTACGGACTGAAAAAAATTAAAAGCAAAGTATTTGTTTAATAAACTCATTTAATTAAGTATTTTTTCCATAAATAATCCTTCATAAGAAACATTTTTTATGTAGGCTTCCTTTTTTTTATGAAGCATTTACTTCATCAGAGGAAATGTGAGAATTTTCGGAGTGAAAAAATTTACACAGTCAGTTTTCCATCTCCATGTTTGGAGTACCCCCCGCTGAGAGCTCTCAACCTCCAATCCTGCTTCTAAAGGCTGGAGTGGTGAACTGGGAAGAGTGATATTCAAATCAAAGCTGCCTGAGCATAATATGGAAATGAGGTATAGTCATTGACTGGAATTCATAACCAGGCTGACGTATCACACACTCAGTGATATCCAGCAAATCTTGCAGCATGTGAACACATTGGCGATGGAACAGTTAATCAACTGTAACAGTATGCCTGCAGTAAGAGCATGTGTTGACATAAATGTCCGGGCAACGATGGCACTACTTGGTTTGCTTTTAAGGAATTTAGAAATAGTGAATGGTGGATTCTGAATATGATGAAGAAAAATAGACATTTTGGCTTGTAAAGCAGGTTGTTATCCTTAAAAACACACTGATTTGTTTGAACCAAATAAGAAGGTAACAGTGTTTATGGCTGCTGTGAATGACAGCGCTCACAGGATGAAAACCTGCTGCCATAGATGAGGGTGTGACTTACATGCAGGAATAAGATTTGCAGTATTGCATTCTGTTTGCTTGAAATTTAAGTAGCTTGAAAGAGAAACTCAGCTTACTTTCTCTTCTCCGAGTACCTGACCTGTCACTGTGTAAAACCCTATTTTTGGTTGTGTATTTTGGAAAATAACTAACTAAGGAAACCCACTGGATTCAGATTCTGTTTGACTATGCAACACTGTTCTTATATGTCACGAGGGCTCGCTAGTTCTGAAGATAGCTTCCTTTAGAGCTGTGACTTTGTTCCAGTAGATGCTTAGAACCAGCGGTCAGGTTAAAGGTGGTGTGAAGTACTTCAAAAGCCAATTCTATGATCTGGTGTCATGGTTAGATAGCATAACCTGTCTGTATGTAAAGGCACAGGTATGCTGATGCATTTTAGATGCCAGTGATGACCATCCAATAAATTAAAAGAAATTGTGATAAAGCAGCCCTAGAAAACTCTATGTAATGACATGAAACATTTGGATTTCTTCACCTGATGTCTAATCTGCATTCTTACTGTTGCAGTTTCACTGATGTCCATTGCTGCATGTATTGCATCATTTTCTGGTTTTAAAGTGACTTCTATTACTTTCTTGCAAATTAATTTCTAGCTGCAAAAACCTTATACTTTTAAGATTAGCATTTAAGATTATAGTTCTGTTTGCACTTTACAGTTACCATACAGCAAAAATGAAACACTATTCACTGCTGCTGTGTTCCTCGGTGCCATATCCACCCCATCTGACCTGTTAATTCCTAAGTGTGATACTCTGCATGCCAGCACGGGTGAGGACTGCAGTATCTGAAAGCCTATCTTGACATCCCCTTGAGCATGCAGAGACATGTCTGCAAGATAACTGTCTGCTCTCCTGCATGCAAAAAGTAATTCTGAGAGTGGAGTGTCCTGTTTTAGCTTTATGGTAAAGTATATCTCCTAGAAATCTGTCCTTTACGTAGCAAAAGCACTACAAGCTTTGACTATTGTGTGATTCCTCAATAGTGTTCACTTGTCTGGAAAGCATAGCAGCAACAAAGATGAATGTTTTAACAGCACCGAGAGTGTCTTCTCTGACAGTAATGCCCGGCTTCATGAAGGCTTCTCCTGGGGCAGGATGGTACATAACATCAGGATTTAGCAGGACTACAAGGGTGAATTTCTTATTGTTATTGCCCATTGTGAAAATGAGTCTCTCACTGAAGCCTTGCACATTTAAGTCCATTCAGAGAAACCATTCAACAGTGAAACTGTGCAGCAGGCTGAAAAATAAGACTCTTTAGAGGTAAATATCACTGAATGTACGAGCCTCCTCTCTCCAGGAAAAAGCAAGAGAGATAGAGAGAGAGATGGGAAAAGATGGCCAGAGATAGAAAGTGGTATACAAAGGTTTCGTTTGAACACTGAATGGGATGTCCAAGCTGGCATCGCTCAGTGCTCCAAGGACCCAGAGGCCGAGGTCATGCGTCACTAGACAACAGGGTCATGTGTAGTTGAAGTTAACCCTGAGGTAGACAGGTCCAGATGGACGGCCCCCAAAATCCCCCTTTTCTCGTGTATCAATTAGCTGGCATTAACACTTCAGTGACCACCCTAAAGACAAGTCTGGTGGAGGTTTAATGGAGTTTCTGTCCAGAGTGATTGGATTGAGACTCAAAGCTGATGTCTGTCTCTCTTATGGCCTAAAAGCTGAGCTGCAACCTCAAAATTTATCACAAAAAAATCTGTTGTTACTGTTTTATCATCCTAAAGTTCAGGAAATATTACACACAAATGTCCACTAGATGTCTTTAAAATGCTCTTTCTGTCCTTCCTGTCAATGAGGTTGATAGCATCTGTCTTAACTGCTGAGCACTGCTTGGTTTGTTTTGTGAACTGAATCTCAATGTATCATATACTATCCCATGTTATTTATGCATCTTTTTTGACCTCACAAACAGTATTTACAGTGATTATATATAAAACTCAGCATGATATTGATCCGCAAATGTGACAAAATGGACACAAGCTGTTCATCCAGAGAACCCAGTCATCACTGAAGGTCATCAGGTGAGGAGAAAATGACCCAGAATGGCTGCAGCCTGTAATCATCTGTATTAATTCTGTGTGAGCTGTTACCAGAGAAAACACATCTGTCCAAAGTGACTTATTGATTTCATAAGACTGCCAGTAAAGCCAGTGTTGAAGCTGAGCAGCAACAAGCTTCAGGTCCCGTGACCGAGACATGCTGTCGGCTAGAAGAAAAGGACCTGAGCACAGGCGTGAAACCTTTCAACGATTCTCAATCCCCTAATGCTCCACGGAAATCCAATTTCACATGGCCGTAATTGAAATTTATTTTGTCACCACAACAGCGAGTCGACATCATTTATTGAGCTCTGTCTTTCCTGTGCCAGGGGATATGTCTCACACTTCTATCGTGCTGAAACTGTAACTTCTGTTAATAATGAAAAATAAAAAAAATGTCTTTTAACATCTTTTCATGATTCGACAGATGAATTATTCAGATTGGACTCAATAGTTTAGCTACAAGACATCTGCAGCCATGATAGATTAATTGGGGTTTGCTGCAAAGTAAATTTGCAATGCAAAGATTATGTTTATGCGTTAAACACCTCTTCCTTTTTCAGATTTATATATAGTTCTGTAATCCATTGCTATACAGAAGTTCAAACCCCAGTCTAATGCAGCCATCACAGTCCATTTTGATAAATCAACATTAACATTTCTACAGCTGCCTTGCTCTCAATGGCTCCCAGAGTGTAATGTAGAGGCAGCCATAGGATCGCCCTTCATACCTCTCAGCCATGCTAGGAGCACGGAGCATGAAGAGGTCCATTACCTCTACATCGGCCCTTCCCTTCCTCTGTTCCCCCCCCTTTCACACAGCTCAGAAACACACCAGCAGAAATAACACACAGCAAAACCCAGCGAGCATTCAGCCTCACTGACACGAAACCCAGACTCACAGGGCTGCGTTTGAATAATGCCGCAGATTAAAAAGTGAATGAATCATATTCAGTGACCATGGTGGTTAAGCAAAAGCGATCAATCATATTAGAGGGGAGACGCTATTCAGAAGGGTTATTACAAATTCTAATATGGCAATTTCCAATCAGTAATTGGATGACTTCGTTAGCAAGCATAGCATGGGGGAAAAGACTTTTAAAAGCAATCTTATTTTTGTGTATGAATGTGTTTGTATCTCCCAGCTTATTAAAATTGTTTGGACCTTGTTAACCTCTCGTCAGCATTTGGACATTACGATTTAAAATTCTGATTTCATTTTCATTTCCATCCTTTTAATTAGAGTTGTTTTTTTTTAAGGAATCTGTGACAGATTCGGCTTGAAATGGTCTTTTTCCTCTGACTAATTGAGAGTTTCTGCTCCTACGTGCATCCAGTGAAACCGTGGAAAGGCATGTGGGTACTTGACAGGTGGGCTCATAATGTCTGGCCCCTCGAGGGATACAGGGAAGTGAAGTTGTTGCTGTAATTGCTCATGCAGCGTGGTGGCCTTCCCTTTTGTCTGCACATGTCCGTCAGAGACAGTGGGGGGCCTCCATTCTTTGTCTATAGTAAACACTTGATGGCGAAGTCACTGTCCTCATTCTTCGTGCAAGGTTGGAAGCACTTCGGAGTGTCTCTTCATGTTTCCAGTAGACCTGTTGTACTACCATGAATCTTGAGGACAATTGCTTAAATTACAGGTAGATAAATTTCCTTCAAATTATGTTCCTGCAGTCAATTTGCAAAGGAAAGACTTAATATGTATATATATAAATATGATTTTGCTCATGCATCCATTTGTATATATGGTTTCATTGTGCATATCAATGGCATCTTCCTGCATGTGTTTGAATGTCAGGTTGTTTGTTTGTGTGTGATTTATGATTTTGTATGCATGCGTGTATGTGTGTGCGTGTGTGTGTGTATGTTTTGATGTGTGCGGTGCTTCGGCTGTAACATGTGGCACTAGTGTGATTGGTGTGGTGAGCCCTCAGGCCTTTTCATAGGTGATAGATGACACCTATCACAACCTGTCAGCAGGGACCTAGCCTGCAAACTAGCCAACCAACCAGCAGCCTTCCCTCCTTTATCTTCACCCCCAGTTTTTACTGCAGAGAGAGATGAATAGATGGCAGGAGCAGAGAGGGAGACTCATTGCCTTTTATGAATATAGAGATGCATGCAGTGTTGTGTTACTCTGCAGCATAAAGATCCATATATGTTAAAAAAAGTGCCTTGTTTAACAAGTACGCTGAAGATAATACGGTTAAACTGATGAATAAAAGTTGCAGCGGAGCAGGAAAAGCATTAACGTTAAAGCTGATTAGATGCTGATTAATGTTAAAGCTGATTAGATGGCGGTCAGTTTTCAGCAGAGAATCCAGCAGTTTGCAGGCTTCCTGATGCTGTTACATGTAAATACAATAATCACAGTGAATGTGAATGAGGAATCTAAATAAAGAAAAAAATTCTTTGTTGATCCGGGCGAGCCGTTTCACTGGTGTCATGGAACAGGCTGTGTTTTAGCACAGTCAGAAAACCTGCCAACCAGCTTCTCACCTGACTCTGTAGGTTGAGACAACAATTACAACCCATCTGTCGCTCAGTTTTTCTCGCTTTATCTCTTTCTTTCTCATCTGCCATCCCTGCTCTGGAACTTTATCGCAGTCCAAAATTTTGTGTGCTATCATCAGTTTCCTCCTGGTGAATAAATTATCTGTCCAATTCTTTACTTGAAGTATCATGATAACAGAGTAAAGCTGGATTTAAACTAATTTTTTAGAGGTTAGAACGCAGCCTCTTTAGATGACATGCAGATTTTTTTTACCTTCATATTGAGGGTTAAGGTGATTACAACCACAACCAGCTGTTATTTTCTCCTACAAAATTTCCAGTTTCAGTCCAATGTTGCAGTTTGTTGGAAGTAAGAATAAAAAGGAATAAAAAAGGTTCAGTAATCTTCTTCTTCCTAACACATCAAGAAAGCAATCTCCCCTGTGAAACTCATCAGTGATTACAGTTCTCTAACACAGAAAATGAAACAGCTTTACTTTACATACTGTAATAATGTTTGCACAGCAAAAAGTTTCCTATTCATCAATGAGACAGAACAACCTTTTCCTCATTGCTTTTCATCACAAAGTGGATGAAAACCAAAGTGAGCAGTCATTTTGGGGTGTGTAGTTGAACTATGGCTCAGCCTCATCATGCCTGGCACATTTATCTAGATTTTTGTTTGTTCTATCAGAAAATGAAACCCAGTGCTGAGCTTTAAATCAGTTCATAGGTTGGAGGTATGTACGGTGGAATCACAGTAGTCTACACCATGACGCTGGATTATAAATATTTCACCCTCTTATTTTGGTCTCTACACCAAAACAAAAATGCCAAATGCTGTGATTAATTTTTTTTCAGGTTGTGGGTAAACTTATAAAGCAGAACCATTACAGCAGTTGTACATAACTCTCCTCTCTTACTGTGCATCCCTGGGCCACACAAATATAAAATAACTGCTACAGGGTATTAAGGTAATTTATTTGTCTTTTGGGATGCAGAACATAATTTTCATTTTGCACAACAAAAAGAAAGTTTGTAGTCCCATATGCTGCACAGATTAATTGTTTACTATCTATGCGTAGTATGTATGTGTATTGTAATGAACTTGCCATTAAAACAACTGGAATCCCCTTTATTATGATTAGCATTACAGCAAACTTAAAGTCACATCTACATCTGCAAGATAAATTTGCTTATGATGCAGTTATGAAAAATCTGGTTAAAGAAACTCTTACATTGTTAATGACTGAGTCAAAATGGTGTAATTTTCTGTGTATAAGTATACGCCAAATCGCATTGGATAAATTCGAACATTAAACATCTTATTAAGGCTTCAAACACACACTCATGCAGGCACACAGCACACACTCACACTGCTAAAGCTCACACATGTTAATGGATTAACCAGGGAGCCCTGGATGAGGTTTGACAAAGTGCCGGCTCAGGGCCGTAGTGGCTTTCCTTGTGCCTGATAATAATTGATGGATGACTGTGGAGCAGGACACTGACAGCCTGGTTGCCTGGCCTTTACCCTCTGCCAGCTCAACCCTTACATGTGTGAAATAGCCAATTACTCTGACGCCTATTGAAAGTAATAGGCTGATGAGCAAATGGCTACTGTGGGACGTTGGGAAGCATTGTAGAGAAAAATAAGATAAAGTTCTACCAAGAACAGCTGCCACTGCTCCGGCCGGACCTGCCGGATACTGTGCACACAGGAGGGGGGAAAGAGGCGGTTTTCACCCTCTAACCACCGTATCCCCATGTTGTATTGACTTAAAGTTTATGATCCATGATACAATCATGTTATACAGGAGCTAATTTACAGAAATAAATCCTCCTTTTAGAGGCTGTTAAATGGATAATGGAAACAGAAGCAGCCATACATTCTCAGGGAAGCATTAAACACCAGTTTTTGCCATGGAATGGAAAGTCATATGCTGCGTGGCGAGCTAACGCTAGCCAGCCATAGGATATTGACAGAACAATCCATCTTTATAAAAGACAGTGAACAATTTCAATCTATTTTCTGGAATCACATTATCAGAGGCAATATATGACTGCATCTAAATATATACAGGAGATGTGTATACATGAGGAGAGAGGAGGGGGTCAGACGATGTATACAGTATAGCCGAGCAGTCTCTCTTCATAATTGGACAGGTTATTTTTACACTATGCTGACGTCTTGTGCTGCTTGCTGACATGTGTAGCCATATTTCTCTCAAATATTATCTCTAAGTCTCTCTTCACCTCCTCCATCTCCCCTCCTCGTATGCACCCTGCCCTCCCCTCATCTCCATCTCTTGCCTCCTTCACCATTCATCCTCATGAATGGTTCTCTTTGGTTCATTTTTACTTCTTCCATCTTCCCTTCAATTCACCCTCATCTACAGTTTGTTCTTCTGCCGCATTTTTCAGTCTCTCGCTATTCAAACAAAGTGTATTTGACTGATGTTTAGGAGCGTCTCATTCTGAAAATAGACACTGATTGGACATGGCTTGTTCTCCATGTAACCAAAGCCATTCACTCTGTGATAATTCAATTGCAGTTGAACCAGACTCCAAACCTAATCTATTGGTCCTTCATTTCGAGGCAAAAGGAAATTGAATCTGGACATGGCTATATTGTGAGTTTTTTTTTGTTGTTGTCTTTTGTTCAGATATCTTGTTTACTTGTCTTAGAGTTACTTCATCATGAAACAAACTAATTACCACGTATATCTCAGCAGACAAAAGAAATCTGTTGTTTCTCTTCGTCTCATCATCTCTCAGGTCTCGATAAGGCCGACTCAGATGTGCTTTCAACCAAATAAGCTTTTTAACTTCATTTCCCATGTGCACAAACTCCTGACGGTATTTCATGTCTAATCCAATCATGCCAATATGAGCTCTGTTACCTCCACTTAAGAGTTCAAAGACGAACCTTGCCTGCCCTTGGCATATGTCTGACACATGGGTGTATGGGACCCTCCTCTTCCTCACACCAGTCAATGGTAACGGATGAGCTGTAATATATCACTGAACTGGAGCTCAGTTGGTGCTGGACCTTATTGTCAGGCCTCTCCTTGCCATTTGTAATTGGAGTTTTCAAGAAACGAGCTCATCTCCGATGCATCCACCTCAGGCTATTGCAATTTGGGCTGTATTTAATGAAGGGAAGTGTTTTCCTCTTGTAAATTAAGGAAATATATGCATGAAAAGGAAAAGGATTGAACAGAAGTGAAAGTATTTCTTTGTAGAGGGACTGGACGAAATGATCTAAACTCTATAATACAATCAATTACAGTAATTCCAGTGATATATTTTACATACATATGCACATTCTCTTTCTTGCAGCGGTGTATGTTTGTTTAATTCATTACAATCTGACCAGGTAATAAGTAATAACTCCTGAAACTGTTGATGCCACACAACACAAACTAATGGCAGTGCTGCATCAGTAGGAAGCGCAGACGCCAAAACAAAGAAGCTTTCAAGGCAAACAACCCCCATAAAGCATACATTTCTAATCCTTTAACTTGTAATATAAGGTTTGTATGAATAGTTTGAGGTCAGCTGAGCATCATTTTTTTTGCCTTTTTTACACTTTCGATTCTTTTGCACTACCCGCGTCTTATCACCACACAAGAGTTTGTTGCCCT
Source organism: Acanthurus lineatus (assembly GCA_029814665.1). NCBI lineage: Eukaryota > Metazoa > Chordata > Actinopteri > Acanthuriformes > Acanthuridae > Acanthurus > Acanthurus lineatus. The sequence goes on from JAPZDV010000023.1 coordinate 18,651,794, forward strand.
GCAGATGTGGAGGAAAATTATTATCCATTCTATCTCACCTTTTTAGCTTTGCTTTAACTTTACCAACTCATGAGAATAATTTCTGACTCTTAAGCTGTTAAATGATCCAGTATGTTGAGTATATAGTTGCTAACTTTGTCTGTTTGCTGTTCAGGTATTTCTATATTTATCAGAGCTTGTTACAGCCTGAACACAAGAACAATGAGTTTAGCTTTACTGCTTTGTAAAACTGAGGGGTTTGTCACTACTAGCAACACACTTCACATGTGGCATTTTCCTCATTGTTAATAAAAAATGCAGTTTTTAAGAGTTTAGATTCCTGGAGCAAACTGTGGGCTGAATGAATTGCTCAACATCTGGTTATATTTTATGACACATTTAGCTATTTTCTGGTTAATTATACAGAATTTAAATTACTAATGAGAATTATAAAAAGATTAAATTTAGATTAAAGATGAACAATGTCAGTAAAGCCATTATATTGCACCAATATACTTTGTAATATCAAGACTAAAATCTTAAGTCTAATAGTCACGTCACACAGTACATTAGCTGAAAACATGATTTCTCTGGCCGGGCCACTGTATATTTTCATGGCTTGTACGCCTCCTGGCAGTGTTGGGCTGTACCGCATATCTATTACTGATGGTGTGATTGACACGGGCAATGGGGCCTGGGATTGGAGATGGCTGTGCAGAGTATTGGTGTGAGGGAGAGTTGTGTTCCCTTCATTAGACAGGCCGAGGGAATGCCCTGTTGACCCCACGCTGACCCCTCCAACACAATTACGAATCACAGGCCTGGCGCCGGTTATTGATGCCCATCACTGACATGAGCAGCTGCACAGAGTTACGGTCCCACTCCCTAATGTGAGTCACAGTGTGTCAGACTCACTGAACTATGGAAACACACATTACAAAGGAAAACAAGCACGTGTGGCTCATTGATTTGGATTCTGTTACTAAAAGGTTTTTGAATGGAGCACAGTTTTCATAATGTGCATTTCATTTGTTCTTGTAAGATATAAAATGTCAGGAAATTATTGAAATGTAAAGCTTGACATTACTGGAATTTGGAAACAATAAATTGCCACACAAGCTTTACTCTAAATTTAATCAGTATCAAAACTATAACTAACTATAACTGTTTATAGACTATCTGGGGATGTCGAAATAAGACTCAAGTGTACAAAAATGCACCCAATAAAATCTAATAATAATGTCATAATAATAATTACCATGTCAGCACATAAAACTCCAATCAACATGTCCCTGCGGTATCCTGTACACTGACACTGATAGGTCTGTGATGAGCTCAAATTATCCAGGAACATTGGTTCAGGTTATAATGGCTCAGGAAAAAATAGATCTTATTTTGTTGGAGCCCAAGGTGAAATCTTTGAAATGTTACTTTAAAATGTTTCTTTTGACAATCCAAAAGACTTGAAAGATCTAAAATACCTAAAAGTATCTAATTTATCATGATATTAACTAGAGAAAAGCAGCAAATCATCAGATTCTATATGCTTAAAGCAAACATTTAGTATTGTTACTTGATAAAAACTTAAAACTATGTAATGAAAATGATTATTATTTGTTTGTTTTCTATCAATCTCTTAATGCCTAACCCTTCCCTGAACTTGTCATGTGTCGCATTTACAAAACCAGAGGTGCCTTTGGAAAATGTTATTAGTCAGAGGAAATTGCAGCATGATTGGAACAAACGTGTGATTTGGCAGAAGATTCCCTAAAACAAACAAAAAAAAAGCTATCTCACATCTCTGATTCAAGCCTCTCTGTTTCTCTCTACCAGCTATAAATGTGTGTGTGTGTCTGCGTGTGTGTGTTTTGGAGTGCTGCTCAACTGTACCCTGCTGTTGTGTTTGTGATGTAATATCCTGGGCTGTGATTGTGGTGTAAAAGAAAAAAAAACCCCAAACCTGCTGCTTTTGGTTATCTCCTCATTTTTCCCTCAGCGAGTTGGCAATAAACCAACATTCAACCTATCGATTTTCTCCACCTCCTCTTGTAAAATGAAACCTGAAATTGTCCCCCTCCCGCTCCAACCTCGCTCTCTCTTCTACTCTCACTTTGCAGGTTGTAGCTCCCGACAAACTTTGTTGCCTGTGATTTATATAATGCTTCTCTTTTTGAGCCTCCTGAAAGCCGAGGGTCTATTTTCACCACACGTTCTTGTTTTTATATTGTCGTATCTTGGGCTCGGGGCCATTATACCTGCCTAGTTACACATTGGCAGTCCCTCTGCATATCTTACGGCTCTTGATTCCAAATTGACCTGAGGAATCCCCATTGAGGTAATAGTGGGAAGGGCCCTGTTAACGAGCCTTTGTCCCTGCTCACTGATGGAGGCCGCACGGCTCTGGGAAAGCGGTCTATGTGATTAGTAAATTGTGGTTAATTGGATAGTTGGAAGGGGTCACCGGCAGTGATAAAGTCAAGGGAACCTCTGAGTGATGGTGGTGTCGGCTGATGCTAATAAAGGAAGAGTGCTCAGAATAGCTTTGAGTCTGTAGTAGCCTTTAATAGATAGTCATTAAGAGCTATTAAAAATGACCAGACAAAGGCAAAACTGTGCTTCACTGTCAGCTAATCCCCAGAACAACTTTAGTCCCCGATGTAAATGGTGAGGAGTGGACTGATCTGTCCACTCTTCAGCTCCAATAAGAGAAGTCAATGAGGTGGACAATATACCTGCGATATGTGCTGGAAATGTTAATGTTCAGAGGGGGTTTAAGTGGCAGAACTGAACGATCATACTGGCTCGGTAGCTCATTAGCATCGTTGTAATCCATCCAATCAAAGGGGGATTGAGAGGAGGTTATGTAGGAAGATAGGAGGCTGATAGTAAGGAAGGAGGAGGAGATGATAAATCACAAATATGGCCTAAAGTAAAAGATAAGATGCATATCAATGGGAGCATCCAACGGATCTCTCCACTCACACCTCCAACTCTTATCTGACTTTGATTTATGCTCTTCCAACACACAGTCATTCGTTAGGGAAAAAAAAAGACTTAGCATTTGTTTATCTCCAAACAATAGAGCGCAGTGTGAGAGATAACGTCTGACAGACCTTATGCAAGACAGCTCAAGGAGACTCCTGGTGTGGTGGCGTGGTGTGGTCCTGCTGTTTGAGGAGCGTGCCCTCTGCCTGGCTTGGATCGTAGCAGGTGTGCGAGCCTGCTCCCCCATGTTAGCTATGACTGACCTCCCTTGCACCAGGACCGGGCAATTAGTCCACAAAATGGCTGACTGTAAATCTCCTGCGGGAAGGGTTTGGCAGGGGCACCCTGAGGTGAGCTCCACAACGAGGAATTAAACACACAGTATTAGCTAACAGCAGTTTTATGATGTGTGGAGCAGAGCAGGGTGAGGAAAGGGGCAAGGATGCTCCTCTCCAGAATCGTCCAGGGAGCTGTGTTGTGTACTGCTGTTGTACTGTTCCACATCAGGGTCCCTGTGTTATATACAGGAAATGTACCATATAATGAGGTTCATTATAAAAGACTGAACACACAACTGGATGGTATTTGCTGAGCCAAGGCAAGTGAAGGCAGAATAACACAGAATGAGCTGTTTGGAGTTAATGTGAAAAATGATGTTCACTTGAATTAAATGTCAGTGATGCTGTTGCATTCAAGTGACAAAAGAAACTGATCACTTTTAATTTGGATTTTCACATTTTGAAACACTGAAATATGTATTTGCAAGGTTTCATGTAATACTTTACTCCTATGTGTGTAAAAACACTTAGGATAACCAACAACTGATTTTTTATCTGTTCTGGTAATTTTCTCTGTTTATTGATTAACCATTTACTCTATAAAATCCCAGAAAATAGTGAAAAATGCCTGTGGTGTTTTCCCAGCAGCAGATGTCTTTAAATTGCTGGTTCTGTCTGAACAACAATCAATTTAAAATGATCCAAAACAGAGAAAAGGAGCAAATACTCACATTCGCCCCGTCAGAGGGGTGACTATTACTCCTCTCCTTCCGATATCTGTTTTCAGAATCGCTCTTTCTGCATCCTGAGTCCCTGAAGACGTTTGTAAGAGACTTAAAAAAATGCAAATAAAACCAAACTATCTTATCCATCTGTTGTGTTGTTTCAAAGAAAATCACCTCTACTCAGTGGATGCTGAATGTGTGTGTGTACAGATTCGGAAAACTCGGGTAATAAGTGAGCTTCATTCCTGACGGGCACCCTGCTTAATATGTTTGTGTTTTAAATACCAACTTTATCATAATTTTTTTTAAATTTGAGGCAATTTTTTTGTCAAACAAAGGTTAGTCCTTGTTGAGTTTGCTATTCTAACCACGCTGAAATCCACTGTAAGGTTAGTCAGCCTAATCTCTTCCTGCCTGTTGCAATCAGCAGGTAAATGTGACCTAAACCTGCCAAAGTGAAAGTAACCTTTGCTGTCTTGGAGGGTGTTTGTGATTTATTCACCATGCCAGGTCACCACGCTTGCTCCCGTCGTCCAGCTCTCTTGAACCGGACGATTTGTCTTGATTCCACAGGAGCTGTTCCAGGCAAATTCAGTTTTCTCGGTCTCTTTTGTCTACAAAATGTCTTGATTTCATCATTTCTCTTGGGATATGTATCGACTCCAACCCGATAAACCTCTCTGCACAGGTGAAGCTTTTGGTGGCTAATGAGTCAGTCACATGCTTCTCACCCTACTTCTTGAGGCCTCCCAAAAGTAAACCTGCACAATGTGAGATGAGATCAACCTAAAATAAACTGCAAAAACTTTCCCATTGAAGTCTTCAATGACACCTTTCCTATCACAAAAAAGTTAAGTTCTGAGTGCAAACTGGGAGATGAATTCTTTTGTTGCACAGACTCTCTGCTGTCAAGCTCTCTGAGTTTTTCAAAAAGATTTTCACTGACTAGCATTTTTGGCTCATCACCCTTCATCATTTTATTCACTGACACCACATTTTTTGTGCCCCTTGGTGGATGAATTTTTGTCTATAAGTAGAAGATTTACAATTATTATCTCTTTTTTCCGTGGTAGGAAAGCACTTAACGTGAATCAAGTTGGTAAATGGGGACAAAATGCATAATATCCATCTGAAAGAAGAATTTGGTTCTCCCCAGCACATATAGTCAGCAAAATCTAGATGGTGGTGGTTTGTGAGGACTGGAGAGTTTGCCGTGAGCTTATTGTGGAGAGGTTAGAGAGGTTGGAGAGCCCTCTGACAGATAGTGTTGCCTCCTTCCCCATAACCATGGTCTGATTTGTGAATATCGTTCTCTCTTTGGTTTAATCTGCTGTGTGCTGTGAGGTGGAAACTATTCCCAGAGCGCCGCTGGAGGGGTTTGTTAATTTATCTCACAATGTATTAACAGTGTCTTGGCAGTAGAGAGTGCAACCTGACCTTCTCTACGCCGAAGAAACAGGGGAAACATTGACCCGTGTTGACCCAAAACCTTGAGATGGACTCTATTAAACGGTAAGCTGGGCAATCTGAGGGCATGTTAGGGTTTTTTATGATTCACCCTCCCATATTCCCCAGCCCTGACAGACATTTATCCAGGAATACACAGCCAAACCCCCCCTTGTGTGTTGCTGTAGGCCTGAACTGATGGGGTCACCGTTGTAGGCTCAATACTGTAATATCTGATCAACAATACACCAAGCTGATTCCCTGAGGGCGTGCCACTGGAGAGGAGACATTTGCAGGAGGTTGTGAAGTCCTCTGATGCTTCAGTTCAGGGTCACAGCAGATTTGTTGTCCCACATGAGTGGTGAGGATGTCCTGCAGCTATTGGAGGTCCATCAAGCATAACAACAGACAAATCAATAAAACAAGATGTATAATCTCATTATATGGCTGCTACAAAGAAAAACAGCCCTATACGATTATGCAGTAGTGTTGTCTGAAGTGTAGAAATAGAGCTCAGATTAAAATTGCTTGTTGACCTGTGGTTTGTCCGTACTTATAGGTGCTCTGCTCTGCGAAAAATTTGATGCTTCAGCTGATATAAAAACTGAATATGTCTTTAGAGGATTTCAAAATGAGGTTTAATGTGAAACTCACTGGTAGCGCTGTCTGATTCAATGTTTAACTTTGCTGTTCGGAGGATAGTTCATTACTAAAAAAATTAGGAGGACAAGGGATCGTAAAACTCAAAGTTCAGATCATATCAGGATTTTGATTCATGGTTTGGAAAAATTTTTGGATCAGTGTAAAAATGAAGAGGTTAAATTAAATTTATAATGAACTACTTTGGGTCTGATGCAGACATCTCTCACTGTCTGTTGTGACCACTATGTAGCTTCTATCTGTAGTGTCCTGCCCACACTGTCTGTGGGTTATGACTATTAGCAATCGACACCACACTACTAAAATGCAAGAAAACCGTTATTCACACCATGTAGGATGGTTAGAATTTGCAAGAAATCTGCAGTTCACATGTGAGTCAAACTGTGTGAGAAGGGTTTAGACATAATACAGACCACTTTGTTCTGTTACACCAGCACAAAGGAAAAATACAAAGACTTATCAGCTTACTTATAATGGAATCAATTGTACTGGTTTGCAGTCTAAAGAGAATCTGAGGTGCTGTGACTGTGAATACAAAAACTCTGTATTAAATCATGGATAAACCATCTGCCACATCGCTACTAAAAACCCTCTCTGAATGGGTTGGTTTGTATGTGGACCTGTTATACTTGAACCTGCTACACTTGTGTGGTTCAACAGCTCTGTGGGGGGACAAAAGTGGTGGACTCCACAAGTTTGAGTGGCTGTTTTAGGATTGAAGACTTGGTTTTAGGGCTATGAATATAATCAATGATAGGTTAGGGTCAGGCATTTAGCCATGATGGTTTAATCCAGAGTAAATGGGCTCAAGAATGCATTATGTCGATGACTTGTCCCTGGAGAGATACGTCTACATGAATCTGTGTGTATGTATTTTTTGAAAGGGGTTTTTTGAGATGAATCTGTGCAGAGCAGGTCTTTATCATAAGCCCTGTCAAACAGCCATGGGTTGCCATGGTGACATGACCAGGTTCAGAAAACCAATAAAGGAGAAATGCCTCTGGACCCCAGCACTTTATCATCCGACTTTCAGTAATTTTGCTGTTGATTATAATTGAAAAATCAATGTATATCCTTTGGGATGATGAGAATTGGAGGGACAGACAGCTACAGTGAGGAGTTCACTCTGTTCATTTATTTGTTTCTGTGTTTTTGCCTCCAAGAGTGTAAATCAACAGAGAAATATATATTTACTGGGTAACGTCCAAAATTAAGCGGAATGAGGAGACTCACTTGCCAAAGACAGAAAGTTTTAACTAACACAATCCATTTTTTTGTTTCGCACAGTATATAAAAAGAAATGTGAAAGTTTTTTTTTTTTTTTAAATTACAGTATTCACTTTATTTGTTGTTCTTTGTATAGGATAAAATCCTTGGGAAGCTGCTGACATTACCTCATTCTGTCAGACATAACAGAGGAGAAACAATCTGAGATCTCAATGATTTTGTTTTTTTTTTTAAACCTCTTTTGGGTGTTTTTCTCTTTTATGTTTTTTGTGGACATTCTCTTGAACAAGTGCGTTCAAACAGAGATGAACCACAATGGTTTTGTCCAAAGCATGAAAGAGTTTAAGTGCATGTGTGTGTTTTCTCTTAAGCATCATTGTTAGGAATGAAAGGAAAGGGTCAGTCCAGCACAACCCCTCATTTATTAATTATTTTTTCAATTAAATGGCAAGTATTAAGTGTAATTTTTTTTTGAAAAAATTGTAAAAAAAAAAGAAAAAAAAAAGCCCTTTGCAAATACTTGGAAGTCAAGGTTATAGTATCAAATAGCTTTTGTTTAACGAGCCAGTAGTCCAAAACTCAAAAGTTTATAAATTTGTAAAGACAGAAAATTACAAAATACATGCTTTTCTGGCTGTATTCATCATTTTCAGAGTATTAAAAAGAAAGGTGATCTTTGAACCTTGAAGGGGAGAAAGGAAGAAGAGTGATTAGGACAATTACAAATATAATAAAAGTCTTCTGTTAGTAAATCAGAGATGCAGAGTACTGTAAAGCATCTGCTTTAAATGCTGTAAGGCCAAGGGCTTTGAAGCTAACCCTGAAAATGTTACCAAGGGGAAAAGGTTGTAAAAGGAAAAAAATGCCTCAGACATTGTGTCAAAACATTCACATGGATAACTTTTAAGTTTGATGGTTTGACTAACAGATCTGGCTTTTGCCTTGCTTTCATTTCTCATTTGCCTTTTTTTTTTTACTCCTGGAAACAACCCTCACATTTTTCAGATGTTAAATGTATTAAAAAGCTTTCGAGATAACGGCAAATGTAATTAAACATGGTTTTATGAAGTGTCAAATGGACGCAAACGCAGCGGGCTCCGTTGTGCTACGGGACATGAAGCTGCATTTGTCGCAGCCAACATTGAAACATTACCCGTCCGATGCTATCTGATGCCGTCCCTTAAATTGAAGTGCCAACACACCAGCATGTTAAATCACACACATCTCCCTCTCCCTCCCTTTCCTTTGGGTTGTCGCCCGCTCTTGTTTTCTTATCAGGGGGACAGAAAATAAGATTCCTGCCCCCTGGGTATCATCATAATTCCAGACTAATCTCTCTGTTGAAAAACAAGCGTGTGATCCATCTGCAGGTCTGTTATTACCACCGGATCTGTAGCCATTCTCATTCTGGAGCATCGCGGTTTAGGTGGAGGTTTTTTAGCTGATCCTCAGGCGCACCAATGACTTTCTCCCTCCCCGTGCAGGCAGGGAATAGAAGTCACCAAAAAAAAAACAAAACACAGCGAATGGGAAATGAAAGTTTGTCTGTGCGCTCGCCAGGCCAGCTGAAGTCGCTCGGAGGAACATAATGAACAAGCCCATCACAGCACAAATTACAGAGTACATGAAGGGTGCCATTGTTGGCCCGCTGCTTCATCCATGAAGAGTAAATGCAAATTACTGTGCTGCTGCCAAAGTCGAACTAAATTGAGATACACTTCTTTTTCCAACTTTTCTAAATATTACTTTTGCATCACTGTTTTGGAGCAATAGTGGAAATTACATCAGTTGATTTCAGTAAACCTTAATACCAAGGTCATATTACCAATGCGCCCAGCAGATTGAAACTGTGGGAGATGGGAGAATAAAATGACAGTTCAGTGGAAAATGTCTCCATCTATTTCCTGTATTAAATCTTTTCCGCCAACATGGAGCAAAGATTTAAATTTGTTTTTTGTTTTTACCTCATGAATCTAAAAACAGCTGAAATCAAGCTGTATGCTGTGAGGGAGGCAGACACACAGAGGTTCCCGTCACTGAGATGTAAAAGCATGGACACACTTTCAGCTGGCTCACTGGATTTATGTTAGACCTGCATTAACTAGCTGAGAACACAAGATGTGACATATTATCAACTTACTAAGATTTTATAGCCAACCTGTTTGCCAGTATGAGCCAATTTACTTACCCAGTTCATACTTGGCAACATTAGATCTTCATTTTGACTCTAGTTATGGCCACCTGATCAATAAAAGTATGTTATGCACACTTCCTTTATCCCTGTTTTGGTCTTATCCAACTCTTAAGAATAAATGTGATTGAATGCAAACTTTATTTAATGGCTAGTCAGAGGTCTTTCTGCTGTTTGGTTCTGGGCAGGTAGCACACTGTGGGTTTATCAGAAGAGACAGCTGGAAACAAGATTATGAGAATTTTTACTCTGGAAAACCAAAACAGGCAATAAAAAACAGGCATGAAACTACACAATTTTCTGTGGTTTCAAATCACAGACTTTTATCTCTTTGTGATTTAAATGTATAAATGTTTGTGTAGCATTTAAGGTAAATAGACTGTATTTATGTATCTCCTTTATAATCTTTTGCTTTACAAGAGCCAGCATTCACCCATTCACACACACACATTCATACACTAATGGCAAGTGGCTCCTCTACACAGTCCCAACCATCAGGAATATATTCACACATACACCAGTGAATATGCCACTGGGAGCAGTATCTTGCCCAAGGACACTTTGACTGCACACTGGAGGAGTCAGGGATCGAACCACCGGCCTCCTGATAAGTCGACAACCTGCTCGACTCAAATCTGAACTTAAAAATGTTTTGCACAATCTTTCGATCAATCATTTTGGCTTACATTATCAGGAATTGGGAAAGCAGCTACTTTCTGGATGCCTTTTATGTGACTTTGCTGTGACATTAGGAGAACATAAGAACACTGGCATTGTGTCCGTGAAATGGGGTGACCTTAGGTGACATTGCCTCAAAAGGCCTTGCATAGATGACAATAAGAGATTGCAGGTTTTTTAGAATCAGCATAAGACTTGAATAGACGGAGCAGAACTGGTCTGTATGAAGTCTAACCCGTTTGCCCTCTGAGCTGATTGTCTCTATAGATTCTCTTTCTCTCTTCAAGACCACAAAACTCTCATCCACAATCAAAGGTGTATTGACTGTGTATTGACGAGTGCTCAGCCAGCAGTGGGCAGAGTGTGCAATCAATGACATGCCTGTTATACACGTTTGCTGCTTGTTGTCAGTGAGAATTGCCACCTTGAGCTTCCGTGACAATACGCAAATTGATTAACAAGCTTTGCTTTCTCTGAAAGATACATGTTTTTATATATTAACAGATAAAACCACAACACATTTTTAGCTTTGTTTTCAGTTACTGAAATATATTTTTTATCAAAAAAGCCATTATAAAGGCAATAAAATGAGATTATTGCAAAATAATCTTTATTTGAAATGCTGAAAAAGCTTTTTTGTTCTCTGAATCCACCAGAAGCTTTTTGTTTGAACACTTGAGAAGATGTGAAATACCTGCTTCTGTCTGCTACACCCCTGCCCTCCTTGAACATGGACACACAAGATTAGATTTCTTATCTCGACAGTGCCATCTGAATCATATAACACATAAGAACTATGAACTTTTTACAATGTGTCCTTGATCTCAGTATTCATGGTAGTTTAAGACCTCCTTTCTTTTTTCATCTGGTGTCACCTCAAGCTCAGCTGGCTTCATACACCTGTCCAGAGGAGGTTTGTACAGCTGGAGATCTCTGCGGTCTTGTTACTGTATGTCAGGTAATGTAATAAAAAGAGTGGGGCCCAGCTCACAGATGGATCTTATCTGGCCACAAATATCATTAAACACCTCAGGCAACAGGAGCAGGCAGACCTGTGGACCTCTAATGTCTTTCTGTTAGATCTACAGATATACGACGAATGCTTCACAGCTAAGCTTTATTTATGCTCCAGTGCTTTATGCATCTGAAACGATTACTATTCATCACAAGGGGGCTGGGGGAGCTTTAACAGCTATAAAGGCTAAATAAAAAGGAGCCAACATTTTCACCTTCCTTTCCCCCCCTACGACTGCAGGAAGGCTGGTGCAGCAGTAGTGCAGGATGTCCTGAGGGCGTCCAGATACTCCGTTGGTGTCGGGGTCACGATGTCTTGTGGTTTTGAGTGTTTTCATGGCAGCAGTTAGTGCAGGCCACACACACTGCAGCCCCGGGTTGAATGAATATTAGAGCAGACAGAAGCCTCCAGCAGTGATGGTAGCAGGGAAATGTCTTGTCTTTTACTAATCGCTCCCCTCATTTCACCTCTCCTGCAGCTTAAAGCATCAAGCTGAGCGTTTTTTACTATGAAAAGGTCACTACTCTTACATGTGTTGAAATGCTTGTAAACCACACCCGTTTCACACATGATGGGCATATCTGACATGCTCGGAGAAATTCAGAGCATAGCTTATGCCGAGATGAGTGCACAGCTTAAGTGAATTAAACTGTTCTGTTTAAGTATGGGTAATAAAATCATTTATGATGCTGCTATGTGTAACTTTATATCAGGATACTGGGATGTATCTACTCAAACATTCTCTCAAAGGGGCACTTCTGGTTTTATGCAACAATCTATGTATGACTGAACTGTAAAAGTGGAGGGTGTAACAAAGAGATGGCATTGTTGGATTCTGGTATTTAAGGTGGATTATGCACATCCCAGGATCATATTTTGCACTGCAGTGATGAACATAGGAATTATTTCTAAGTTTTGTGTCTTAAGTATTGCAAATAATTTGATGTTTACTTTATCCGTCAAGGTCTGCTTGTATAAATTGCATTTCTTGGTTATATTTTAAGTTGTGCTTGATGAAGATGTGATGTTTTAAAGTGATGTCCTTTTGGGTGCCTGTACCCAGTAAGTGTTTGCCTTTTCACTCAAGTTTCTTGCTTTATGGATGTACTTTTTGAGGTTACATATACAAGGGATTAAAAGTCAGTGTATTTCAGCTTGTGATGCTTTTATTTTGAAGTGCAATGCTAAATTGCTGGATTACCTTTTTTCTATAAAGTGTTGATTGATAAAAATTCACAGATGTGCTTTGGCTGTAAAATAATTCCAAAAAAGCCTTAGTCCTTTATCACTCTGATGTAAAAATCCTGTAAATCCGATTTTTCAATTAAACAGTCCTGCTTATTGATTTGTGGCATTGTCTGACATTGTTTGATACCACCAGAGATACCAAATGAACAGTTGCCACAATAGAAACTGGAAGAGTCTTAACACTTAAGACGTATTTCCACATACAATATCGTCAATCTGATGATGCATATTTCACACAGACTCAATCCTCGGTCTGATAGTGCAGGTGTTGGCAGCAGCACTCAGACTTATATTTCATTCTGATCTCACAGTCATTTTTATTTCTGTCTTTCACTTTTTTTCCACCTGCGTAAAACGAAAGCGCGGCATATGTCACTTCCTCAGCAGTCTCACAGCCAGATAGCGAAAATCTGCAGCTTCCTATCTGATGTGCACTTTGTTTCATCTCCACGCAGACAGAGGGGGGGCATCAAGGTTAACCTGATTTCGTGTAGGATGTCTGTGTTGTGTGTGTATATGTATGTGTGTGTGTGTACAGTATGTCCTGTGCTGCTTTGTGTATAAATGTAGGGAAACCTCCTCGCAGGTGCTCTGATGTCTCAGAAAAGAGGCTTATTAGCGGCAAAACAATTGTGAATTTCATTTCAGATTTTTCCTTTTTTCATGTTGTAGTGATGAGGAACAGCGAGAGGATTTTGTGCTTTGCTAATAAAAAAATCTCCAAGTTACTGAATCCTCATTTCAGATTATTAGGGGGGCAGATACATAAATACTGTCATATTATTAGCCAATCGTGCTAATCACAGCATCACATAACCCTGTAATTCATAATTAATCGATGTAATTTGCATGATTTGAAATAAAAGCCTCAGACACTTTGTGTGGACAGAGTTTAAATGGCTTTTCAGGCTATGAATTAGATGGCCATTATGGTGATTGCTCGAAAAGCAACATTGCATGCGTTATCATGCAAGGCAGCCTACATTGTGCTATTTTTATCCATGGTCATGTTCCCACATGAATTAAAGATTTGAGCCTTTTTAATAATTTATTGTCATTGAGAAGGATGTTTTAGTTGGCTTCCCACAGTCTGGCCACGCTGGCTTTGAAGCACCCACCTGTGCATTTCGTGTGCGCACGCTGGACCAACTCCCGTCAAAGCTGTCATCGGAGGAAGCAGGCTGCATCGATGATTCATTCACAAAAGGGTCTCATTTAATTACTCCCAAATCAGGTCACATGGATACCCTGGAGGAGCGGCTGTTTCTCAGCGGCAGCGGGCGATCAGATCTGAGCCACGCGTCACATCACAAACCACTCTCACATCCCCACGGCTCTCCATTCACGTGAGCAGGATTTCAATCTTCAGTGCTTACACCGAAGAGATTTCCACCCACCTGGTGCGTCAAAGCTGGCCTAATAAACCTGTTTATGTATTAAACACTGCAGGGACACTCGATAGTCCTGACAGACATTGCCATAGACAAGTAATCTCAGCAATAAATGCGTCTTATTAAATCTCCAGCTTTTTTTTTTTTTTTTTTAAGACGCTCTGCTGTTAGTTGTCAAGGTTACTGCAAGCTTATTCATGTGTTGTAATACAGACGTCTTTTACAGTAGCTTGGGATCATCTCCATGTTTCTGTACAGATCCTAAGCTTTGAGGCCATTAAACGTAATGATACTTATCTCATATTTGCTATACAGGAAACATCAACTTCTCAGATGATGAGCGTCGTCTTTCACCAAAGCTGCTGCCAAGATTTTTCTGACAATAGCTGTGATTGGCAGCCACGATCATCATGAAGAGTTTCCCACAGAATGGAAATGAAAAACGTGCTCTGTGTTTTACCTACTTTAAAAGTCGTTCAGAAGAGATGTATGTCAGGTTGTTGAGCTAGATGGAGTGGAATATTGAATTGATCCAAGTTTTGTGCTCTGCTGAGTGGCGGTCTGCGTTTTTTTATCCCGCGACAAGAAATCGATACAAATATAGTTTGTGATTTCACATTCCACACTGGCAGCACCCTGATGATTTGTGTGTTTGTGTGTATGTGCTGTGCATATGTGTGAGAGGACAGTGAGAGAAAAAGACTGTTGCTGCATGAGTGTTGGGCAGGCATGTCTGAGGGTACAAGGGTTTACAACTTGGCTATATACCTGCATTACACACTTGGCTGGAGGTTATACCTCCAGATTTAAGGTGAACTCAAATATCAGTTTGTCAGAAACGCAATTGAAGAAACCTCAAAATACACCCATCACGGTGAGGACAAATCGGTCTCCATGCCCAGTGATGTGAGGCCCATTAACTGAGAGAACGAACACGATTGAGGGTCTGTTTCTACCCGAACAGGCAAAGGGCAGAACAGATGATAAATGACTGCTGGACGGTAGGTAAAGGACAGAAGGGGCAGTCGAAAGGACAAGAGAAGGAGACAGGATCAGAGATGGTCAATATGAAACAAAGAAAGAGCGCAAAAGCTACTTTAATTTTCCTTTAAAAATGCAAACAATACATATTAAGTAGGTTTTTAGTATTTGTAAGTCTGATCCAGACTTTACCACACAAAGCAGATAAGCAAAGAAATGAATTCTACATCCACTGCAGCTTCTCCTTGTTAGAAAGTAAATGCTTTTGCTCAGTGTACCTGTAATGTGCTCGTCTTGCCCCCAGGTCACATGGGAAATGCAGTCTCAGGTAAATTCACCCTGTCACAATGTAAAAACCCACAGCCATAAAGCACCTCGGGAGAGCTTTTATCAGTCTTAATGCACTCTTCAAAGAGCATCCTTCACTCTGCATGTCTCATCAAGAGGTGCTGCTTGACCGCGGGCGGAGGCTACTGTATCAGTCTCGCTGCACAGATGATGAGAAAGACCATTTGGGTGACCGATGAGCATCTTAACCTTTCAGGGTCAGCGAGTGCAACATCACAGAGCGATGGTCATCCAGACCTGAACCTTCACTTCACGTCGTTCACGTCTATTGTGGAGAAGTTGATACTGTCAGCACATTTTCATTATGATATTTGTCTCTCTGTGCAGAAAAAGACATGCATTAGATGGTTTTTACATTATCCATCTGTGCTGACTACAGACAGCTACTCAGGCCGTACTCATCGCTCACAAGCACCTTATAGCTTCTGGTCCTCGATATGCAATTTCTGAAGACTGCTTCTGACTCACATTCCCTTCACAGTCCATTGTACCGCAAGCAAACATTGAACTGCTGCTCATCAAACGCAATATTATATTCCCGCTCCTCAGCCTCCCAACAAGACCCTTTGATGTTAAATTGACACTTTAGTGAACAGCACTTCATGGATTTGATATTGCCTGGCAACTGCAGAAAACCCAACTCCTTGTGGCATCTTTGGGATGAGGAACGGATGGTAGCAAGGACGGTTTGGGTGGTGGAGACTGAGAGGGAGGATGGTGGATGGTATTAACCATAATGGTGCTGTATGATGTAGTTCTCTGTTTGGCTTGCCTCCAGGCAGTGAAGCAAAATTAAAGCCCAGAAAATCGGATTATGGAGTCTCCGGGGATGTGATGCCCAGTCGCCAGCTGATGAGCGCTCATCTACTCTTAGCTGTTCTCTGCGCAGTGAGCCCCATGTTGGCTGGGGGGCCAATTTGTTATCAATTATTGCTCGTTAGTGCAGCTTCCTGCTAGCGAGAGGGGATTCCATGGCAGGGACAATAGCCAAGGTCTATTGTCCTGCAATTATCGCAGTTTGAGGGAAGACGGTGGTTGATATATTGTCTCTGAAGTCTGAAGCTTTGCTGGTTGCCAATTTGCTGTGAAGACCCCCATTATGGATGACACCTGTAGCGCCTACTGAGATATAAATATGCAATTTTTTTTTCCTCTTACATTATGCTGGGGTTATGCATCTCATTCTCTGCAGTCTTTGTCAATTTATATTTCACTTTTATGAAAACTGGGCACTAGGGTATTAACTGTATGTACTTCTGAAGTTCTATCGAGTTATGATAAAAAGATCTTTTTTCATTATAACTATGGTTGCAATTATTTTCCTTCAAAGCTGATTTATTTTTTCAATCAACTAAATGTTTTGTGAATTAAATATACTAGTATACAGCAAATACTCACATTTCAGAAGCTTGAAAACAGCATTTGTCTTATTATCAAGGTTGTTGTTTTATATCAATTTCTAGAGATCAACAGAGCATGGCAATATCCATATTATATTTATATTCTCACATGAGACTTAATATTGTATTAGTTTTTTGTTATCATATTATGATATGGTAAAGGGGCTGTCTTGTGTTTGTTCAAAGGCTGCAGTGATGCCATTTTCTAACGTTATTAAAAAGTTATTTCAGTTATTAAATGCAGTGTTTAATTATTAGGTGACCTAATAATTGACTTTACCAACTCAGTCATTATATCCAAAGTACTGATGTTTACTTATTAAAATCCAATTGTAATAATATTTGTTATGTGATTAATGTAAAAGCACCAATGATCATGTCCTCAAATATTGTCGCAATATTTATATTGATGTATTTGGTCAGAATTATTGTGATATTGTATTTTGTCCATATTGCCTAGCAACAAAATGAATTGACTGATTTATTATTTCAATACTAAACTGATAACCAGTATTTGTTATAGTGGCATTAATAGCTTTTTGTGATTCCAGGTTTCTTAAAAAAAAAAAAAATCACTTCATGGCGACACGTCCTGCATTCATAAAGCAGATAAAAACTCAGTGAGCATAGTTTCAGATGCAGGTAAGTTACCCATAAGCCTCAGAAAACGTCCACTGCCCACAGTGTGTGTCGTCTCGGCTCAGGCAGCCCTGCCCAGGCTCCTCGCAGGAGCTGCTCACACAAAGGAGCTTATTGTATAACTGCTCCTCAGTTTTAATGAACCGGCGCTCCTGCTCACAAACACTCCTCCCTCCTCGTCAGTCCCCTCCCCTGCTCCCACCTCCCTCATGAATATCACAGTGCTCTCCCTCATTATTAATGAGCTGGTATCAGCGTAGTCATGTGCGCCGACACCAGGGAGGAAGAAAGGGGGAGTGTCTCCGTGAGCGAGAGTCACAACTCCGGCATGCCGAGTGTGTGCATGTGTGTGTATGTGTGTGTATGTGTGTGAGGGTCTGTGAAATAGAGGGAGCGGGAGAGGAGAGAGGAGATACACCGGCTGATGCTGCTACTTGTACCACTGCTGAAGCTGCTGCCACATTGTTCACATTGTTCTGAGCCTTCATCTGTTAGACTCAGCTGGAGCTTTCTGTCCCTTTGAGCTGGGGGGTTTGTTTATGACGCTTCTGTGTGAATGGGATGCCTGAAAGAGATGCCTGCTATAAGGAGTGACTGATGAGAACCAGCGCTCCGGTGTGGAGGGTGACCCCCTGTGTCCGTACCACCACTACTCGGGGAGAATTGGACGCCTGGCGTTTCCACAACGACTATAATGGGCTGCAATCTGTGCACTTTACAGAAGAGAGAGGAACACTACAAGCTGCTGTATGAGATTGCACAGGTGAGCATAGGCACTGCCGACTCCAGCATCGATTTGGTGTGTGTGCATGTGTGTGTGTTGTTGTGTGTGATTCATTATGCATGCTGTAAAGAGAGTGCTTTTGGGCTGCCGCTGCTGCTGCTGCTGCTGCTGCTTGTTTCCGAAAATGGGATCCAAACCAAGACAGGAGACTTGTTGGGAGTGTTTCAGGGAGAAGATTAAAAAAGGTATGAATGAGAGATTTCTGCACAAAATAAAAGTGAGGCAGCAAATTCAAGAGGGATGCTTCTTACTCATAGCAGATGTGTTTGGAGTAAGGTGCAGGGTTTTTTCAGTGGAAGAGCTAGTGTACAGCCCATTCATGCTGCTGGATGAATGAACATTATTCACATACATTAAAAGTTTTCTTTTGGCACTCGAGGTGTCACTGTGAAACAGTCGAGTGCTTCGCCAGCAGATCTGTTTTTAACTTCTTGGAAAACACTTCTGTTCCTCAGGATTTTTATCAACTCAAAAATGCAATAATGAAAGTCTTACAGTTTCCTGTTCATTCACTCATTGACTTCTGATATAAATGCAGAATAATTACTTATTTTAATGAGAAGTCTTGCTCGTTAAGTACAGTTAATCCTGAACATTTACAGAAAGCTAAGCAGAGGATATTATTTCAGACGGCAGGGGAGCAGAACAGATAAACAAGCGCTCACCCGACCACCTCCAGCCTCCCCATCAGCCCTCTTTCTTGTGACAGGCTAATAACTGTGGAGCTCAGTGTCTCCTGGAAGTGGAATAGTGCTCATCCCTCCACCCCCCTCCACCTCCAGTAGCGCCTGCCTTCACGCCACTGTGATCACAGCCTCATTAGCCATTTTATACAACCATCCTGTGCATTAATTAGACGTGAAATGTCTCTCTTTACCCTTGTGAAGAGCTGGGATGAGAAGAAGTGGGGAAGGTAAACTGTCTTGGGTTAACCGCCCGCCTGCAGCTCTCAGTTTGTGTGCGACTCGAGACGAAATTCTGGTCATGGACGTTGTTAGTCAGATTTAGGACTGCATGAGTGATCAGAGGAAGCTCTGCTGCGAGCTTGTAGGTCAGCAGTAAAGGAGGTTGCATTCATTAATGGTCTGTTTAATATTAGCAAACAGACTAAGAGAATTGTCCAGGGACCATGAAGGATGAATAGGTAGCCGCTGCAATGCCTGCCTCTCCTCGGGAGGACCATAAAAATAGTGCTGTCTTGCTGCTTATGTTTGCTTCTCTCCGCTCCAGTTGTTAAGAAACAGTGTTGACTCTTTTTTTTCCTCGTGCTTTAGCAGAGGGGATCGGTATCCACCAAGTGGGCCAGTCTCTGGGGTACACTCAGTGTTGACAGGACCTCTCCGGCATGTCTGTCCACCCACTGATATACCGAGCTGGTTCAGGCGGGAGCTGCAACATCAGCACCTAGTTTCTGATCACCGCTGTGGGAGGCAAGGCGGGAAGGATATAGAGCATGGAGGATAAAGACTGAAATGGGAATAGAGAGTAAGCTGTTAAAGATGCAGTTGTTAGAGAAAGTGCTAGGGTGGAAAGAAGGGTAAAGGGAAATTAAGGAAAGGAGCAAACAGGTGAAACTGTATCAATGTGGGTTGGACACTAAAAAGGGAGAAAAGAGGGAGGAAGTCTAAATAAGTAAGACTTTGGGGGTCTAAAAAATACTTTCACCGATAAAAAAACACCTCACACCTCATGGAAAACCAGCTCTTGTCACAGTCTTGCATGCACATATTTGGCATATGCTCATATCTCCTCAGAGGCAAACAAAACAAGAAGTACACCTGCAGCACCAGCAACAGCAAATCCATACAAACGGCAACACAACTGGTGGAAGTAAATAGGAAGACAGACAGGGAGGAGAGTCTCTCCCTGGCATCGGAGCTCTCCCCGTAGCTATAGAAGTGTGACACTGTGTCTTTGTGGTCAGGAGAGGTGTGTTGTGACAGCAGGAAGCTGTGCGCACCGCTCACACCGCCGGCAACCTAATCCTCTTCCTCACATATCGTCTCATCTGTCTGGCTTGCTCAGGTCTTACCCCTCGCTCCACATTTCTTCTGTCATTCTTGCTTAGTTCTTTACTCTGCCTTTGTGTCCTGAGTGTCTGCTGTACAGAAGCACACACACACACTCACACACACACACACACACTCCTTACTCTATTCTGGTGATTATGCAGAGTAGCTGAATGTATGTATGCAAATGAGGCAGAAGTGGTTTGCCGGTGTCACAGCTTGACTGACCGGCCTTGCAGCAGGTTGATTCGAGGAGCAGGAGTCAGTCACAGTGGTTGGTTAGCCACCTTCCTCCCCCCCCTTTCCCTTCACACTCAGAAACAATTTTGACACTCTCCCCGTTTGCCTGACCCCACTAGCAGTGGGAGATTTATGACTAGCCGGCTCCCTCACTCTCTCTCTCCCTCTCTCTGTTCCCCGTTTCTCTCTGTTCTCACGGCTGCAGGTGTCCTGCATGGAAATGTGCTCACCTCTCTCAGCCGGCCTGCAAAGCTATCTCACAGGGCTGACAGTTTTTATTTATTGCATCTGCTCTCTCGCTTGAACAAGAGGACACAGGAATCTCCCTGCTTTCTTCTTTTTTCCCCCCTCACTTTCTAAACTTCCACTTGCTTATTTTTATCCCTGCTTCTGAAAATTCCTCTGTGCATCTTTCCTTTCCTGTCTTCCCTCTCTACTTCTGATTCCTCTGATCACTCATCTTTGATTACATTTGTTTCAACCTTTGCTCCAGCCTGCTCTCTGCTGGATTCCACTTCACTTAACCTTCCAGTGATTGTTCTTAGTGCAGATGGGAAGAAGTAGAAAGGGTTTTTTTTTCATTTTTGGTCAACATAGATAAAAACTCATTGAACCTATTGACCGTAGACCGAGCTGCTCTCACGCTGAGGTCAACCAAACTCTCACCGCTTCTCCATCAGGCTGCTGCTTTAGGTGTTTTTTTTATTTTTTTTGAAGACAGTAACATATTGTAGTTGATTTGCTTTGTGATCTGGCAGAGCTTTGTAATTCCCATTGTGTCCGTGAGTTCCCCTCGTGAGTGTCACACATTGTCTGTGCACCACTGAAACCCAGTGATGTGTGGCTTTTTTGGGGCTAATTAGCAGGATGGCAGATGTTGATGAGAGGAGCAATGCAGCATAGCTCAGAGATATGTGGATAGGATGAGGATTTTTTGCGGTCAGCTAGTTTGTTGATGCATTAATGGTTTGCGTTGTCTTTTGACAGAAGCCGTTTTTGTAAAAAAAAAAAAAAGGTCACAGTCAAAACAAAAAAGAATTGGGATGAAGCAGCCAGTTATTCCAAGTGTAAAACAGGAGTTTTAATTGGAGAAGAATACTTCAGGAACCGGCACTGCTCCGATTTCTATTAGTATGCAGGCGGCTGTGATGGCTTTGATGTTACACAAGGCTGTTGAACCTTGCTCTCACCCCCCACATCTTCAGCACTATCTCCAGACAGTTAGCTACTAATGTTCTCATCCATCTTCTTGTCCCATTATGTTTTTGAAGGATGCCCCTCAACCATTAAAAGCATAGCTCAGAGTTATGTAGATGGGATGATGATTTCTGCAAGTCTGCAAGTGTGTCGATGCATTAATGGTTTCTTTTTTTTTCACAAAAGCCTTTTTGCAAATGGGGTTGCAATCAAAACAAAAAGAAAAGTCTTCTTTGGGTGTCAAAACTTAACACTTAGCTCTGATGGTAAGCCCCCACTGGGCTTACATACAGCAGCCAGCCTAAGGTTGCTCTGTAATGAATTTGATCCTTAGCTGACAGAGTGCAGACCCTCTATTTTCTATAATGCTATTTTGCAATTTCCCAATGAGCCTGGTTTTCTTATTTGTCACTAGAAGTTTTGAAAGCTAACCAGTTTTATAAGTTTTATTAGACGGGAGCAGAATCACTCTCCATTGCATTTCAGAAATAAATGGAAAGCAGCTTCCCGGCTCAATGAGGCACAGCAGTCCCTGATAACTTGCTGATGCATATGAATGAGGATGAGGCGCACGTATGGCACACACATTCACACACACACGCGTTAACACACATATCTGTCT
Source organism: Acanthurus lineatus (assembly GCA_029814665.1). Taxonomy (NCBI): domain Eukaryota; kingdom Metazoa; phylum Chordata; class Actinopteri; order Acanthuriformes; family Acanthuridae; genus Acanthurus; species Acanthurus lineatus. The sequence continues at coordinate 18,673,837 of JAPZDV010000023.1, forward strand.
ACAGGAAACAAAAACAGACTTAGTGAATATTCTACCAATAAAAACCAGGAAGCCGTGCTCATGAATTTTAGAGCACGCCAGCGCTCAGGAGGCCGGCTTTAATGGAATCTCAGAGTTTAGCGATGTCGTGTTGAGCGGTGTCACCAGGTTGACACCATCGGACGGACGGACATGAAATGAAGCACATCCGGAATTCATTTGTTCCCGGGGTTAAAGGCGATTCCCAGGAGTTAGGTCCTGGAACAGGGCGGATATTCTCTGCTGTGTGGTGGCACCAGATGTGAAACCTGTGGACCGGAGAAGGTCTAAGGAGGACACAGTTGACTTGTTGCCGCTGCTGCTGCTGCTTCTTAGACACTACTTGCCTTGTGTGTGATGGACATGCATTCGGTAAAAGGCTGAGCAGCTATCATAAGAGCCAGGCTTCCTTAGAAAAGGGTTGGCAAGCTGCACCGTGCTGCATGGATTATCACAAGCCTGCAACGGAGTCAACTTTTTGTGTTATCGTTGTAAGCAAGGGCATTAGGTTTTTGCATTTTCTCTATGGAGTTGAAAAGCTCGAGAGGAGAAATGTGGAGTTTGTAGGGAAGAGAAGTCAAATTTCATTTTCTATGTAGACAGAGTTTACTTGACTTACAGGCGTAACACTGTCAAAGCTTAAATGGTTGAGAAACTCTGTTGAATCATCAGCACAGAAGATGACAAATAACATGTTTTTGTGATAAAATGTTGAAGGTAATGCTGAAGCGGTTTTCCAGATTCACACATTGAACTATCTTCTTCTCAGTGTAAACAGTGGCTGAATTTTCAGGTGACAAAAAATGAGTAGTTACTTTTAGATAAACAATTCATTGGAGAGAAATGAAAAATGTGCCTGATTTAAGCCTCTTAGTTGGAAGAATTTCCTGCTTTTCTTCATTTATCTGACAGTGAATCAATATCTCTCGGTTTTCGGCTGCTCATTTGTGACATTTGTGGGTATTTTTTTCTTGCTAATAGCAACTCTGATAACTGGATATCTTTTTGTATTTTGGTCAATACTGAGTGCTGATTTGATACCAGTGTGTGAAGGTTCATAAGCTGCTTGATGTTTTTGATAATTAGCCAAATGACAAAGGTGCACAGGACTGTGCTGAGAAGTAGCACTATCCCGTTATTGATAAATAAACTGTATGGTGTTGGATTGGTGTAAAGACATGCATGCACTGGTTTCTGATCCAACATTTTATGCAGTGTTGGAGACTGATGCTGATACTGGTTTCCATATTGGAATAAATCTAATTTTTTGGTTGCCCTGGGCTCTAGGAAATTATAATGAGCATTTTTCTGAAATTTCTTTTCTCTTTCTTAAAGACTTTAAAATAGGAATTTACATCGGAGAGCTTCATACATCTGGAAGCAACAGCCCTCCCACTTCTTGGAGTATGCATGTGCCTGTTATGGCTTTGATGGCATTTTAAGACTAGTGAACCTTGATCTCACCCCCCACATCCTCAGCACTATCTCCAGACAGTTAGCTCCAAATGTTCTCATCCATCTTCTTGTCCCATTATGTTTTTTGAAGGATGTCCCTCAACCATCAAAATTGATAGAAGTGAAGAAAGGGGCTGGTGGAGGGAAAAAAAACATACCGCTTGATTGATCTCGTGTCCACCAAGGAAAGATTAGCCTGAAATATAATCTGAGCTTTCTGCGCTGCACAATTCACAAGCAATACAAAGACCCATATTTTCGGAGCACAGATAGACAGACGCGTACACACACACACACACACACACACACAAATCCTTTTCAAGCCTCGCTAATATAAAGAACTATATTTCTGAGTCAGCCACATTCTCATCATCAATTCCAGCGCTCAGTCTGTGCTTCATTTTACCGCCTCTAACCAGAAGCCTGATCTGTCAGCCAACTATGTTTGATTACAACACAAATAGAGAGCGAGATTCGCCGCTGTCTGTCTCGAGGTTCCCAGCGGCTGAAATTGAGATCTAAATATGCTGAGATGATCTTTTTCCACTTAGGCTGTTTACAAAGGAGCAGTATTTACCTCCCCACTCTATACGCCCCCACGCAACCCCCCCTTCTTTCAGGGTCTAACGCTATTCCCATACTTATCAGGTTGGAGACGCTGCAGAGAGTATTGCATAACGACAGCCTCACGCAGACTGTGTGACTGGAGATTTTATCATCTAATTTTGCGTGAATCACACAGTCACTTGATTGCTTCTGGGTAATAGATTGCAATAGCTTTAACAAGGTTTGTCTGTTTAAGATAAGAGAAAAATTAAAAAGGAAGTGAAAGTCCAGGTTGGACGTTTTCACCGGTGAGGTTTGCGCTGTACTTCTCGGATACTGATGATGCCACATTTGCCACAAGACATGAAGTCAATGGCTTTTATCAGTCAGTCCACTAAATCTCACAGTGGAAGTGCAGGGTGGGGGGGGGATTTAAGAGGGAGCTGATGAATTGACCTTTTCCTTTTCATCTGTTTCTTATCTCAATAAGAACCCAGCTGACCTTTTCAGCCACATATCAAGTCTCTGGACCCCGTCCTCTCCATACGCTCTCTCCAACCCAACATGAACATAGCTCTTCAAAATTAGTTTTATCTCCCATATGTGCTTCCGTCTGTACCGATTTCTTTCATCTCACTCACAGCGACGGCCGAGGCCGGGCTGCACAAACAAACCATGACATACCATTTTCCTTAGGGAACTAAAGCTGTTTATCGGAGAACAAATTTCTCTACATCTCACTGCTGGGTGTCGGATGTGGAAGTCCTTGTTTTGGCTGTTTGCTATTCTGAGGTTTAGACAGGAGCTGTGAAAGGAGGTTAATGTCTGATGTACGTGCACAGAAACAACAAGGGACCAATTACAGAAGCAAACAAAGTCCTGGAGGTCATTATACGCTTTCACCTCCTTTTCTTTTTTTTTTGTATTTCCATCATCTCGTTAATTCATTGGGATAAAAGTAATTTCACTGTGGGTAAATCTCACTTTTGGCTGATGAGGATGACATCAGCGTGG
>JAPZDV010000023.1:18683906-18754109 GCA_029814665.1 Acanthurus lineatus
GCATGCTTGCTACAAGTATAACTCATGCGGTGACTTCATATTTAGAGAGTTGCTGAGAGAAGAGGAGCTCTGTTATCCCTGAAGTGACAAATCCTGACTGTAGCATGAGTGATCAGAATTGATGAAGCATAATACTTCGCAATAAATAGTTGTCTGCTGAATGAACAAGTTCATATATATCTGTATTTTTACAAAAAGCTTTTAAAGAATGAAAGTTTGCTGTGGAACAGCTTAGATGAGGAGTTAAATACCACTCATGTCTGTTTGTTACTTTAAAAGCCAGCCATGGAGATTTAGCTTGGAATAAAGACCGGAAGGACAAAGAAACAAAACATGACCACAATCTTTTCCCTGATTTAAAAGTACATCTTTTTGATACATAAGTATTTTAAGTGGTATAATCTTAGCCTCACTGGTACTATAGAAAATGCTCATATAGGCCATTTTGTGTTGGAATGTAGTGTGTGTAATGTAATTGTGTCTTTGCGGACATCGTGTATATCGGTTTTCAGATGTCTCATTGCAAGTTTCTGCGTAGAAACACATAAACAAGTGTAATCCATAACAATATTGTGGCCAGGTATCTCAGGTCCAGGCCCCTGGCAGTCTGCCTGCTGACACCGTAAAATGATTTACCGGCACACCTTAATTGAACAGAATCATCATTGATTAATGTCATTAGCTACACTTGTACAACAGGAACGTGCTGCTCCTGCAAGAACAAGTGTCTGCTGACAGAACCATCCGATTGACCTAAAAATACATGTTGAGTTACTTTTCCACGAACCAGCGGGGAGCCTCTTTGTCGAGTATCACATGGACTCTCCACATGGACTCTCTTTTTTGCACCCACTGAGCTGTTGTCCTCCTCTGCTAAATGTTGGTGTTTGGCAGAGAATTAAATGTGTGAAAACTGAGACAGAAGAGAGGAAACTGAGCCAGATGTGAGCGAGCTTTAGGAGGTTGCCCCCAAAGCTGCTTGGGACCAATTAGCATTTGTCATGACCAGCTTCCATCCCGCCATCGATCCGAACGCTTTGAACGCACATTTCTTTTCACTTGCAATATGGTTCATATTTTATTAGCTGCACTAATTGTTTCCATCCACAGCCCTCCTCCGCCTGTTTCCAAGTCACAGAATTGTTATCAGAAAATCACAGCGGAACAGACGCTTTGCTCCCAAGCAGTTGCGCTCATCTAATTATAAAACACTAGGTAAATGTTGAGCAGATGCCCTCCACCAATACCCCCCCACCACACACACACACTCCCTCCCCTCCGCCTTCCAATTGAGAGAGCCATTTGGTCTCGTTTTAGTGTTACATTGGCTCCACATGGAGTGGCGATCCTTGCCAAGTGGCTGCCGTGGTATAAATGAACCTAATTGCTCGCCAACTCTCCACGTTGTCCAGCAGACGAGAACAAAAGAAGAACTTCCACTTGAGTTAAAGCGCTCAGCACCCTGCAGTGGTGCCTGACTTCTCAGCCTTCCTCAGCTTGCAGTGTCTAGTTTAGAAGCTCCAGTTGGCATTGAGGAGGCATCAGTGTGATGCTGCATTACCTCCTAATGACTAATAGCTCTTATGTCCTTGCTGCTTGCATTTGGCAGGGCCGTGCCACAATTAGGCATCTGTTAGTGGTGGAAGAAAAATAGGGACAATAGACAGTTGGGGAAGAGGTGGAGACAGAAAGAAAAAAATGAGGCTTCTGCCAGCTAATGAAGCAACCTGTGACCTGGATGTTAAAGACCTACACAAGGCAAACTTGTGTGTAGCCAAAACAGCTTCTAGTGTGTCGAATGGCTTTGTTATGGTGATGTTTTTGTCCGTAGAGATTTAATAATCTAGTTTATTGATATTCATCACCTATTCTCCCATCACTTGATTATTCTCTGATACATTTTTTCATTAATTTGATTAATTTAATCTGATTCCAGCTCCCTTTGTTTCCAAAGTGCTTATCTTGGCTTGCTTATTATTATTTTTCCATATTTCAGATGTTTTTTTGGACAAAATAACTTTCTTTGTGTGGTAGATGCAGTATTAATATGCTTGACAAGTTATGATGGACTGCGTTGTTTCTGTAGTACTGCTCAGTCTGAAATTTGGATTAAAAAAAAAAAAAACTTCCAAGTAGGGGCAGAATATAAATATTAGTTTTTGTATTGCTTCAGTTCTTGAAGTGGAAAACTGGTATTTGTTTATCAAATTTAAAAGTCAGACATCATGCTGTTCCTCCTCCTTTTCTTCTTCTTCTCCTTCTCCAGCGTTCACAATCTCTCTCCTGGCTTCATTACACCTCATACCACACACTCTGTGCTGGGGAGGCAGAGCAGCTGTCATTTCTGTCTGGCAGGAGCATCTCTCCTCTCCACAGCAGCCACAAATGACCTGTTCCTGTCTCGGAGCCAGGACAGGTGACAGCCTCGCTGCAGCCTGTGTGTTTCCAGGTGTGGGCTTTGGTTAGAAGCTTTACTAGGATCCAAACTGTGGCTGTGATTGCACTTTATAGCTGATTAAAATTTAATCTTGGCTTTCACCGTTGTAGGGATGAAGCCATGTAAAACAATTCTGACTTTTGCGCAGAGATGAGTTCGACGTTACGCATACACACGGGAACAATCGCATGCACGTGAACAGGCAGCATCCTTTACACAGGCGTCCTATAAATCTGCCTTGGAATTAACCAGTGAGTAGAGGCTGATTGCTGTAGCGGTCCCCTCGCACTCTCAGGAATGAGAATAAATGAGCGGACGCTGGCATGAACAATCCTTTATTAGACCCATTAGCCAGAGGAGCCGCAGCCTTATGAAACTGGGGACACCAAACATGCAGCCCAGTCGTCACATATGTGGCCTACTTATGGTTCCCATGACAGTGTGAAAGCCCCCACCTCCTCTACTCCCATCATGGCCACCTACATGCACGCATACCATTACCACATTATCGACACAACCCAATCTCACATGGGTTTGCAGAGAGAGGAGGCGCCTGCGTACTCCTCGTAATGTCAAAATATTTCTGAAGTGCCAGCTAATAAGTGCAGCTCTGGAGTGGCTCCACAGGCTCAATATGTTCATCAACACTTCCTTTTTTTTTTTTCTGTTGGAGAAACTTGAAGCGATGACAGAATCATTAATCAGGAAGTTTGCTGTGTGTTGCCTGTAAATCATTCCGCTCATTTCTGGATGCGTTCTTCAGACAACAGCCAGCGCCAGGTGTTTTTAATCGAGATTGGTTCATTTGCCTGCTTTTTTTTTTTTTTTTTTTGCATGCATTAGAACTGCCAGGTGGACTATTTTTTTTTTTTTTTGTATTAATGTATTCTCCAACAAGAGCAAGGTAATGTTACAGCTCATTTACTGTGCAAAGCTTCAGGTCTTACAAACATGTGTTGACAGGTGTTTCATTACATTCAGAATGGACTGGCTGACATTATTTGTTGCTGTGTTTTCTATTAGAGGTTACTTCATCCCTGCTGTCGGACAGATTTTTTAAGACTCCTGTTGGTCTTCATTTCATTCACCTGTATCACTGAAATCTTAAGTACAGCAGTGGGCCTGTGGTGCTTCAGTGCCATTTATTCAGTTCAGCTTTGACTGACTGAACTGGACAGGGATGAAATTTTTGCATCAGTCCAGTTTAAATGTCCTCAAGTGTTGGATACTACAAAGAATTATCTTGTTCTCCTTCACTTGTATTCATCACTGGGGGGCTGATTTGGCTAATTTTACGTTTAATTGCTTGTGACCTGAATGGCAGGAACTAATGAGACCAGTGTGAGTGATAAGGGTGTCTTGTCCTTCCTTGTGTCTGTGGTCCTGCGTAAACAGGTACAGTATTTGTGATCAAGTACACAGTCGCTCTTCTGAGCCTCATTTCTGTCTCCACTGTTCCAACTGTGTAATCAGGACACAGTGGGAAGCGCTGAATTGCATCCAATTTCCTCTCACTTTCCTTTGTTTATTGACTCTGGGACCTGACAAGGAGTGAGACTCGAGTGGGTTGAGAAGAAAAAAAACAGAGACATCGACTCTTCTAACCTCTTGCTGGCACTTTCGCTGTGCCATGAAGAACACAACAGGGAGCTTTGAAGTAGATTGATTACACTTGTGATCACTCTTCTAAGATAATGTCCTTCCTTTTAATCATGCATTGTGCAGCTGCTCTTTACAAGGATAAGATTATCATCAGCAACTTCATCACTGTCTCATTGTAAATGCCATCCTAATTGGACAGCTCTGCTTTTCATAGAGGGTTTGATCTTATTTACTGCTGTGTCCTTCAGCTGAAACAGGATCTTTTTTGGACGTTTCTGTCCATCTGCTGGCCTCCTGGTCTGTGTTCTGCCTTTTTCTTCAAACAGGGAAGTCAGATGTGTTATCCTCACCTTCTCAGAGCTACGTTTATGGATTTTTATCGCTGCGGTGTAAATTATTATTTGCTGGGTGAACGTGATTACTCTACAAAACTCCCTTGGAATTGTGAAACTGCTCTTTTTTTTAAAAAAGAAAAAAATCAAAGAGTTGGCAGCATTTGCAGTATGTTAGCTTGATCCCTGTGGTTTGCAGCATAGCCGAGCGCTCTGAAGTCAATAACTTTGTATTTACTCATTGGGCACCAGAGAGGCCTTATAATCCTGCAGCTCCATAAACCTGACATTTCATCAGAAAACACCAACCATTTATCCACCAGAAATCCCCCCACCTTTGCTTTCTCTGAAACATTTCCATTGTTTGAATTAAGATTTCAAGATGAGTTCGGTGCTAAGAAAGTGTGAATGAGGGTTCAACCCCAGCAGCCTCGGGCCATCATCTGTAATCCTGTCCTTTTTTTTCTCTCTCTCTTTGAATTGGCAGCATTGACCAAACCTGCTCGCTGTCAGCTCACAAGGCACTCTTGATTTTGCCGGCCCGCTCTCTTGTCAGGTCCTTTGTGGAAGTTGACATTTGTGATGGGACACTAATGACTCTATTGGCCTCTGGGGAAAGTGTTAAAAAAAACAGCAGCCTCAGGCATCAGATACCTGCAATCGCACACATAATGGGCAAAATGTTTTTTTTTGCACAGCAGGTAGACTTTCTTTTTCTTTTTATTTTCTTTTTGCTTCCAGGTAATGACTAAAAGACAGCTCACTGGTAAGCCACAGGGGTCCTCCTGACTGACCTTTCTAACCCTCCCGGTTTATTATTTGGACTGTCAAAACTGTCCGTGCCACCGTCTGACCTCCACTCGTATTCCCAAACCAGCGACTGTGCATTAGCCTCACAGACACAACAACAGTTGGAGAGGGAAGGAACGAGGAAGTCGGACGAGATGCCTTCGTTGTGATCACAAGTCTGCCTGGAATTATGTAAATAGAGCTTATCCAACGCTGATTGCCTCTGCTGCTAGAGTGAGCATATTAAACGTGAAGGAAACAATTTACTGCTTTCAAAGTCTCCCCAGACCATCCTGTAGACGTCTGGCCCCGGCATTTAAATGCATCGCTAGTTCTACCTACTACCTGTGTCATCTCATCTGTACACTAAGACTTCACAGGTAAAAAGTGGAAAATGATGGAGAATAATAGTGATGACTGCACACATACAAGAATGATCAGGACACACTGTCACTTTAAATGCAGTACAGGTAGTAAGAGGCATTAGGTTGTGAACATGCTAACCTGTAAGTATTGTTAGAACTAGTTATGAGCCCATGTTAGCTAGCAACATAATGCGATGAATATGGGCACACAGAAACAAAGAGGAACTGTAAAGTTAGTATGTAACTGTTGTATGTAGTTGTAGTTGTATGCACACACTGGCCATCACCTTTTATTTTTACCTCGAGATAAAGCAACTTAAGGAGTAGTTGGATATTTTGGAAGACACTTTTATTTGTAATCTTGCTAAGAGTTGAACAATAAAGTGATACCACCTGTTTGTCTGTGTGGTAAATGTGAAGGCACCATCGACAGCTGGTTAGTTTGGCTCTAAAGGACTAGGAAATAGAGCCTGCTGTATTCCCAGATCACAGGAATTTCTTCAGAGAGAGTAATTTTATCTGAAAAATTTAAAAAAACTAAAAATAAAACACCCCATGCGACCCTCTTTCCTCTTATGTGGATAAACTATGTGGGCTTCATATATCTAGACAAAGCACGAGAAGAACAGTGGTTGTACTTTTGCATGTTCAGTTTATATATTTTGCCTTGTAGCGTTGAAAATGCACTCACTAGGCATCCACATTGTTGCACCTCCCTCCTGCCTCACTCTCAGCTCTTTTGGATGCGTTCCATGACGGTACCCACTTGATTTTCTTCAGTCAGCATATGGATGGCACCATTACTCCTTGCAACATCTTTTCATGCCAGCCAAGCTATTTTGCTGATCTGCACAGCATATAGTATCATCCAGCTACCCCCTCAACCCCTCCTCTCCTGCCCCCCAAACCAATTACCAGTTATCACCAAGGTGGAGGCTGTTCATCCATTAGTTATTCATCCACCCAAGTGCCGCTTTTACTCTAATTCGATTTTCTCCCTCCATTTTACATTAAAACTCACTCCAAGATGGCAAGATCTTAAAAGTTAAGCACAGAGATTAACTGTGCATCTCTAAATCTCTTTAACAAATATGCCCTGCACGTGCCATTAACCTTGAACAAGCTGATTAACTTAGCACTCTATTCCCCTCATCACTCCCAAATCATATTTCAGACCTGCTGCGGAATTTCATAAACTATCCAAAATAAGATAGTAAAATTACCACGCATCCAACTGTATTCTGTTCAGTGATGAAGACTGAACGCCGTATTGATCTAATTTCATGGGAAAGTGATCATGAGCAGAACGGGAGGATGTCGGGGATATTATTGCATGGAGCATCTGACAGATAGGGCCAAGTACAATAAGAAATTTGATGAAATGTTTACCCAACAATCTTTCATGTGCAGCATTGTGAGCACAGCTGTGTGCTTGTCAGTCTGTCTGTCTCTGCTATCAGTGAGCACACTTGTGTGTGTTTTGTTCATGCTGGAGGGAATTGATAGGCCTGGAAACCGATGCAGGTTACATCAGCAGCATTTCATTAATGTGATAACAAGCGACAAACAATCAGGTTTGGGCTACTTACTTGTGAAATTTGATTAATTACTTATTACACTTTACACAATGAAAAAGGGAATTTATATCATTGGTTTATCAACAGCTAAAGTAATGAAATACTCAACTTATTGCATTAGTTTCACTACTCAGTTTAGTTTCATCCAAGGTGAGCAACCCAAAAGTCCCCACAACCATGTCATGAATTCTGGATTCAACATATTTGGGATTCATAAAAATGATGCATTAAGATTTATAAGCTGTCACTAAAGTTTTGGGTGCACTGAATGAAAATGAAATAATCCCAGTGACTGCAGATGGACAGAACTTTAGATGTCCTTTAATCACAGTGGATTCATTCCTTTGTTCCCAGTTCCCAAAGTATGTTCCCAAGACTTTTGTGGCACAAATATGGAGAACTTAGGGTCCAATGTTCCCAAAGTTGTATATTTTTCTGTGGTAGGGTCATGATTGGGGTGATTTGACTGGTTTTTTTTTAACCTATACAGGAATCCAACAGTACAGTAACAGAAGTGGAGGACATGCTACTGAGAGCAGATGGTGGCACATTTCTTCATCAGTGTGGAGTTTTCTTCACACTTTGCCACTCAACACTTTTGACATTGAGCGTTGGCAGAGTTCATGCCAAGATCTCATCTCCCTTTGTCCTTTTTATAACAGTTGTCCTTGCGCTGAGCGATTAAGGCACAAGATTGGATAATAAACGCATGTAAAAAAAAAAAAAAAAAAAGAAAAAGTCAGACCATGAATTTTAGAGCAGACTGAAAGAGCTGATGCACTTTGAACGAGTTGCGCAATAAAGGGAGTACTCCACACGAGATTGGTGCTCAGAGAAGAAAATTGGCAGAATTCATCAAATGTTCTGCGGGCATAAAACCTCAGCAGCGTCGTGTAGGGCCTTTAATGTGAAAAATAACCCAGGGGCCCTGTGGAGTGTGTTTTATGTGGTTGGAGGGGTTAAAGGAGGCCAGTGCATTGGTTCATATAGAGATGATGAGGGGGTTGTCAGATTTCCCCAGTGGCGTGCGCTCTCTCTCTCTCTCTCTCTCTCCTTTTCTTTCTCTTTCTCTCTTTCTCTTTCTATCTCTCAGTTTCATGTCATCGGAGCATTGCTTGAGTCGCTCAGAAGGTAGCACTGACTGTCTGGGAGTGATTTATGCAGTCATAAGGCCTGTACTGTCGCGGACCTTGGCCCGTATTTTATTCTGACACTTATTATTGAAATGAGACATTTGGGTGTAAAGAGAAACCCAAGCCGTTTTCTCACTGAGAGGATGAGGCAGCCGTCATGCTCACATCAAAACTCAGCCTTCCTGCATTCGGAATTACCTCGGGGAGTATTTAATTCCACTTCTCTATACTGAATTTTCCCGTTCTCACTTGTATATAGTCTTTTATTTATGAAAATGCAAATTGATTCTCGTATGTTGAAAGACAGAATTGCAACACATTGATGTTGTTGTTGGAGCTGCAGTGTAGCGGCTGCTGTTCAGGTGCTCGGAGCCTCAGAAGAGGCAGACTGCAGCAGTCAGTCAGTCAGCCAGTCAGTCAGTCAGTCAGTCAGCAGTGAGCACGTTTCTGCCTAAATATCTTTGGCTCTATGGCTGAATAGACTCAGTGGAAAAAAATACCAACAAACAGTGGTTGTTTCTGTCCCAGGAGTATAAGCTGATTTCATTTTCTGGATAGACAATGTAACATGAGCAGCAGTTGGACTGTTTCAGGGGCATGTTTGGGCACAAATTATCCAAACCAAAGAAATGTTTAAAATAATATCTGGTCTATGATAAATAGCCCTTTGCTGCAGGCCTGTGTACACAAACATAAAAAGTAGTGATTTGGGACATGGATCATAAACCTCAAGTTTTTTATACCTTTATCCTGCCAAGGACCTTTGTTGCAAACTGTTCCTTATCATCACTCTTCTCAATAATTAATGCATAACATGCCCCCCCAAAAACTACAAACTTTGGGCAAGTCATAGAGCATTTTGGTGTGAAACTGTCTGTTGAAATGCCAGATTCTGTTTCTTTAATGTAGTGGCTAAAGCTACTTTGTGAAAAACTTGTAAAAAGAAAAGTCTGATTTTTGAAAAGCAGCCCACAAACAGCAGCTGATTAGCTTAGCTTAGCTTAGCTTAGTGTAGAGACTGGAAACAGAGTTACAACTTATCTCAATTTGTTCAAACATAACAAAATCCACTAAGCCTTAACATTGAAGTTCACAAATTTTCACATTTAATCATCTTTAATCCTCATCAAAATTGAGGTATCATAATAACAAGGTAAGGTCTTTTAGTACACAGGAGACTTTTATGTTGAGAAATAAAAACAAAGAGATGAAATCGGAATTAACATTGCAAAAAAAATATGACTTGCATCTCCAGTTTCAGCTGCATTTGCTGAAGCTATGTGATGTCTTGGTTTGAATGATGAATCTACATCTTATCATTCATTGAAATTGGGTTTCTATAACATCAGCACTCAGTTGTGATGGTTGACAAGTAGCATTGGTCTCTCTTCCTTCTCTGGAGCACAACTCTAATGGCTTTGCTTCTTTTGTCCTCATCTACTGTACCTCCATCTCCTCTGGCACCATCACCACTCTTTTATCTGGGGGCTCCACACAGCTAACTGGACCCCAAAGCTAAGAGGTCATGTTGCCTTTTCCCAAAAGACGATGTGATAGAACAGGTGTATAATCGACGTCTGTAAGCTCTCTTCCTCCCGAGGCTGGATGACCTACATGTTACACTTTTATCCATCTGCCTGAATACACTTAACACCCCACAGGCTGCCAATCAAACCAGCAGGTGACGGCACACAGGAGATACAGACTGTGTGTAACACAGGCTCGCTACCTGCGCAGATGTTAAGCAAAACACTCAAGGTTACACGCACTGGTTAAGTATGAGCCTCTGATGCTCTTTCTACTGCTGCTGAAAGACTTGTTTACTTGTCAGTGTAGCTGAAGTAGAAAGGATGACTTTGCTTCATTCAATGCGGCGCGTTTCTAGCTCAAGCAGGATACGAGTGAAGATGGACTTTTTCTCCTTGTGCACGGCATAAACTCTATAAAACTGAAAACAAAAAACAATTCATTAAGATTCAAAGTGTTGCATGCAAGCCATAAAGCAATGTATGCAGTTAATTTAAAGGCATAAAAAAGCTAATGGACTATTAGAGCGTACTGCCTGGGGCTGCCGTTTTCTCCTTGCAGAAGAAGAAGTAGTACATCAATCAATCCTATCACTAATCCCCTGGAGGCTGCCAGCAGTGTCTGCTCCTTCTGCCACAGGAACGGTCCCTCAGCACAGGCAGCGGCATCAGATTTGGCTGAAGTTGACATCTTAACAGATAAACTGGCCTCACTTTAGTACCACCGTCACTACATTCTGCCCCTCGGACTCTGGAGATATTGATGGGAGGCAGCAGTCGATGAGACGGAAACACTGACAGAGGAGACGCCTGAGGAGTCGAGCTGAGCTCCTGCGTGTTTGCTCTCTGTTGCTCGTCCTCACACGTGGAGGACAAACGATAAGATGGGACACAGATGAGAGAACTGTGCATTGCTACAGCAAACCATAGGCTCATAGATTTAAAAGCAGTGACTTTTGTTAAAGTTTCCAAGTCTGGTTGTTTTTTCAGAACAGCTCGGAAAAGCTTAAAATGTCGTGTGATATTTACTGAAGCGGAGACTCGGTGCACCCAGCTGCGTCACAAATACACAATTTTTGAATGTCTTTGTCAATATGGGGGACTCTGCCACAGTGAAAATGAAAGAAAAAGAAAAGAAGTCTCATCCTTTTTCTATACACCTCACTAAGCTGGTTTACTGCATTTGTTATGGGAAGGCTGCTGGTTGTCTCGGTGGCATTGAATAACATCACATTTGTCTCCTGGCTGCACCTGGTGCACCTCCACGGAGCCAACAGATGTGCCTACTTTGTGTTACTCCATCCAAGCACCCATTTACTCCCTTCCTTACATTTACCTGATCATCTCCTGGCCCAATTATACAGCAAACGATCTCTCATAAATAATAACTATTGTGTTATTCTAGACCAATGAGATAATTCATGTTGACTCTGTGCATATGGAGCCGTTGCAGAGCTGCTTTGGACTCTATAAACACTACAGCTGCTAAATAATTTGTTGCAAACAGATTTTGTTTACCAGCATGTGTTTATGAATTAATGTGTATTTGCATACTCTGCATGCACACTTCAAGAGGATAGTGTAAGCTAGTGTAACTACATCCAAATATGTGATTAAAACTTGAAGAGGCTACAGCTGGGCCGAGTGTATAGACAGTAAATATGGGCAGGAAATGTTGGTGGGTTGGTGCTAGCGGATGATGGACTTTTCAGAGAATAAAGATGTTGCAGGACATCTCAAGAGCCGCGCTGAAGGCAGATCTTCAGTGTTAGGAAAATCTGGGAATATCTCGGAAGCTGCAGCCAAGCTCTTAGAAACCCTTCCCATCTGTCAGATAGGACTGCAGATCCACGCAACTAACCGAAGCAGCGTGTTTAGCTGGATAGACGTCAGCCAAGTGGACACAACGAGGCTGACGAAATCCCTCATGCAGGAGTTAAGGCTACTTAATATTCCTGTGTTGATTGGGGATTAATTGTTCCATCTGCCTCTCATGAAAACCAGTGAAGGGACTAAAACAACAACACTCCCTCCTCTTTTTTTCTGACGTGTTTCCTCTTGTTTCATTAGGATCATGGAGTAAGGCTAGTGAGCGGTGAGGCTTGTAGGAGGAGGAGGAGGAGGAGGAGGAGGAGGAGCCTGGACTGGTCAGGCTGTACCAGAGGGAGAGCTGGGAAATTTGATCATTTTTCTCTGGGACTGTCATACACCATAGACTGCCTCATTTGTCTGCTCCAACTCCTTTGTTTCCAGCAGGCTTCCCTGTTTCAGGATTAGCCTGCAGAGCGAGAGACAAGCAGGGGGGAAAAAAAAGACAAAGATAGAATCATAGGAACTATATAAGCAAATTATTATTGTAGGGCTCCATGTTTCTTTAATAGAGGAGCTTAGCTTTAATATATGTGCTGCAGAATTTAATACCTGCTGAGTGGCCAAGAAAGAGAATGAAAAGCCTGTTTGGAGTGTTATTTTTACTTCAAATTGCCCCCAGTTCCACGGGAGCGGTGTTGACCCAGTTTATCTACCGCTCAGGTGATTAATGCATCATTGCTACAAACAAAGGTCACGTCAGGAGACGAGGGAGCAGGCCGGAGCGCCACAAGAGCTCAGGGAGTTTTTCACATGGCTGCTGCAACGGCTGAGAAAATAAGTCGGTGGTTGTTTTGTGGGGCATCACTCAGTCTCCAGAGATTCGCATTGAGACGAGGAAACAAACAAAATAAAACACACGCACCCATGGGAATGAATCAGGAATGAGAAAAACACACTATTATTGTATAATAACTATTATTACAATATAAATATTTCTTATGATTCTGTTAGAAGGTAATGATCTTGGTTACTGTATGTGGATGTCTGTTAAATTAAAGAAATAAATTAAAGGGGTTCTCCACTGATTTCACACAGGAACATCAGTTTGCTTAACAGTTGTATAATGTCCCCTGCGGAGCTTCTTGAGGGAGATTTTTAAGGTGAAGAAATATAATAGGTCGTCGGGGGGTATCTAAGAGGCTATAAAGTAGCATTATAGGAAGTGTAGGATTTAATGTTTTGGACCTTGGAGCCTCTCTGACTCTACTTTGTTGATTTCGATCATTCTTTCTGTTTTTCCCTCTTAAAATTTGTCGTTGTAGTGTAATAAATAATTGCTGAAGTGCCCCTTTAATAGAAAGTGAAGTTAGGACATCAGCTGTTTGAACAAAGACCAGGATTATGTGGATGTGCGCGTGTGTGTTTGTGTGTGAGAGAGAGAGAGAAAGCCGAGATGGAAATAAAGACCAATTTTGGGATCTATTTCAAATTTTTAAATCAGGCGTTGGCCACCATCCCAACCCTAACCCCCTTAAGGCGTTTTACGGGGCTGTGCATTTATTGATCTCCTCCAGAGTATTTTTTCTGTCATTTTTGATTGATTAAATGAGAAAGAAATGCATAAAAAATATGGCAGCTATTTTGATAATCAAGTCATTTTTTAAAAGCAAAAATAGTGAAAGCGGCTTTTTAATTTGCAGAACTGGATTCGTCTTTTTGTCACAGACACTCCAGTCAGTGAAATATATTCAGGTTTTTGGACTTTTCATGAGTCATAATAAATCATTTGAGTCTGGGACATGTTATTGACATTTTTTCAAAATTGTTTTTACTCTTGACAGACTAAATGATTAATTGATTAATCAAAATAATAATCAACAGACTAATCAATAATAATAGACTGCAGGCCCAGTAACAATCCAAAACAGTTGGAAACTGATTAGCTGCTTATGCAGAGCTTAGATTGGGACTAATTATGAAACATGACATGTAGGCAGTCGTATGTATTAGAAAACAGATTCTTCTGATGGCTAAATTCTGCTCAAAACATATTGAGTCATTTCTCACAATATTTTATTTATATCTGTAACAAAACAAGAGGAAGGGAAGAGTTACTGGTGGAGTATCTTGGGTTTAAAATATAAGCCGTCTCCTTAATATGCATTTAATTCGAGGCAGCACATACACAAAGCCAAAGTTACTTAAAACTGTCAACTACTTGTGGATTTAGTTAATTATTTAAAGTGTTGATTAGGCTATTTGTTTTATATTTTTACCACTGTGTTGCAGTTTAAAGAGTTTGTAATTTGAGTCGTGAAACTCTGCTCTTTTTGAGTTTTCCAGTCTTACTGTGTTTTTCCTCAGCGGACACTTGTGAATATAAATTCTTTCTTTTACTCTTCTAGTTATCATTTCAATTCATTTCAGTTTGCCCCGCGAGCAAAATGCTCCACTTCAAACCATATTTAAATACAACTGCAAGTGTAATTACGCGGTGTCTACCTTTTTTCTTTTCTGCGGGCATCTAAATTATAATCTCTGGTTGCAGCGTTTATACCAAAGCACGTTCTCTGAGGTATTCCACAGCCATGGTTCTCTTCCAGAGAAATTACTGGTGTTAAATGAAGCAATGAATTTCTTTATATGTGCCAGCTGTAGTGCAAATGGTTTTCAATCTGCCAGAAAATCCAGTTCATTTTGTGAAGATGAGGTTGAAGATGGACTCGGTGAACAGGGGCCATTTGGGCTTTGATCTAACTGTCTGATAATGTTGCATCAAGCTGTGTTTTTGTGTGCACGTTTTCCGACAAATTCATAAAGATTTCTATTTGATCATCTTTCAAGGAGACACTCCAAAAAAATAAATATTTAAATTTCTATCTTGAATGCATTTTACTCAGAGCACAACTGAAGAGCTGTTACAATATGAGACAAACCAAACAGCTTTTATTCAGCATGTTGCATCTGGATGTTTGGAGGTGGAATTGTTTTGAAATCTGACATTAAATATTAGCAGTAAATTTTTTAGCGATGCTCATGTGATGCCCAGGAGGAAATGTAAGCAAGCTTGAGACAAGCTGTCTGGAGCTTATAAACCATAAAACCATCAGTACACTAAAGGGAATATTCAAATTTCACATTAGACTGTAATAAATGAGGAGACTGCGGGGATGGAAAGAGTTAAATTTCTGAAAACGGGCAGCAGCATTGTGGGCAGGATTTAAAGCTTGGCATTGCTGTATGAGGATGTCTATGAACCCGACCTGCATCTTTCACTTAATATAAAAAAGAATAAGAGCAAGAATACAAGTAATATTGGCCTTTTCACTGGCTTTTAGTCTAATGCCACTCTGCCAGAAAACTCTTGTTTTGCTCTGCATACAGAGATTCCGCTGAACCAGTAAGGTTAAGTGTATACTGAACACGGCTGTGCTTTGTAAAAATGTTCCTATAGCAACAGTCAATAGAAAAAAGCACAATAAATAAAATACTAAGAGATGTTTTTTTCAGAAAAAAAGACAAACAGAAGTATGTTTTTTCTCTCCGTCCTTCTCAGGTGAATGGGAAAGAGTTGTCCAAGTCCAGCCATGAGGAGACCGCCGAGGCGTTTCGCACTGCCAAGGACCCCGTCGTGGTGCAGGTCATCAGGCGTACCCCCAGCGGCCGCCCCCATGGCCCCCCTCAGGAAATCCATGTGGTGGATGTGTGCACTCAGACTGACATCACCTTTGAACACATCATGGCGCTGGCAAAACTCCGGCCTTCAACCCCGCCTGTGCCTGACGTCTGTCCCTTTCTGCTCTCCGACAGGTACGAACAATTTAAGATGCATGCTGGGATTTTTTTTTTTTTTTAACATCTCTGGAAATTACATTTGTGGATCACATTAGTTGTAAATCATAACAAGGACTGTAGTTTCAAGAAGGTCATCAATATGATTTAATACATTTTTATTTAATCTGATATAATTAAATTGCAAAGGATTTTGGTTCGGTGCCACAAAGAGTTTGTTGCTGTGTCCTTGTTTTGACTTTGGCTGGGACTGATGGTAATTAAGACAGAAAGAAATGTGAGAAACGCTATTGAGCTATGAAGCATAAATATCACTGTTTGCAGGATTAGCATTACAAGTGTGCAAGGCGCCTTCATAAAATATAATGAATCGTCTAAGCAGCTGCTCAGTTGATTCTGACAAATGTAGATTTGATGAATGGGCTCTCCTTAATGTCCTTCATGTCTGCTTTTCACCAACAGGACAAACCTAATTGAAAAAAAGAGAGAAATAAAGGCGGTTCGAATTAGGAACTAATACAGAATGTTTGTGTTGGCATTTCAGTGTTTAGTTTAGAGTAATAAATTAAATGTATCATCAAGGAGATTAAGTTTGAAAACATTGAGAATAAATATTAAAATCCATTCAACCAAAAAAAACATTTTTAATTATATTTGACAACTTCAAGTGACTTTGAATACATGAGCATCAGGATCTGTCAAATCAGAAATTGTAACTCCTACATTACTTGAACATAGCACAGAGTGGCGAAGGCACATTTACAAACAAATAATTTATGGTTTGATTGTTTCTTCAGTAAACACACAGCACGGACAGTCTTTTACAATTATTCAGCCTCTTTAATATGCAGAAACATTACTGAAATGTTAAATATGTTTGTCAGACTTTCATGTCTTTAAATTTCGATGAGATGAAAAGATAAACTCGGTTGCAATGTAGCTAAAAAAAACATAAATTACAATTGAGTCTAATTACATTTTAACTGCATGCAGTGTAAAGCAATTCCTTAAAGATGTTTTATTGTCTATTTGAGTAGAAGGCATGTACAAAAAAAGATTTAGAGAGTTTAAAGTATCAACAAGAGGTTTTCCTAGAAAACAACAAAAGAAACAGGGTCATTATTTCCCTTTTTTGGCATTTTAATTTGTACTCTGTTTATCTCAAAGGAGATGTGTGAACAAGAAAAGTTTAGCATAAAGAAAAATCTGGGTTTCAACTCCTGGGAATGAAACTGTGAAACATTAGCAATGCAGGAGCTTCAGAGCCCAGAACTGGGAACTCAGGGAGAAGTTGGTGAACTGTGACTGTGTTTGCTACAGTAGATTATTCCCAACAATCGTAAACATCTGCATAAATCTTGCTTAGACATTCAGCAATGAAATTTTACTCTGTTGCTCCATCTGCATCGCTCATTATTAAAAACATCGTTAAAAATGTGTAATATCGTCAGTGTTATCCGCTAGACATAAAGTAGGCCTTCTGTATATGACTTGATCAATTCTTGCCACATGTATATCTCAAACATTATCAGCACAGAATTCCCCACAGGGCCTTCCTGCCATAATTGGAGCTGCTTTGGCGTATCCATTTTGACTCATGGAAGGTTTACAAGGTGATTAAAGCAAATGGGCTAATAAAAAACTGGGAAACACAGTGCAACGTGTGCTTGCAGGCTACTTAAAGCCCCAGGCAGAGTCCAAATGTAATCAATGTGTCCCATAAAACTCCCATTTCCTTCTCTTCATTTGAGATCAGGTGCAAAATTCAATATACAGCAAATTTTATAGATACAACAAATGTTTCTCACTCTTGTTTCTGGGGCGGGATTGTAAATTTGTAATTGTGTCATGTGCACCCACTGAAAAACGTTGTATGTGTGATACTGAGGCATCGGAGTCTAAAGCATTCTGACATTTACTGGTCTGGTTTTGTGACTGGATGATTGTTTGGAGACAGTTTTACAGTGGTGGGTAATCTGAGAGTCAGACGGCCCATGAACGCATCACTCAACATGTTCAACAGTGTGTTTTTAAAGTTTTTGTCCACCGTGATTATCTCGTGTGGCACCGAAGCCGCTCGTCTCGTTAAGCACTCACAATGCAGTTTTATTCAGTGACTGAGGGGAGCATAATAGAATTACAGTGTACAATGTGGGGGGTTTTGTCTGTCAAGAGCAGGAAGCAAATTATGTGGATATGCTGTTATTAACAAGGGGCTGTACTTTTATCACACGCACACTCCAGCGGCAATGAAAGCCCTTGACAAATCCTTTATTCTTCAAATTCTGCCAAAGACAAAGGCAAGGAAATTCTGTCACTTAGAGGTATTGAACGCATAGTAAAAAAAAAAAAAGGGAAAAAACAAGATCTTGCACACGCCCATCTCACAACCTCTTTCTGTTTCTCTGCCTCCCTCCCTGTCTGCCTGTCTGTCTTTCCCTCTCTTTCTTTCTCTGTCTGTCTCTCCTGACAGCTGTCATTCCCTTCATACAATGGACCAGGATTACTTTGAAGGGACGGACTACCTCTCCCCTGTTCCAGCTGATGGAGAGAGGACAGAAGAGTACGAGTATGAGGTAAGAGTCAAGCTTGACATCACTGCTCACAAGAGCCTGACAGATTCAATGTCAGGGCTAATATTTGCTGCTATTTTGGATATATATTTGTACAAATGTGAGCAGAAGTAACAAGAGTTTGCAGCAAAGAAATGCCGGCGGCAGTGAAATGAGATCACCATCATGCAGACTGTAAACCAGAGAGAACTGTAACGTTTTAGCTTGATACATACAGTGGTCATAATGCTTAAAGGTTTGGATAAATAAAGTTTGTTCAATTTTTAAAAATGCTTTCATTCACTTTCTTGCTGAGAGTTAGATGAGAAGATCAATACCACTCACATGCCTGTGAGTTAGGAAGTACTAAGCTGCAGCCGGCAGCTGTATCTGTTAGCTTAGAAAACCACATACCAGCACCAATTAACATGTTCTATCTAGTTTGTTTGATCCGACACAAACAGAACATTTTGTTGTTTTATTGGGAGTTGTGTGCTGTATGTATTTCTTTCGTGGTTGCTGTGACTTCCTGGAGTGTTTTGTCATCACAGTGAGATAGAAAAACAGCAGAAAAATCCCAGCTTGTCCTTTCTTACATTTCTGTTTGTTTATGGATTAAACGAACAAGATAAAATGTGTTAATTTGTGAGCTTTGGAGGTGCTGGTAGAGTCTGTGCACTAAGCTATTTATCTCCTGATTCCAGCAATGTACTTAACACACGTAGAGAAGTTTGGTATCAATCTTCTCCTCTGCCTCTCTGCAAGAAAAATGTAGGAGTCTTCCTCTAATTACCAAATCCAAAGAGCACAGCTGTACAGTTAGATGAAGCTATGCTCAAAGTTTAAACTGATCTCACCCTTCTCTACAAAAAAAATGTAACACTTTTGGTTCTGCTTCCAATTTTTAGGAGTTGTGATAAAATATCTAAAACTTTCTCTTTTGAGCACACATTTGTGAGAATCTCTTAATGAGCTTTTCTCTTTGCCAAGATAATTCATCCACCTGACAGGTGTGGCACATCTAGATGCTGATAATGATTATTGCAGGTGCACCTTGGTCAGCTAATAATAAGATGCAACTCCATAATGTGTAGTTTTATCTTGAAAAAAACATTTATAACCATTTTGTAAGTGTGTGTGTGAGTGTTGAGAGGATGGGAGTGTTCACTTGCCATGAGAGTCAGGATTTCTCCCCTCAAGTTGGTTAAAATGACAAACTGCAGTCAGGTCAGGAGCCATGTCAGGATGACCAGATGAGCTGCCCTGAAAAGGTTTCTGTCAGTTTGTGCAGAAATAGGCTTTTCCCCCCCTAAAAATCCTGCAGGTGAAGAAATCGGAAGTGGTTTTGTGGATGTCCTGGGCTGCAGTGATTACATGAGGTCGCGAGTTGCATCCAGGTGGATGTACTGCCAAATTCACAGAAACAGCATTGGAAAAGACTGTTGGAAGTGTAACGAACATTTAATTCCTGGGCAACAGCTCAGGATCACATTCCTGCAGTCAGCATGCATGCTCCCTTTAAAACTTGCAAAATCTGTGGCAAAATCTGTGTTTTGTGACAAAATTGCACCTTTTAGAGTGGCCTTTTATTCTGAGCAGGCCAAGGTAACACTTATGCTATGATCATGCTGTTTAATCAGCACACCTGTCAAGTGGATGGATGATCTTGGCAAAGGAGAGAGGCTCGCTAACACAGATTTTAACAAATGTGTTCAAAATTTAAGAGGAAGTATCAGCAGGGTTTTACTGCTGACAAACTGGTTGAGTTCAAAAGTGCTAAAACGTGCTAAAAATTTCGCAGTGAACTGCATCAATATGTACCGCCAGAAACACAGACGTGACCCTTCCAACACATGGACACACATTCCCTCAACGCTCCATATTTAAAGAAACTTAACAATTGGTTGAGACCCAAATACTAATTGAGTCTACAGACAGATCCCACAGGCTCAGCAGTGACAGATGATCAGCCACATTGCAGAAAGCTTGAATAATCCCTTTCCCTTTCAATGGCAATGATAACATACCTCCATTTTTTTTCATAATTGGCAAAAAGAATGCTAAAATTTTCCAAAAAGTGACGGCATTGCTTGAGGATTGCTAATTGTTTTCACAGCTCTGAAGGAAAACAGGAACACGCTGGTTTATTCTGAGCTCGATCAAACCCAATTACACTGAGGTGTGTGTGGTAAGATGATAAGAAGGAAAAAAGGAAACATATTTCCTTGTTTTTTCATCTTTACTGATGTGTAAGTAACATGAGTGGTCAGATAGGTGATGTTTTTTTTAAGGCTGCTGATCTCTGACATGTACATGCATACAGACACACGCACTGATTCATCTGTGACAGAAAGAGATAAACAGACTTTGGCTCGTCTTCCCGTCTTGGTCCAATATTCTTTATTTCCGAGTCATTGAGGTGCGAGCATATTGCGAGTGAGGGCTCCAACTGGTCTGATGTATGATGATTGGCCACCCCTCCCTCCTCCTATTTGTTTCATTTAAATGTGTTCTGAATGTTTCCACCCACTGAGCGTGAGGTGTTTCTTCACATCCTAAAGAGATCCGTGCACCGGCTCGGATCGCAGTGGCCCCAGTGTCAAATCAGAACAAATGTAATATATTAAAGCCTCTCTTTATGCCTTATTGCTATTAACAAATCCTATTATACTGTGTATGCTTTGTAGCCTGCAACCTTTTTTTTTTTTTTTTTGATATTTTTTATTTCATGCTTGAGGAGTTAGATACCGCGCTAATGCAGCCCCACTTACTGTATGTCAACTGAAAAAATGCTGTGGGGGGATGTAGACGAAAGCTGAAAAGCCACTTTCAGAGTCAACCTGATCCTTCACTTTTAGCTGAAGGAGAGGAAAGTGAAGGGGAAGGGGAAGACATTTCTTTAAATTACCTTTGTTAGAGGAAAAAGCACAGTGGGGGAGACTGTTTTACCATCACATCAGAGGGAAACCCACTAAATCTAATTTACTTTTCTAATACACCAGGACATTGATGTTTCTGTTTGAGGTAATCAGCATGTGAGGGTCCTGGAGTATTGAGGTTGATGAGGTGGAGAGAAGCCAGATGCCATGAAATTTCATAGTATACTGTATGTTTCAAAGCTCTGTGAGTTCATATGAAAACAAAGGGTTGTTTTTCCCCCTTTTCCTAAACAGAGAAGTGGCCACAGAATACACAATATACTGCATAGTGCTATCACGCTATCATGAGCCACATTAAAAGACAGCTTTTACAAACACATGTAGAATTCATATATAACGCTTTTATAGCCTCCACGTTACAACTTACACCAATGACAATCTGTGTCTGTACTGTGACATGTGTTCATGAATTGGGATCAGAAAAAAAACAAAGGTAGAAAAATGTTACAATAGACTGGTTTTCATCTTTTTCTTCAGTTTCTTACTACAGGTTGAACTGGCTGAGCTGTGTATGCGAACACAAATGTTTGTTCTTTTATCTCTGTCTGTTATATGTGATCCAACCCACAACTGAATAGAGCAGGTCGTAGTCCAGGAAAGTCACGAAGCAAGTGGGCATGTTAATGTTCTCACACTGCTGATTAGCACGGACCAAAAACGTGCAGCTGCTTTCTATCTATTCTGCTTGTCTATATATTGTTTTTCTCTGTTTAGGCATGATGTGTAAACAAAGCATGTAATGCCTCCTGCACATTTAACCCCAGTGCCACCTCTTGCCTTAACCTAACAGCGTTTTTCCAGCGTATGAGAACACATCTGATATGGATAATCCCTGGTTGTTTGCTACATGTGTGAAAGGGCAGTGCTACACAACGTCCGTGCCTGCAGAAGCTGTACAGAGTTCATTTCAGAAAGCTGCTTATATCTCATCTCAGTTTATCTACAATCTTAATTTGACGTTGGATTTGAAATTAAGTTCAACCACCACGGTTAAACACACAAACTGTGCCTGATAACTAGAATTTCACACAGAAACGTCATACATTTCCTTGGGTCCTTGGTTGTTCAGTGGCCACAACACCGTGTTAGTAACCCTTTGTTTGATTAGTGTCCGTAAGTTCAGAAGTAGCGAACTACCTGAAGCCTGAAGAGAGTCCTTCCTTCTTTTCCTGCCAGTGGTGACCATCCATGCATTTCTGACTGCTTTTTCAATTACTGGTAATCAAAGGCACGATTATTATGACAGCATCCAATGTGCTTTTGATGGTGGGCAGCAATCTTCCCTCCTAATCACGCCATCCCAGTCATTAATTTACTGTCAGCCTTCTTCCATGTGCCATGCTGCAATCTCCTGTCTGAGAGGCAGGAGAAAAGCTCGCCTGGAAAATGGAGGAAAAAAAAAATCAAAAGAGGCAAGACTGAGAATGGTAAATGATTGTTTGATGGATCAGGAGACAAACTCCTTTTACTGAAGCATCTGAGTGTGAGTGGGTGTTCTGTCTTCATGATGTTGTCTTAAAACAAGAGAGCAAAAGAACATCTGGTCGAGAGAAAAAAAAGTTATCTATTCCTGCACATAGTTTAACACACACACACACACACAAGCATATATGTGCAGGTTTGATGTTTCATACAACATGCAGTAATTGTAGCAATATATTTTCCCTGATCATTTAGCCACAGGTTCCCTTCACTGTACCCAGCCATTAATTAGTCAGAGGTAACTTTAGGCTTGTTTCACGGAGCCAGATAGGGATGATGTAGTACCTGCTCACACCTCTGCTTCGCCTCAGTCTCAGCAATTAATGTGTGTGGTTTATTTTTAGACAGATATCTCCAAGACATTGCCAGTGACTTCAATATTTTCCACAGATATATCCTACAACTTCTCACACCATATCAGCATGCAAGGTGCGTGCCGCGTCTGCAGCTCCCATTACCTCCATGACTGCTTCCTTGCATCAGAAGCTGCTTTAATAATATCTCTACCAACAACAGCAGTGGTTTTGTAATTAGTAACATTTTTTTAATATGGCTAGTGACTGATTTCTGGAGCACACTTTGTTCAGGTAGTCAACTCCAAAGCTTTTTTCCTCTTTTACATTGTATCCTTGCATATCAGCCGGGATTTGAGGTTCCTTAAGAGACAGTCAATTAAAGATCTGAACACCTTCGTCAGGTAGGAGCTGTCAGGATGGATAAAACGACAAAGCTCAGACGATGTCATCTTTCTTTGGCTCTTTTTCTGTCTGTTTGAATGTGTGTGCTCTGTTGAGTATGTGTGTGTGTAAGCATAGGGATCCTAAAGTGATTCAAGAAGTACTTTTTTGTGTGTGTGTAAGTGTGTGTAGACCAACAGCAGCAGGAGATCTGTGGTCCAGAGACACCTCAATGAACTGTCAATGTGTGAGAAAAGCAGGGGTAGAGAAGTGTTAAAAGAAATGAGTGACGGGACAGAAAGAGCAAATGGGAATTGTGTCTAAGTGTGTGATATCTGTGAAGATGTTGGGGGTCATAAACAGCTTAGGAGGGGGTAGCCAGAGGCACCAGGTTGCAGCTCTGTGGCAGTAGTAATGGCCTTTTCCCCTCATCTCATCCCACCACGGTCAGACTTCAACTCCCCTTGTCCCCTTCCCACTTCAGACATGTGTATCCAGCCAACCCACACTTGTCACAGAGGAAATGAATCTCTCTTCGTGTCAGACCCCTCTGAGCCCCACCAGAGCCCTCACTGCCCACCTCACTCCCCTCTGCCCCCTCCATCCTCCTGTCCACTCAACCACCTCGCTCCTGCAGCTGAGAGTAGGTGTGTTTCTGCTCTAATAAAGACTTTAGGAGGAGAGGCCATTTCACACTTGATTCCCTTCAACACCTCTGATATATTTCAGCATTTTGGAGCAAGTACACAGGCTTTTGCTGTTTGTTGTTCGGCTGCACCTCTGTTGAGAGAAACGAGGTTGCACAGTGGGTCGTGTTTGCGAACTCGGGACAAAATGGAAGTTGTTTGGTTGCATATTCACGACGTTCCCTCGCCACTCGCTCAAGTTCTAACTGCGGTTGATCAAATTTCACTGTCTGTTTGTTTGTATTCATGAACTCAAATGAAGAATTCCTGTTGCTGCTGTGGTACTTTTGCTGTGTTCCAAGAGGCTCATGGGAAATTTGACAACCACTCATTTGTAAGTCAATAGTTTGTTGATCTCTCCCCAAGGGAAGATGGGGAATGCTTTAGTGCTGCAGCAAATATGTATATCTGGTGGCATTAGTATAATTACAGTTTATTTATAGTCCAATATTCTGCAACTTGGCAACGGATTGAAAGAAAAACACTTGAGGTCCTCTGACATTTTTATCAAAGCCTCACCGATCAAACTCTGCAAGCTGAGAATGTCTTTCATGATCAAACACTTTGAGACCAAAAAAACCTCAGATGAGAGTTGCAATTTGGACTAAAAAAATAATAAAAGCCTTACAACAACAAGTTTTTTTTTCTTTCTTTCCTTTTTTTTGCTGAAACTTAAACAATATTATTGTTTGATCTTGATTGGAGCATAGACCTATTGTTTGTGTAGCTATCGTTACGCATCAAGATATTAGTTTTGTGGTAAATATAGTCTCAGACTTGTTCTGTTTCTTGATTGAAGGTTACAACAGTTCTGAATGCTGGCAAAACAAAATCCCCACAAGATTTGCTTAGAAGTAGAAGAGTGAGAGTAGTTTTCATTGAGTTGCACAAAAAATGTCTGAAGACTTCAAAGATTTCTCTCTCACATTGGCTTGAAGTGCTTAGAAAAACAGAAATTCTCCATCTATAATTCAATGACAAATGGACAAACTCTTACTTTGTAGGTAGACTGTGTGAAATCAACAAAAACTTCAGAGCAGCTCGTTATTGGACCCTTGTGATGAAACTGATTTGTAAACCACCTTTACCAAGATAAAAAATGACCTTTCGATGTCCTTACATGCTCAGTTTGCCTTCGCACCAGGAATGGCAAAGTTTCTTTCAGTGATTGGTTGGTTGGTGAACCTCTTTAGTTCAGGCTAAATATCCCAAAAATAATCCCCCCAAAAATTAGTGCCCCCTTCATTATATATGAAACTAAGATCATACCCATCAGTGTCAGCTATACTAGTGCATAAGGAAATGTTAGCATGCTAACACTCAAAACTAAGATGTTGACCATAGTATATTTTATTCCTGCTAAACATCAGTATGCTAGCATTGTCACTGTTGGCATGCAGATGATAGCATTTAGCTCAGAGCAGCACTCTGCTTGGCATGCATGACTGTAGACTGGCGATGCTAGGATCAGTTTGCTAGCCATGCAGGAGAAAACAATCATTAGCTACAGAGAAGAAAAGTCTACAGAGGTTGAAACTGTTTCCATATATGTATATTTCACATGAAATTAGCTTAAATATGCAGTTTATTTTATCCCTGGGAAAAACAGTTTATGTTTATGGTTTGTTTATGGCCCTGGGCAAGCAAGTTGAGTATCCCTGCTGTATACTTTCAGTAATGTTGTTGTATCTCTTATATTTTCCCTTTCATCTTTGTAGGAAGTGGAGTTGTGTCGACTCAACAGCCACGAGAAGTTGGGGCTAACTCTATGCTACAGAACGGATGAAGAGGAGGATGTGGCCATCTTTGTCAGTGAGGTGGGTAAATAACTTGCTCTTTAACATGACAGACTTCAGTACAAGGAGCTATTTTTTCTTTTCATATATTCTTTATATTCCATATATCATATAAACTCATTAGTGTTGAAATCTTCCAACTCATTTTGCCAGGAGAAACTTTTCAGTAATTTTATTCGAGTACTCTGTTAACAGAAGTGATTCTCTTTCATCTCCCCTGCCCCTTGAGCTTCTGGATATACATTAAAAAAAAACAACATACTTTTTTCTACCTGCTTTTTTTTTTTTTTTTTTTTTTTTACTTTTGCCTTCCACCACAGTCAGCCCTCTTCTAGCTGTTTGAAAATTTTTAATATTATTCCTCTTGGGGTAAAAGGTATGTATTCATATTCTACAGATCCCTTTTTATTTCAGTTCTTTGAAGTGCTTCATTTACATATCATACACTGTTGTAGAAACAGACATCACCATAGCTAGATTAGAGAGCCTTCGTCAAAAGCCTAAACAACCGAGTCTAAATCAATTGTGACATTAAATATTAATCTTTCAATTTATGATTTACTTTAGTATTCATGTGAGCGAAGCAGGTTTCTCTGTTGGGTACAGTAATTTTAAAATTGATCTCTTTATCAAGCACAAATGACATTATTGAACAGTTTGGCAATGTACTAACTAAATTATTACACTGTCAGTTACAAACATGAAACGACTGTCAAGACAGAAAAAAAAAAGGCACGAAACAAAAACCCCCTCAGGTGTTGTCTGAGCTGTTCTCGCAGTTTTTTCCAGTACAGCTGACATAAAAAAAGTAAGCTGCAAGATTCATGATAGCATCTTTCTCCCACTTGTTGGAAATGTATACTGCTCTCCATTCAGCTCAACTTTCTCTCTGATTTGTTTGAAGTTGACTTGGACCCTGCAAGGTGTTCGCTTTGAGAGCTGAGTGGAATATAAATCACTGTGGTCTGTGGCTACTGGCAGCATCTTTAAGTGTTCGCTCTGCAAAAAAGTAGGGCTAAGAGGTGTGTGCTGCATTTAGATAAGGCTGCTGAATGTCACTGTATACAGGATGTGTTGGAGGAGGCGCTCTGATCTTGCATAAGTGGCGAGACCACATCAACAAAGTTAAGAACAATGCAAGGTCATTTTAAAACAAGCTTGATTTTCCAGCTTTGTAGCACTTGATTAATGGCCACATTGCTTTTTACTCTGGGTTGTTAAGTTAAGTTTATTCCCTTTGTTTCCATTATGTCTGACAGTAAAGTGGTTAAATAATTCAGAAGAACAAGAGCAGGAAAAAGAACATTTCTTTAGTCCACCAGCCCATCCATTTTGTACACCTGTTTAATTCTACTCAGGGAGCTGGAGTCTATCCAAGCATGCAAAAAGGCCAAGTCCACAATGGACAGGTCAGTCTGTGCGGGGCCGACAAACACACTCCCAAGCAAAAGGGAAATTTCGATTTTTTTGTCTACTCTACCCTTCTTTGTTTTTGTTTCCCTCAAATCCTATTTTTTAGCAAAATAAAAGAAGGAAAAAACAAGAAGGACTGAAGCTCTGGGTTAAACTAGACCTTCTTGCTGTGTGAAAAAAGTCAAATCACATCATATTAATGTATTTAATAATTAATAAATTCCTAATCTTTCTCGTTTCGCAGCTTTCAGTAGTCGATTTTCAAGGTTGGGGAATTCTCTACATAACTGCAGCAAGGTTACCTCCAATTTACTCTGCTCCCTCCAGTCCTACCCCCCATTCCTGTCTAGTGACCTCCCCCCCTCAGTTAAATGAGTGTTCCTCTGTGTAGGAGTGGACTATCATGAAGATGGAGTGCCACAGCATCTCACCATCTCCAGAGATCTCACCTGATAGGAGAGAGTGAGACTGGTGGCCCCAGATGCCAATTGATTGGCCAATGAAAGCATGTCCTGCCCCCCTTGTTCACTAACATTAGTTACACGAGAGGCAGGTGCATCATGTACTGAGGTTGAGTGAGAGGCTTTATGCAGAGGCTTGAGCTATAAAAACATGTCAGAATATATAAACCGAGTCAGATACAATTTTAGACTAACGTGATAAAGGTGATTATTCAGTTTTTGTGGCTTTTTGCGAGGGCTAAAATGGCTTTGAAAGCTACCCAGGCAGCCATAGGAAAGCCATTTGACATCTTAGGACCTCCCATGGCAGCAAACCTATTGTGTGTTGCTAATAACAGTCTAGACATGTCTAGCTGGAAGATTCCACGATACATAATGAGTTAAAACATTTTCAGGCCCTCCGTGATTCTCTTGAGAGAAGACTGAATGTGTTTTAGAGACATTATTTTCTCCCCTCTTTACCTGCACAGATCAGTCCAAACAGCATCGCAGCCAGAGATGGACGAATCCGAGAGGGCGATCGCATCTTACAGGTACAGTTGGCCGCTCTCTCACACCTAACCCCCCCTCTACATAAGCTCTCATTAGATTTAACATAAAAACCCTATTTTGTTTTGTCACACTCAAACTCTGTCTCCCAGCACGACAGCCCATTCATTTTTAATGGCTGTACATTAAAGGGGGGGAGCTCGCCCCCGCTGTGACTGTTAGAAGGGGAGAAATGCCCCCCTGGCTGTTTTAGTTACCGACTCAGCACCAACAGGGGTTTTTAAGAGTTCTGCTTCAGGATGGTGCTGTGCTAAAGCTTACTGCCTCCTGTGGGATAGCCGAGAGGCTATGACTGTTATTGGTACCAAGCTTCATCCTCAGTCCTGAGATTCAAAGAAATTTTGCTGCAGACAGTAAGAGGCAGTTGTTAGGGGGGGAAACTCGATAGTTTGACCTTAGTGGGTTATGTGGGTGATTACTGGTTTTGTGTGTGTGAGTCAAAATCTCCAACTTAAATGTTAAAACTGCATTAATGTATTTATTTTGCCTGCATACGGGAGCAGCAAAACAGGAAAGATGAAAACAACATCTAACAAATGATCGCCTTATTAAATTGTTATGGTAAACAATTGCCTTTTTATACATTCAGCAGACAAAGCAACATTAGCATTGATTTCGAGACGCTTTCTGGCGACTTGATGAATGAAGTCCAATATGCACTTTCCTTTTGGTTATCTTTGCAGTCTCCACTAACTCATGGGGGAAATACCAGGCTCTGTGTCTTCCCAGTTGTTGACTTTGTTCTCCACCTAGTTGCTAATTTTGTCTGCCTGTATGAGACCTTCCAACACCAGACTGCACTGGCTTTTCCACATTTTTTTTCCCACTGAAAAAAAGTTCTTACTGCTGCTGAAAATGTGATGAACGAGAGCAAAGTTTGCCTGCTAAAACTTCTCAGTGGGATCAAATGCATTTTTGGATTACAGATATTCTTTGGTAGATTATTATATGAAGAAAATTCATTATTGCAGCCTTAAGATTAAATGTAATATATATAGTGAGAGGCCATTTTTGATGCCATAAAAAGTAAACGATTTCAACATTTACATGAAGCTGGAGCTACAGTATAAATGAAAGACAAAGTGAAGGTTATGTAGAAATTGAGGAGGACTCTAGCCGGCAGTGCCAGAAAAACAATGTTTTTTAATGAGTACAGTAATCCATTATAAAAGAGGAAACAGGAATAAAGTGATGGTACAAGTAAATAGTCTGCGAATGTGGTTATTAGATGTGGGGGGCGGATACATAAGCCCTGTTGGTCTAATTGTCTACCGGTGTCTACCATGTGTTGTGTGACTGATTTAAGCCAGGGGAGTGTGTTTGGGTGTGTGTGTGTGTGCATGTGTGTGTGTGTGTGTGTGTTTGTGAGGCAGAGCAGTACTCTGGCACTATTATCCACCAGTGACAGGGCCATTACTCTGCCTGCAAAAAGATGGACGCCCCCTGTCAGTGGCCAGTTAATTGTACGGCGAGATGTATGTACGCTGCCGGATACTTGGGTGAACACAACAGCTCCGTCGGCCTACAGCTACTGTCCCATTCATAATCACTGCTGGGTCCTGCTTCATATTAGAGAGTAGCAGAGTGTTTACAATATCCCCCGAAAAAAAAAAATGCATTACTGTGCAGTGCTACTTTTATTGTGGTACTTTGCTTTTCTAGGCCTCTTGGTTTATGAATATATGTATGTACTCGTGTTCAAATGTTTGCATTTGTGTATAGAGTATTTTGCTTGCTTGCATCTGACTTAATAGTGAGTGTGGTAATCATGTTTGTGTCTCATTTTTTAGATTAATGGCCAAGATGTACAAGACAGAGAGGAAGCTATGGCCGTTCTCTCCAGCGACGAGTGCAGGAACGTCGTGCTGCTGGTCGCCAGACCTGAACTGCAGGTTAGAAATGAACACACGCTAACACTGACACGCCATTGAATGAAATCCCTGCTATGGGCCTAGCATGGATAAAGGAAGCACGCCACTCACAAATTACAGCCCTGGAGGTTTGTCATTTACAGTATATTTGCTAAGAGTAAACCTTAGCAGTCCTGGGTAGCCAACCCTTCCCCCCTTACTGCCACCACAACCACTCCTAGCGGAAGCCACCACTGAGACACCTCATCATGTTTTATTTTTATGTAGCGCCACTGTAATTGACTTCCAACGGTAAGCCATAAAAGCTAATGGCATGCTAATGTGGAGTGGGTTCAGGCCGAAGGCCGATGGCGAATAAGCGAAAGAGTTCTGCCGCAGTGCAGATGAGCCAGGAGCAATAGTAGACTCTTTGTAATTAAATGTGTCTCTCTGTAGTAAATCTGTAGTCTTCAGATATGAATCCCATTTGGTTCACACAGAGCAGCAAAACAGATGATGGATTGTGCTGCGCAAATAGGTCAAACTTGGCAGTCTTTTGTCCGTTATACCGTATTGGCTTAATTTTAAGATTCCAGTGAATGTTTTAGAGATTAGGGTTAGAGGTTATTGGGTTTTGTTGGTTAATAAATAGGAAACCTCATATCAGTCAAACACCACATCAAATTGATGCTTGCAGTTCCTCATTTCTTAACCATGCTGAATGTTTTTTTTTTTTTTTTTCAGAAAATCCCATTTGGGCCTCCATTTGGAGCAGCCAGCCATTTGTTTTGAAACACAGTGTCGCCACGAGCTCTAGGCCTTGACAAATAACACTCACCTCTTTCTCTCTCCATATTCCCTTCTTTATTCACCCTTAGCTGGAGGAGGCCTGGTTGGATGATGAGCACAGTGAGTTCCTGGAGCAGCTGAAGATGGAAATGTTGGAGGAGCAGCAGAGAGAGGAGATGGAATTGGCTGCCTTACAGGAGGAGCAGGAGTATGAACAGGTCAGAAAGCAGCAAAACAGATGCTCTGCGTAAATGGATTAGCTAGTCAATGAAAAAGCTTTGTTCTGTGGATTAAAGAAACTCTTTAAAGCTTCTATTTATTTGCTGTGTTCAATAAGAATAAAGCCCCTAAAAACAATGAGTCAAAAGGAATAGATTTAAGTTAATCTTCCCTTGACCGACGGACCATAAAAGAAAGTGTGTTCAGAACCATCAGACTAACCGATATTTGCTTTGGCTGTAATAGGTCATTATTCACAGTCAATATTAATCAGATCAAGCTGGTATTCATTGACTTTGTTAGCTAAACAGTAAAAAAACAAGCTTTGCTCTTTGAAATCTGAACATAAACTAATGATTATGAATATTTATGGAAAAAGGAATGTCGAAAGACTTGAAATCCAAACATTAGTAATCATAATTTTAAATTCTGTTTTGTTAAGAGGATAGCATGCTCCAAAGAAGAAAAAAAACATAAATGAAACTTCAAAGACATTGCGGGGAGGAAACAATCCCCCAAGTAACAGAGCTGTATAACAAAGTTATGCACAACAGCATGTAAAATCCTTCAGGAGAATGCAGAATAGGTTTGCACTTTTTGAACTCTTACACAATGTAGTTCTGATGACTTTGTGTTGTTTTCTGTCCTTCAATAAGAAGCAAGGTAAAAGGGAGAACTTCACTAAAAAACACTACAGTTCCTTTTAAGGTTCATCGCCAAAAATTAGATTTGTAAATATGTGTAATCACTTGAGACACTTGCAAAAATACCTTGAAGATAATTTAGAAAATACTTAGATGTTTTAATAATGTGGACAGGCTTAAACACACATGAAAAGTTTCAAGTAAGTGCCAGAGAGCAATCTGATAATAAAAAAAGTTACACAGTTCATTAAAAAGTGGTCTCGTTTCTTATTTATTTCAGAGAGTAGATGATGACAAGCCCACCTGCTCCACAGTCCCTCATCATAAAGATAACGCACTCAGTATCAGAGACAGAATTGAGAGCTCTGAACATAACGTCCTGGCTCACATCCAGAGACGTTTGTCCCAGTGCCTGAGAGACAATCGGGACGCACACCGCACAACTGGCTCCACCCGGTTAGAGGACAAAGACGATGATGAGGATGATGAGATGGATGGTGATCGTTTCCAGCAGCTCTTGGAGCTGAAGTGTCAGATACGTAACAGCGGTGAGTACGACCTGTTCTACAGCCGCCGCAGCACCATCGAGTGCAGCATGGGGGAGCAGGGCGGCGTACAGCATGAGCTACGTATGCTCAATGAGGAGCTGCGCAGCATCGAGCTGGAATGTCAGAACATCATGCAGGCCCATAACCTCCGAAAGGGCCAGCAGTCTCCCTCTACGGGCCTCTCTGCACCCTCATCCAAAAACCAAAGCCTCCATCGAAGTGAGCCCAAAACGGGTAAACTGGGCGACATTAATGAGAGGCTGGAAAAATCGGACAAGGACAGCTCCAGTGCCTATAACACAGCGGAGAGTTCACGGAGCACCCCTCTGGCCATGGATCGCTCCCCGGAGCACTCGCTGCAGAGGATGGTTAGTCTCACCAACCAGAGGAACCTATGCAGTGGCCTTGCCACTGGCTCTTCTCTTAGCCCAAGCCCTATCCCAGCATGCCGTGCACTAGTCCCAGGCAAAAGCAGCAGCCCTGACCACAGCGGTCTTTCTGAGTCAAAACAGAAAGCTCAAACTGAGGAGGAGATCAGCAGGAAATTAAAGCCACGAGCTTCCCAAATTCCTTACTTCTCTCCATCTCACAGCTCCCAGCAAAGACAGGTCAACATCCCAGCTCATGCTCGCCACTACCAGAGCTACATGCAGCTAATCCAGCAGCGCTCAGCTGTAGAGTATGCTCAAAGTCAGCTCAGTCTCCTCAGTGTCTGCAAAGAGCCTCAGAGGCCCATTAATGAGCCCAAGATGGAGTGGAAGGTCAAGATCCGCAGCGACGGAACACGGTACATCACCAAGAGGCCTGTGAGAGACAAGATCCTGAGGGAGCGAGCCCTAAAGATTAAAGAGGAGCGTAGTGGGGGAATGACCACGGATGATGATGCAATGAGTGAAATGAAGATGGGGAGGTACTGGAGTAAAGAGGAAAGAAAGCAGCACCTGGTCAGAGCAAAAGAGCAGAGGAAAAGACGAGAGTTCATGCAGCGTAGCCGGCTGGAAAGCTTGAGGGAGAACCCTCAGAGCAGCAGTGAGGGTCGCAAGGAAGTCAGCATTATAGAGCTTAGCCACAAGAAGATGATGAAAAAACGCAACAAGAAGATCCTGGACAACTGGATGACCATCCAAGAGCTAATGACTCATGGTACCAAGGCCCCTGAGGGAGCCAAGGTGCATAATGCCTTCCTATCAGTCACTACTGTATAAAACAAAACACACACATTCTACCCCATGCGGTATAATATTCTTGCCTCGTTCAATGTGGCATTTTTATGAGGACAATAGGAATATTTTTCAGAGTTTGTAACCCAAAAAGCATTTTGTAAAGAATTTATCAGTGGTGTCATGACATTTTCTTCATGTTTTTCAGTATTGTTTTTCACTTCACGCTGCGGGGAAAACATTTTTCTATGAAGTTATGTCTAAAGAATTATTTTATTACTTCGCTTTAAACATGTTTATCTTTTCAATTCTATTTTCATATTTATGTTGTAACCACGACTCAAAAAAATTTCTATGAGCATCTTAAGGAAAGTTAAGTAGGTTTTTTTGTGTATTAAGTACACTTGCTAATTGCAACACTCATTGAATCAGTTAATTTTCTGCTTTTTTCAGCCTCTTTGAATGTTACTTTAATAACAAATCTACGTATCCTTTAAAGCTAAAACCAGTTACTCTCTTAATGTTGTCAAAGTAGTTAAAATTATGTTTTAGGCTACTTGTGCATAGATCTGCACTAGAAGCCCAGTTAATCTTAAATATACAGGTATCAAAAATGGTTTACATCAAAAAGTTTATTTAAGGTACAAAAGGGACAAACATATACATTCCAGTCATTACTGTTAGACCTGCTCCAAATAAAGAATTAAGTAAAACTGTGGCAAGAGATGTCTTCAATTTTAAATAATTTTAAATGAATCCTACAAATACAAACAGAAAAAAATACTTCTCAGACTTAGTTTTTCACCTAAAAATGCCATTTCTGTTTTTGGTCGAAAAAAAAAAATCTCAGAAGTTTTGGATAACTGAACATTTTAATATGAGCAAAAGTTTCTGATCAACAAATAACTTTTGCAGATTGTTAACAAGAAAAACTTTCTGGTCAAATAAATAACTTTTACAAATTTCATTTTTTATCATCAAAAATTTTCTACCAACATCTTTTAAAAGTTCAATACCTCATGTTACAGTGAAACTCTTCATACGTTGTTTCTGTAATTTGTGAACTTGAGACACTTTTCTTACAAAGATACAAACAAGAAGCTGCTACACTGACAGGTCATGGGAAAACAACTTTGTGCACACAGGGAACATGTACTGTACTATATTGTACTAATAAAAAAAAGATTTATTTGGTGTAACAAAACACAAAAATCCCCAAATGTTCTGACTCTTTGCCAGTGCTGCAGCTTTGTATGTATAGTTTGCAACTTTGGTTAAAAATGTTTTGTACTCAGTTTTATTTTTTCTTAACATTTTGAGTTTTTTTATACATATTACAACATATACAACAACAGATGGACCTGCTCATAGTTTTTACATACCTGTATTTTTACACCACTTTTGCTCTCCACATACACCTTTACTCAGCACAGCCTTAACATGCAAAAACTGACTAAATGGTACATTTGTGTGGCAAACTGATTTAATACAAAAGCAAACTGGTTCTGGATATCTCCATGCAACACAGAGGAGAAACTCAGCCTTAATCATACATTATATAATTTGAGTTTTAGTAACAGAAAAAAGTTCATACGTATTGTAAAGTTGTTTCTGAATTATGTTTGCGGTCACGTTAAGCTTGTGTTAGGATGATTGCCACTGAGCAGGACTCAGAACACAGCATATTAGATCATTATGTATAAATGCTGTTGAAATAATGGCTTCCCATTTATCAACAGACTTTATAGTTCAGCTACATGTACAATATACTCATTCCAAATGCCTCATTTTTAAATGAAATATTGTAAATTTGAAATTTTAAACCGATCCCTGTATTTGTTTGAAGTCAATGTCAATGGTCTAATTTCAAGTATTGCGTAGTTGGCACATTTGTAGCCAGGTAAAATGTGTGATAATGGTGATCTTTGCAAAAGAAATGATAATAAATTATTGTTTTTTGGTATAACATTGCAATGGATCATGTTTTGTTTCATTCAGAAATTTGTGTAAAAAAACAAAATCTGCTGCTTCTTTGCAGCTGGTGCAAGATGCTTGACTTGAGATAAATATTTAAGTTTGTGAATACAGACAAACCTTAAACATAAAACCCACAGAGATCCAGCACAATAAATTTGTAATAAAGTAAGGTTAATTTTCTCACTGCAATAAAAGTTTGCTTAAAAATCTACTTCTCTGTGAAGCGCTGGGTGTGAAGAGTGTGAAACTGAGCAAAAGCAACAATCTGCACTGTTCTTCTAGTCTTTGTTAGCGAAGCTGAGGGAAAATGGAGAGAGCAAAAAATACATCAGGTTACTGTCAGGTTTAAACCACTTTTGACAGTAAAAGAAAAATTACTTTTTCACCTCATATCTCCTCAAGTTACACCCCTTTTTTCTCCCCTCTTTTGAAATGTTCAGTGATGAAACAGAAGAAGATTTCAATTAAAATCACCTTCCACTTGAATGGCTTTGTATTCATTAAAACGTACCATCCACTTAATTATCGCTATGGCCCTGTCATATGCAAGGGAGAGCGACTGGGATACTCCGGTCTTTGTGTTATCTTAAGTTGTCAGTGTGCCGGCTGAAATTGGATTGTCACGGATACACTGCAGCCTCAAGACTGTTCTTTACTTATGTGTGTCCATTTAACTTGTTAATTGAACTCTTTCCATAATAAGAAACTGGTAAAAATATAAAAAATGAGCCAAGTCTTAATATTATATACTACTCTTTTGAGTAGAAAGGCGTTTTGGTTTCGCATAGGCATGATGTCTGTTTTGGTTGCCAAACACTCTATTTTTATTTTCACTGGCTTGGTTTTCTTCTTCTTTTGATTGTTTTTTTTTTAAAAATATTTTTATATTTCAGAACATTTAATGTGTGCAAACTGGCCTGTAAAAAAATCTCCATTCCAACTCCGTAGAAGACAAAAAAAGGAACCTTACTTGAGCTGTGTATTACTTAAAACACCTCCTACTGGCATTTCTACTTCATTTACATACAGTAGTGTTTTATAATGCCAAGGTGTCACATTAAGTGTGATTTTAGGTTGTGCTACATGGTAAACACCTTCCATTTCCATTATAGTCTGTGGCACTTAAAAGCCTCCCCGTTTATACAGCGGCAAAACATTAACATCAAAATTGGTATTGAAAAGCAGACTTCTGCCATACCTCGAGCCCATTTGCTCTCCCCTCATTTGTTAATACTCACAGTCTGTATAGACAGAGACCATTAAAATGCCAATGTGGAGCCACAGATGAAGAAGCGCTGTGAGTTGTACCAACCAAAGCCAGAACTAGCCCGAGCGCTTGCTAGCTAATTAAGTTGATCCCTGGGCCCCTGAAAGACCCAGTCAGGTGTAATTAAAATTGAGCCTGTGACAGCCATGGCATTTGTCAGAGCTACCCAGCAGTTCAAATACCAGTACTGACAGAAATGTCAAACAGATAGCAGTGGCTCATCTCCTCTTCAGCGCTTCACCTACTCACGCACACACAGCCACTGCCTCTGTTATGAATGTTTACTGATAACCTTTAGAATTCCCTAAACAGCAAAAACTACAAATTCTGTATCATTATTCATCTGGGGAGGCCCATATTCCATATTTATTGACATACAAATCCACTTGACTCGCAATGGTGCAATCTACTTCATAGCGCCTCCTCTCCCTTCTAATCTCCGGGGTTTGTAAGAAACTGGTAATTGCGTCTCTTGATGTCGCTTTAGAAATTGATGGTGGTTTTGATCTTTGATATTGTAGCTGCTGTATTGTGGTAATTGGCCCTATCATGCCAAACGTGGCAGTGCTGAGGTGGCCGATGTGGGCAGACTGCCTTTGCTGAGCTAGCTGTTCAGAATTTGTATGATTATTAAGCAGAAGGCAAAAGTATGTCTGTCGATATAGGACTACGGTGCTTGGAATTACACCACTGAAATTCTTAATGTTATTGATGGGTTTTTGGCTGAAATCTTTTACTCAGTACTCTGCTGTCCCCATAACATGACCAAGAGAAGGGGCTGCTGTAGCCATGCTGAGTGCTTTGTGAGACTCGCACAGCTAGATGCAAATGTGAGCATGCTAACATGTTCAAAATGCAATACAAATATAGAATGTTCACTACTTTTACATTATCTAATTAGCATAGAGACTAAGGGCATGGCAGGGCATGAACATAATAAAAGTATTGAACCTATAATAATCTTCACCTGGTGATGTTGCCAGAATATCTTGAAGAGAATATGACAGTAGCAAATTCCATGACGATCTAATAAGCCAAACCAGAAATGTCAACCTCATGGTAGCGCTATCTGAGAAAGACAAGAGATTGCCAAGGTCAGCAAGCTCCATCCTCATGGAGATGAAATGTCTGTACAAGATTTCATTGCAATCCATCCCATATTAGATATATTTCACTCTGAATTTACACGACAACAAACCATTGCTATCCATACAGACATGCTGCTAGCATGTTTGAAAAGGACAGAGTTATGAACCAAACTGCTGGTGTGCTTGTCTTGTAAGAGACCTTTTGACTAAAATGTTA
This sequence comes from Acanthurus lineatus, assembly GCA_029814665.1. Classification (NCBI taxonomy): domain Eukaryota; kingdom Metazoa; phylum Chordata; class Actinopteri; order Acanthuriformes; family Acanthuridae; genus Acanthurus; species Acanthurus lineatus. The sequence goes on from JAPZDV010000023.1 coordinate 18,721,586, forward strand.
TATAGAGTAATTCGCTCTGCGGTGATATTTTTGCTCAGGCGTTCTTACTTTACATGTTCTATGAACTTTAGAGTTTTGATTCTTCACTGCAGAGCTGTGGAAAGCAGCGGAGGTGTGTGCGTATGTGTCGACCTCTTCAGACTACAGTACATTGCCTCATATTGCAATGCTTGAAAACATTTCATTAATGCCTACAGTGGTTGTTGGTGCAGAAAAGCTCACATGCTGATGAAATTAACAAGTTGGTTTCACATTCACTGCACTCTTCATTTTCAGCATTAAGAGAGGAAAAACCTGGTTTATGGCCAAGTGTTTACAGCCAAGTGTGAATAGAATATGAAAGTTACACAAGTTAATAGTTTTAAGGCTTAGTTGAAAAAGTCTAATCTTCTGTTGTCTCACTATTTGCTTCATCACAGCTCTGTGTATTCAAACTCTCTGCTGGATATGTTTGTCATTATTGGCAGAGATCTTTAATTGCTTCTGCGAACCATTTGGACTTGTTCTTTTCTTTCACACTCTCTGTTTTTATGTGTCATTTGTTGTTTCATTTTCAGCCCAACCAAATGCATTATGGGACCTATTAAGTGAAAACCTGTGAATATTTCAGAGCATAATTAGAGCTCTAATTACAATTCATTATTCATAAAATGGGTGAACCAAACTGTATTATATACTGCAAAGGTCTCAAGCATGTACTATTGGGACGACATTAGAATACGTATAATACTCCCTAAAATAGAGGATATTGTAATATTGTTTGCCCTAAACAGAGATTTGCAAATACATTATTCATAGACACATATTGCAGGTTTTAAGACCTGTTTAATTCCAGCTGGTGGAAAGACTGTCTCTGCAATATTTAGCTTAAACTGCTACTGAAAACATACAACAGATTTACTACAGTGTTGTCAGACAACCTCAAAAAATTAAGGAAGGCTTTAGTCTACTTTTACTTTAATAACTCATTTTAACTTGGGATAAATGCTCATCCTCAGGTCTTACACAAAATTGTTATTTTGACTGTCACTGCCCACCCATCTCTATGTACGGACGTTTTCAGATACTAATATTTTAATCAAACAAAGAAAAATCCTGCACCAATTCCCTCCCCACCCTACGGTGGTATTCTGTCTCTCCCCCCTGGTGTTTTCACCAACCACCAAGGTGGAAATGATGGACATGTGCGGTCAACCACGCAAACTCTATGTTGTATACAAATGTAACACGTGCCCCTTTGTACATCCATCTTCTCTATGAATCCCATTAACATTCCTGTAAAGTTTCTGGTTCTGTTATTCATGAGCTGTGGGTCAGAATCCGTATCCAATAGAAATTACTAATATGACTCTGAGTCTGTGATTGCTTCGCTGAGCTTGGGAATTAATAAATAATGTCTGGCAGTTGGTGCATACTAGGGTCTATTTCACATTTATTACACAATGTAAACATTGATACCCTCCCCCTTGCTACGTTATTTCAGTGTCAGCATAGTTGCTGAGCAGAGGGCTCTTTCATTAGTCATGGTGAGCCCATCAGTTACCATTTCATATGCAAATGCATGAAGCCATGTAGTCCTGTCATGACGCGATTTTATGACTGAGCTTGTCTTCACATTGATTTAATTGGCTCCTAGCGAGCTTTCTAATGAAATCGCAACATGAAGAGTGTGAAGTGAACTTACATCACTGCACTCCTGCCATCATAAGAGTAAATACAGTGAAGGGTCAAATGGCAGGAGATTCCTCTTGTTCAGTTGCATTATGGGTAACAGCACCTGACTTGAGGTGATGAAAATCTTGCCAGGAGGCTTTGCTGATCAGAGCTCAGCTCTTCACAGCTTCCAGGCTTTGCCACAGGCAAGTCAAGCTGGGAAAGATCCATAGTGTATCTGTAGAGAATGAGCCAGTCAGCAATGACCTCATTTTAATGTAGACAGTCTTTTTTGTGTGTGCGTGTGTCATCGGCTGCACATAAGGCAACTAACTTAAATTTAAGTGACTAACTTTGCAGCTTCCCTACATGACAGTGAGATCATGTAACACAACATTACTAAACTGTGCACAGTGCACTGATTTTTTTCCAAGAAAACTGTTGTATTATGGTTGTTTAAAAGGAAAAAAGGTTACTGTAAAAGGTTAATTTAACTGTCATATTTACAGAGAGTTGCCTCTTTTTCCAAGAAAAAATAATCACACCTAGTGCAGCCTGTTTTTAATGCTTTGTCTTAGAAATGGTCATTTTTTGGCCGCTTTGTTTGGTCATCACTAAAGAAAATGTCAACCATTAGAGTGAACAATCCATTTCTTAATTAACCACTTAAATAAATTCTGCAACTAAAAACATCCTTTCTATTTTAGTCAATAGATGCACCTCTCTCCTTCATTATGATGTGCGTTTAGTGCATGTGAAATCCTTTGAAGTATCACTGACGACTATACACGAAAAAGCTGTGCATCACCTTTGAAGTATGGCGAACAAGGTGTGCTGCTGTCCACAGAGGTTGGTGAACAAGAGAGGGATTAAGTGAATGCAAAAGGGAGGCAGATGCAGTTGACTGAACAGCACACTCTTTCTCACAGTGACTGACCTTGAGGCTGCGGTGCACCATTATACTTTATTACAGTAGGCTACAGAAGTCTGTGCAGGCTTAATGATTCATGGCTACTGATTTCATAGTGCTTTGCAGACCATTTGACAGTGCTGAGTTTTATAATGAAAAAAGACTACGACAGAGAGGCGGCTATTCCCACTCGGGATAACTGCTTTTGTTTCAAATGGCCTTTGGTGTCAGAAAGTAAAGTTAGATGTGACTTTACTCAGTCAGCTGAGCAACATACAGGGTCAAAATCCAATATCACAGCATGCTATAACTATATCCTTGCCCTCTCTTCGCCCTGTCTCCACTTTCTTCTCTCCATTAGTAAAAAAAAAAAAAAAAAAGTAGCCACTATTAAGATATCCCGGGTGGATTTGAGAGCTCAGATTTGAGAGATATAGCACTACATATACACCACAGATAGGCTGCAGCTGAAATAGTGCTATTAGTTTTAATATCAACCCTTGCAGGCTCACTAATGGTGCAGATTCAAAAAGTGGAGCAGTAGATTACTCACTGGGAGTGACATACACCACAAAAATGTACAGATGCTTAATGCCCAGTGACAAATGGGCTGTACATCAATGTCACCCTGATCCTGCTTTTTTGAAAATAACAGGAGCGCTTGTTGTAACTGTAATAAGGATTCCAACAGAAGACTAAGACTTTGCTAATTATGCTGCTTATCTGTTAAAATAGGTTAAGGACACACAAGTCATACCATTTGAGTGAAATCACTTCATGATTTTTCAGTGAATTTATTAGCATTGGTAAGTGACTCCATTAAGGCGCATGAACAATATGCTTTTGTGATTTCAGTCTTCATTTTTTTTTTTTAGATGCATTTTATAAATCTTACTTTGCATCTTGGCTGCTAATCTATTCTGCTGCAGTGGTTCTGCTTATGCTCAGAGAATAATTATCTAGGATACCCATGAGCTCAAAACTCCTCAGGTGTGCCCTCTGCTCTTCAGGCACCTGGGGATATGAGCACAGTGAGAACAAAGACATCTCATAAAGTATGGAAAGTTATGAGCATCACTTCTATGCTGCAGTGCAATCAATTAAAATTGCTTCTGCAGGGCAGTATTAGTCATGTTTTAAGAAGATTGGTGTACACAGCCATTACAGAGCAGGTATTCTCATTACCTAAAGTGCATGTGATTTTGTTTAGGACAGCATTTTGAGGAAATAGGAAGCAACTACCATGTTCAAATTTGCCTGAATGAGCATCTGCAAAAATAAGTCAGACACTCAACAAGCCTCTTCGGTGAGGAAATTAGGGTATTAGTCGCATTTACAGACCAAGGTTCCTTAAGAATTCAGCCTCAGAGGACAGTTTGTTGCCCTGTTTGTTGGCCTAATATGGAGATTAAGAGTCATTTTCATGACTACTCTATTATTCACTTTGACATTGAAGCCACTTCTAATTCATTTTTCCCTCTCCAGTGTAAATGTCAGATCTGTCTGCTGTGACAAAATGTTAGCTTTATATTACAGTGAATATATGGTGATATTGAGAGCACTGAGTGTTGCTGCAAAGACAGAGTGTTAAATGAGTGATAACATGCAATGATGTGTCTCTTTAACAAAGAAAAAGTAATTCAATAAAAATAAGGCATTCAAGATTTATTAAAGTCCTGCGGTGCAAAGCTACCTAACTTTCAATGTTACGAAATACCTTAGCAAACCAAGCCACCTGACTTTTAAGCTAATCCTTATTCTTACTAATCCTTACTAATTACCCAACCGTTATGTTTTTACTTTGGTTTAGTTTGGTTTGTTTGTTTTTCAGGACTATTATGGAAAAACTACTGGACTGTCCTAGTAGTTGTAAGGTTCAGCATTGACAACTGTACAAATACAATGACTCTATTTCACAGTCTGGGGTGTTAGTAATCCTCTAGGACGTGTTGTTGCTAGAACTTGATACAGTAGCAGCAGCAGCTACAGAGCACTCACTTCATGGAGCGACCAGAACTACTGCAACATCGCAACAACCCTGACAACATAATGTGTACATATATAATACTAAATAATTTTACCTTTAATAACATCCAAATGTTGAACTATCCACATGAACCCCCAGATACTCAGAAAACATGTGCAAACTATTTCAGAAATAATAAAGATTCAGTGAGGCACAACCATATTTTGACAGATTTTCAACAGTATTGAAATATATTCTGACATATATATATATATATAGTGGTTACACTTGCAGGTTTGCATATCGTATAAGAGTTGTTTATTGGCCTTGGGTCTCTGGCTCTGTGGATGCCTTAATGTATTTTTAATTTTACTTTTGCAAAATAAACAGCATGATCCTGATAATGGGGGAAAAAAACAGGTGAACAGGCCCAAAAACAAGCAGTCAGGCTGTCTTCAAAGGGTGTACCTGCTAATGCTGCGTGATTCTGCATAATGTCTCGGCTTGTGGCCTTCATCAGCATCTTTTATAAATCACACTACAAAGAACATTTAAAAGGGCATAGCACTATATGAAACTTTGTAAAGGGTTTCATTTTATTTATTCATTGAAGTTTTACTAAGAGTAATGCTTTCTGTTTTGGGAGCCCCCTGTTTACACCTAGAAACTGCTCAATACAAGCACAGTCTGATCTGCCCACCATGAAGCCTCAAGCCTAATGACCCCTGTGTTTTGCCTTAAACTATCCCAAAAAGTTCTTTTCAATGTGTTTTTATTACCGAAAAATAAGGCCACAAAAGGGCAAAATGCTCTGATCTGACAATATGTAGGGGTAATTAGCTCTTAACGTAATTTCTCTCTGTGACCTTCCTGAAAAAAAGGGATAGCCTCAGGTTTTGTGTTCAAACTAAAAGCATGTACTTCTGTATGTACTGCATGCTAAAATCCAAGCACTTTGTTGTTATTTTAGTTTGTTGCCTGGCATCATTCAACATTGGCACAACATGCTGCTCCTCAGATAAAAAGACAAGTGGGTGTACCATCACAGGCTTTATGGCACAGATTGGCTTTGTTCACTATTCGACATCCTATTATTGTAAAATAAGCATACTGTATTGTAGCGTGCGCATGAATGGTAGTCCTCCCTAATATTCTCTCTCATTGTCCTCCGCCCCTCTCGCTCACATGCACACGCTCACCTCATATTACTGTAAAAAGGTCTTGTAGGCATATTGTAAATTAGATTCCATTCAACAGTGGAAGCTGAATAGCTTGGCTAATATTTCTTTTGATGATCAGAAACACAGAGGGACCTGATAGCCATTCATGTGTGGTCATATTGTTGGGCTAATGCATTGCATTAATTCAACCAGTGATCCAGGGGGCTCAATATTTCTTTCAAATACGAACATCCTGTTTAATTTCCTTTCTTTGATGGTTTTTTTGATGAGAATAAGAACAGTGCAAACAAAGAAATCCAGCATTTTAAGGTATTGTTCGGTTAGCAAACATAAAGGGAATAATAAAGAAATCTGAAATAAAAAAAATATGAAATGATTATAAGCTTAAAATTCAAAGAATATAAGCAAGGTATTTAAAAATCTGCATGGCTATTTTTCTATATTTTATGTTTTCCATTAAAAAATTCAAAACATTTACATATCCAAAGATATAGGTACCATAACAGGTGCCTAATGGGCCATAATGAGAGCAGAAGCATAGTTTTGATCCATCATAGAGGTAATAAAGCAGGGTGATAGTCTGGGGTACAAACAGACTTTTATCACAGTGGACACTTAAACGTTTTATAGCAAGAAAAGCACAGGTGTTTCTCATTACAATAATGGTTTGCATTATTGGCTCCATTGCATTGTTTGGATTGTATTTAGGAGATGTGTGCAATTAGTTGACAAGTAGATCAAACATTGCTACCCTGGTTTGTCAGCACCAGAAATATAAGTCAGTGAAACATACTTGTAGTGCATTAGTATACACTGTGTCCCTGCTGAAAAAGGTTTTTTTTTGCAAAGTTGAATCAACACTGGGCAAAAAAATAACTGAACTTGATGAGGAAAGAGCAAAGCATGAGCCTCCATCCAGTGCCATGCTAAATTAGAGTGCTCTGATCAGGATATCTGACGCTGATCACTGATCCCTGGAAGCAGTTTCACCCGATTCCAATCACTTTCATTCCTGTCAGACTGACAGACTGATAGCTTTATCAGTGAAACTTCGTAATGTGAAAATCTGAAGTAAAACTATGTAGATAGGCACATCCTGGACAACTCCCAAAGAGGTGAGTAAATGTAATGAGAGCAATATAGTCCTATAAAGCACATATCAACAAAGTATAATTTAGCTTCTTCAGCTACAGAAAAACATGAGCAGACAGTTTGACATCCACCATTAAGAGTTGTTCATTACGTATCAGCGTTATAAATTTTAATGCATGATTTCCTACAGGCCTTGAAAATATTGTGAACAGGCACACAAAAGGTCAAATTAAAAATGTACACTTAATTCAAATTAGAATCATTGAAAACCAATGATTTTTTATGTCAAGCAAAACAGTGAACCAGTGTTAAGAAGCTGCCTTTTGCCTTTTGTTGATGGTAAAGTCATTAAAGTCAATTAAAATGATGATTCTGTTGGTTAAGGTGTGTTTAAAGAAAAAGATTAAACAAAACATTTCCTGTTAATCATTTCAGCTTGTAAGGTGCAATAAAACTTGCATCTCTGCTCTAACACATCTACAGTATGCCGCTGCATTGCTATATGCATTATAGGGTTCATACTTTGGTGAAATGAAATCCATCTAGTAAATAAATAATAATGAATTCTATCTTCCATTGTAACAATGCGAACATGGTGGGTGATGAACAATTCTTGCAAAGCTGAATGACCTTCGGCTACACTGAGATCGAGCCTGTCATAACCGTGTATCACCACCTGTCAAAGGCTATTTACATTTGGCCTCATGCTCAAATGCCAGGGATGCTATGCAAACTTAACGGCGTACATATCACCAGGCCCTGTCATAGGGGAATTGCCACATCTGCAAAAAGAGGCAGTTATTTTTCTGTTGTGACTGTTTAGGCGGTTATGCGGATCCTGTTCCCGAAGGTGAAAGAAACAAACATGTTAATCTGCTCTTCTGTGACACCTTTAGGGCTTTGCCTGAACAATTGCAAATGTCTGTTTTAGGAATAAAACCAGTCAATGAGATGTCTTTCAGCAGCCAACTTTCTCATCTTTTAGGGGGAATTGGAATACGCAGTGGAAACTGATGTGTCTGTCAGAAATCAAAATGAACACTCAGAGCTAAATGAGGGGGGTAAAAAAAAAACCCTTGCAAATTAAATTCGCCTGTCAATCCACATCTGTTTGATCCTATCTTACTGTCAGTCTACATGAAGATTCCTCACCACAATAGCATTTGAAAGCCGTGAAAGCAGCATGCTAACAGTGTTTAGACGTGTTAGTCTGCCTCCAGCCAGCTGTAAATGGCAAAAAAAAAAAATCTATTTCCCTTTCTTGAGAGGATGAGGTATCAAAATTTGCTACTGCCTCCAAAAGATTTTTTTAAATTCTATGATAGCTTATTTAAAACTTAGTAAAATATCTTTATTTGAATAAAAGTCATTTATGGCCTCCAGTTGCACCTTCTCTCTTCTATCTGGTCGTTGTTTCCTGGCTTTGCTTGTTTCCTTCAGCAAAGCACTTTTAGTTAATGCAGGAAGGTTTGCATGAACAATATAATTTTTATCCCACATTAATTTTTTCATATGTCCCTAATTATATGGTGGGAATGACAAACGTCACATACTTTCGATGCGTGGGACCCTCTGTTTTGTTGATACAACATCAAACACGTTGCAAGAAACGAGATCCGGCCTTGTGGTCTTTGATGGAGGCCCATAAAATATTAATTTCAGAACAGCTGTCTTGGGCTCTCTGTTATTTGACGTGGGCTGTCAGCCCTCTAATAATCTTCCCGGGTTTTGTCTCATTTGTGTGTCCCCATCGAGGTGCCTGTAATCTCCTTCATTATTAATCTCACGGAGCAGAAATGTCATGGCAGCAGCCTCGGCTCACACTCGGCATCATTTAATTCTTGTTTACCAGCTTTCCTCTTTTGCCCAAGTGAAGCCGAGCTGCCACTCGCACAGCGGCATGCTTCCCCCCCAAAAGAATAGTCTTTTTATTCTGTCAGGAGACAGAGAATTTGCATCGAGATCTATAGTCTTCTCCCTGCCACACGCCCCTCTTATCATTCCCCTAATGGATCACAACAACCGCTGAACCTTGCAACTGGGTGTGTGTGCGAGCTTGTGTGTGGCAACTGTTTCTGTAAAGATACCTACAGCCCCTTGAGGAAATTTTCTAAGCTGATTTTTACCCTCTTGTTGCATGTCCTACTTCCAGCTCCCTCATCTCTTTTCCAGATCCCCAGACTCCAGCAGCTTTAATGTGACATCACAGGGATGTGTACCTGGCCGGGACCCCCAGTTGGAGGGAATACAGATGGAGCTTGGCTGTTTGTCTGTGGTTTTTTGTGTGATTCATCAGGGTAATGGGGATTGAGGCTGAAAAAATGTGCAAGAGAAGGTGACTGATGGTGATATAAAGGTTTAAAGAAGAAAAGCAGTGAATTTGATACATTTTTTTTTTAGTCACGCCTATTCTTAATTTCATATTTAAGATGCATTTACATATTATGTGTAATGTGAAACCCACAGTGAATTGTCACCTGACCCTGAAGTTCCCCTCAGCTCTAATTTGGCGACCAACAATTTTGCAGTTCAGCTTCACTGTCACCGCTTTCACTGACCTGGTTTCCAGTAGGCAACTGTTTTTACAGAAGAACCTCTGTTTAATCACCTGCTACAAGGTGAATAAACATCTGTCTTACATTTTGTCAGGAGGCCACAAACACAGCTCAAGATGAATGTTGATGTTGCTGTGTGTCTGTTGGATGTGTAAATAGGGAACTGTTTGTTAACTCATTTGCTATATTAACTTTTTAAAATGACAATGTGGCAGCATTGTGTTTACAGCTTGTCTTAAAGGGGAAAAAACTGCTATAAAACAACAACAGATTCACAACAAAAGGGTTTTTACTGAACTGAACTTTGTACCAAAGCCAAAAATCTAATCACTGTTTTTATTCCTTTTCGGTCCGCTGATGAGTATTAAAAGCATTGGGCCCTGCAAAATGCAGTGTCGGCTAAGTAGCTCATCATGTTGTTTCCTCCTTTTTTCCAAGATGTTCTCATAACTTACAAACATTTTCTTGGATACCAACTGTTTAAAAGACTGAGCCATTAATGTACCCATCCATCTTCTCTATACGCACACACCATCACCGCCAGAAATGATCCACCATTATCATGTTTCAACCCAAACCATTAGCTCTTTTTACCCGCAGTTTCCTCATCTGTCAGCATTTGGATTCAGGAGAAACCACTGCCTCATGCTGCCCATGAACATCCTATTGCATGCTAGCTGTAGCTGTATGTTTTGTCTAAATTCGACATTTGGATGGAAGTATGACAACACAGGTGGTGCTGGTATGAACTCAGATTTAGGATTAAGACAGCAAGGCTTTCTGGAGGTCCTGAAGGGGCTGAAATCTGAGGTTGAGCATGTCTCTGAGAACACATATGTGCACCACAGAGGCCTTGGCAGTTCAGCGGGCCTGTATATTAGCACTCACCAGCTGTTCTTTCTTATATGCCAACTCCTCTTTTGTTTGCTGACAAGCTCATTGGCAGCTGCATTTGGGATGAGAAAAGGCACCTGTCAGAATTAAACACGGGGCCTCAGCAGCTCCATAAACCACCTCACAACAGATGGAGAATGCTGGAAAATGTGGCCTGTGTGTATTGAATCTCTTATTTTGAAATCTAGTTCGCGAACACAGCATTGGCTCGTGCCACATGGATCTGGGATATTAAATTTGCTCAGTGAGTCAGAGTGATTGCAGACATGAGGTTGATCTTCGCAGTCAAGCTTCTGTTATTAACATATCTGGTACTGATTCCACTGTAAGCTAGCCCTGATAATCAGTCATCTCAGCCAAGTTAATCTGCTTTAATAGCAAACCCGCAGCTCTGAAGTCGACATGTTCAACAAATAGAAACTTGACTGTCTTTTCTCAGTGAGCTCAGAAGTGTGACCCCCACCCTTGCACCCCACCCAACGCTGCTCTCAACATGTATTCCTGAAAGGTGATATGAGTGGAAAAGTGAGAAATACATTTTCCCAATCTGAAATAAAAATGAAAAAAAAAACTTTGAAATAATAACTAAGTGTGGTTTGAAGTATAATAATGAGAAGTGAAAAAAGAGACTCTATTTCAAAAGAATGCAAAAAATGTTAATTGACGGTATCTTTCAGATCACAATTTTTCTTTATTTAACTACAGTCAGTTCTTCTAAGTCATGCACAACACGTCGAGTGATATTAAATTTTAATTGGGTCTACGGGTGGGAAGTTAACTTATTGAAATGTGAACATCTACCAGCCACTGACAGATAAATGTTCGAATTCACCTGCCATTCAACAGTGAATCATTCCTCTGTGTCTGAAATACAGCAGACACTTTCATATTTTACCAGCATTTGGCTGGTGGCTGATGCTAATTTCCCACCTCGTGTTTGCACTGCTGGTGCTTAGAGCCTGTACAGCTGCACATTTCACTGTCTATTCTGCTTATGCACCAACTCCCATATACAGCTGTTTGTCACTGTGTACGTTTCTCCTGCTACCACCAGCCTTCTGTCTAACCATACCATCACAGTATCACTTCTACAGTCTGTATATTCTGTATCTTTATGTGACTGCAAGGTTCCTCTGTGCTGAAAAACCTCCGTGCTTAAATTCAATCAAAGTCTCCACTGAATTTCTGAATGCTACTTGGCTTAAAATGAGAAGAAATACAGAGGACAGAACTCGTGCCAGCAAATGAAACTGTTTTAGCATTCATACTTTGAGATTTAATTTTGACAGGGGTTTTCCTGACTGACAGATTCTTTTTAATTTGGTTTTGCAATTTAAAATCAAACTATGCTAATCAGACTTTTGAATTCTGAATCAACCAAAAACTGGGAATTTGTGCTTTAACTTTATAATTTGTTGAAACAAAATAATAACACGTTCCTTCAATTTAATAAAATGTTTCTGAAACAGGGTCTTGATCACACTTCATTACAAAATGATTTCAGCCACTTGAACTTGATTTTTCCTAATTACATTAATTTATTTTGTTTCTAATTAGCCTGATATTTTGTTGAATGAATGCATAATTAAAGTTGGGTTTTTGAAAAAGCTTTAATTGATTGGGATCTGTTAATCAAAAATTATTTAAGTAAAAATCTCAGGGGAGGAGTTGTTAAGGCATTGCCTGCTGACAAGGTTTGTGATGTTAATTACAAAACAATGCAAAAAGATAATCAGCATGTCACATTAATACTCAGATTTAAGTTAAGTTACAGACTTTGAACAGACTTTACAAGTTTATGTGAAAGTGTACAAACAGTAATGAGTCGGGTGTGAGAGCTGATCTTTAGTTTCCCCAAAACGGCTCATAAATAAGTCAGACCTGTTATGATAAGATATGAAAGGGAATTAATGTTTTCATTTGTAATCTGAACTGGATTTACAATTATAATTATTCTCTTTGTTCTTATTATTAAAATTATATAAATAAAGATCGTTAAGTGACTCTGTTGTTGGCCCAGTTTTCCATTAATACATAACACAGGCATATTTTGCAAAATAAGTGTATTTGAATGCATGTCTCCATTGCTGATCTCTTTTTCAGATATGAAGAGAATGCTCTTTTATGTGTATTAACAGCATATTTTGTAATTGACATCTCATTGCTCAATAAGGGCTTATTTGGGTTTTTATAGACAAATATGCCTTTTATGCAGCATTGATAATGAGATCCTCGGTTACTTATTCCTCAGTTGTCATTCAGTCTCTGTGAAAGTAATACAGAAACACCATGGTGTGGGAATGCCTTATTACAACGCCATTATTCCATTAGCAAGCCTCTGAGCTGAGTTTGTTGACTGTGGATGAAAGAGAAATATTAAGGCCCTCATGAAAAGATCTGCCACTTTTTTAACTGACTGTAAGACAGCCGAACGAGACCCTTTACACAAGGAATAAGCTGGGGAATGAAGAAAAGCTGCAAATAATGAATGTGCTGAAATTGTCTGGAATAATGAGCCTTTTGATGGGGGGGGGGATATGCTATCGTTTGTTGTCAACCGTGGCCCTCAGACACAGGCACTATTCAAAGATATCATCATTTCATTCAACCTGTCTATTCATATTCAGAGGACCCAGGAGGGGGGGGGGGCGTGGAACACGTGTATGGAGGAAAATATGCAGGAGCACCATTGTCTGTGAGACGCCATCTTTTCCAAACGCGTTCTCTGTCAAATTAATCTGATATCAGAATGTAGAGAGACAGATGGGCAGAGCAATAAAGCTCGGACAATAACCAAGTCGCATCTGACATCCAGGTGGGTGTCCTCAAGTAAATCTGGTGATATGGAGGCTTTAATAATCCGAGACTAGCACAACAACAAACTTTTTGCTGCTATCAGCATGAGATCAGAGCATGCTGGGAAAGTCAGCATCTGAGGAAACGAGCGGAGCAGAGCATTGTCCTAAAAAACCTGAGTGGTAATCCTTCGAAAAGGTAGCGCTGATGAATCCGCTGTGAGCCTCACAGATGGCCTGCTCCTCTCCATCCCTGTGAGGCCTAAAGATATATGAGCACTTAATGAAAATGAATGGCCCGGTCCATGGGACATGATTGCCAGAGCTTTCATCAGTACATCTAATAAAAGGAGTCGCACCTTCTGGTGGGACAAAATGGACCTGTGAGGTAGAAACAATGAAAGAGTTTTTACCTTTTTTCTGCAGCACTGAAGTCTTCTCCCGTTTTTCAGACATGGTGAGGCAGTTTTTCTGGCCCAAAGAAGCATGATGAGTTTAAAGGGACGGGAGCAAATCAGTTTAATATAATTTACATAGTGGGATGAGTCAGAAAGTTTGAAAATGCTTCAAACGCCACAGTTTTACCACTGAAATGATCTGCCTCACCAAATTTAATTTCTCAACCGCAGTAAAAACATGGCAATTATGTATGTATGTTAATTGTTTTCTAATTTAACCCCAGTGGTAAAAACCCTAATAAATATTCATTTAGTCAATTTAAGAAAAATGCTTTGCGACTATTAGCCCGCTGGCAAAATATTTTGCCGAACATTTGTTAAAGTGTTTACAACTGGAGGGTCTGCCAACAGAGAAGCCTTCTCCCATGGCCTTCTTCAGAGATCTTACTTAGGCTGAAACAAAGAAGCTGGATTGGCTTTTTCCATCTCAATCTCATTTATGTACTTTAGTATGGAATTCCAATCTAAATGCAAATTGCTAGCTGATTTTGTTGTACTTCTGTCCTTGGATATTAGGAGGTGAACTTAATAGGTTAAGGGTTGTTTTCTTATTGAGAAGGAGTAATTGTAGTCCCACCTGTTGTTTTGATGTGTCAGCTGAGTCAGAATCAGGCATCTAAATGATCAGGGGTCCCATTGGTGTGTCCGACAACACTGTGCAAGCATTATATACCAGATATAAAGAGATGCTAGTTTCCTGTTTTAGACGATGCTGGCTTTTTAATACTTTTTCATCTCTGTGAAAAAGAGAAATTTCACTCTTCTAGAGGTAATTTTGCAAAAAAGAAAGAAAGAGTGGTCTCTTTTTCACAAGTGCTTTTATCTACAGTTAAAGCCTGTAAGAGGACTTAAAATGCTGCTCTGGGGAGTTCCCGAGGACAGAAAATTAAAGAAAATGTAACACTTAAATGAAATATATCAACAAAGTACTCCTGTGATGTACTGCTTTGTAAAGAAGTTTAAGTGGTACTTTGAGCCTTGAGATACTCATTTATTTAAAGGAGTTACTGTCAAAAGGAAACACCCAAAACCTGTTTGTAATTACTGGATATTCATGTTGGACCATCTGTGTCCATTTCCCACAGTTTCCTTTCATTTACTGGTAAAATGGCTGTATAAAATGAGTTTCCTGTCTCGTATGAGCACGTCTGTTGTTGAATAAAGTACTTGCTGTTACTCATTCAAGTTAATTACTCTTCAAATCAATACGATGCTCTAACCTTTTGTGACCTCCATGTTGTTTTGATTTAATTTAAGTTTAACTCCAGGGGATGTAGATTTATTTAAGGAGGAGTATAATTACTGTTCTCAGTGCGGAAGAAATTGATTTCCTCTAGTACTGAAATATTTGGCCTAATCAATCTATAATGTAGGCAGAGGGCTAAATGATCAGTTATCTCAGTTAGCTGCAGTATTCGTTGCTGAGGGTGTTCTGTGTTAAATGATGTAAGGCAGCTGTATGCAGAGGCCCCATATACTCAAGCTGTGTAAGCTGTGTAAGCTGTATCCTTGTTCAGGGGAGCCATTTGCTCGCGGCTTCGCTGTTTTATGCACATTCTCCCCAGATATTCCACATAGCCGTTAAATGGTTCTGCCTTTAATATGTCAGTTTTGTCTCCTGTTCAGATTTTTTAAAATTCATTCACCACGCTTCTATCCCCATCGGAGCATGACTGAGAGAGAGCAACACGGAGAGTACAGAAGAAGTACAAAAGGTTTTCTGGCTTGGAGGCATTTTTACACAGATAACTATTTTCTATCCCTACTTTAAATGTTTGCAGCTCTTTACTACATGCATCTACACGAGAAAAAAAAGGCATTTTATGGAGAAAGTCTAAAGTTTAGTGTTTGCTTTCTGCTGCAAGGCAGTTTTTTTTATTGATAAATAGTGGGCTAAGTATTGTATATATGAAAAGAAAAAAAATCAGCAGCATAAAATAATGCTGAAAGGCCCCGCCGCAAATATTCTTCTCGGGCCTTTCCTCTCAACTTAAACACTAACACACGCTCATGCACACACACACAGGCTTACAAAACATACAAAACTTAAAACTTTTTAATAGACAAAGAGGGAGAGTGTCTTATCACATTCATGTTTAAGTGTTTTTTTTTCATTTTTGGCAATAAATGGCTGCTTACATGGTGTATGTGACCTATAATATTTGACAGAAATCCTTCATGGGGCTTTGAAAGCTTCTGAGTTCATCAGTTGCAATACTTTCAATACTTTCACTTTTACAATACTTTCACCAATGACAGAGATGTCAAAAATACAGAGGATTTCACTGTAAAATGCTATATATAACATAAGAGCAAATGTAAAAGGGAGATATGAACCATTTCAACGGTAAAACTTTACATTGACTCAGTGTTGTCTTTGTTATTGGTGCTGTCAGTGATGAGTATTATCACCTTTCTGTAAAAACACCTCCTGTGTCTGACGGCACCTTTCTCTGTCAATTACATCTCGTCTTTGTGTTGAAACCATCTCACAACAGCAGAAACACATGCAGATCAGCGAGATCACAGTATCAGTTTGTGTTAACCCTTTAATGAATGGATGGTCTGTGCTTCAACTCAATGATATGTGTTACATTATAGGTCCCTAAATACCACTAACCCTACTAAAATATCAAGACCAACAACAAAAAATGATCTTTTATATGAGTATTGTTTTGTAGTCAAGGCCTGAAACAGCTCTAATGTTATCCAAAGACACTTTAAAACACCTTAATGAGTCAAGTTCTTTCATTTACATTTCATTTATGTTTTTATGCAGTGTGAGTCAATCCCACATTCTGTCTACAGTCCTGCTGCTGTAGATGCTCAGGAAAGTACCAAATAGCATTAAACCTGGATGAAAATGGTCCAAAAAACACTGGACTTACTTCTTTTTAAGAGATATTTACCCAAAACTTCAGGAAACTTTTTGGCCTTTTTTCGAGCACATATGTTTGACCTGTTTTAAAGATTCAGTGTTCAGTAGGAAATATTTCGCTTGGGGCTGTGGGCTAAAGACAAGCAGAAGAAGTTGGAAAATACTGAGTGATGACCTAACTTACTGATGGTTTTGTTGAAAGTACTAGAAATATAGAAAATTTCCAACCTTTTTCTTTAAGCCAAAAATCCCTGAGGGTGAAGTAATGGCGTGCAGATAAGAGTTTCATTCAGTTTTATTAGAGCAGCTATTTGTGCTTTTTAATAAGCTGTTCAGAATGTTTCTTAAGCTTAAAGAAGAGAAAAAAATACCAGGTTTGTCTGTTTAAAATGAGTGACATGTAGCATCACTTATCCGATAAATAATACATTCAAATGCCTGCTATTTGTTTAGTCACTGGCATTTTCTTTGCATATTAACAAGAGTGAGATGAGGAAACTAGCTGCTGTATTGCGTTATTGGAATTGTCCTAGTCACATTATAGCACATATTTGAATGCGTATGTTAATGTGGCCAATGATTTAACTCAACTGGGAAATAACCTTCACTTACGTCACCCTCCATCTGATGATTTGCGCCGTGACCACAAAGATGCACTGAAAAAGATTTGCTCAAGCTGCCGTCATTTCACAATAATAGAGGAGGATTTCTATTCAACAGCTATGTTGTTGTCACAGACTGCAAGAGTGGCTCGAAACAAAACAGAGAGAGACACTGTTTGCTGTTTTGTATTCACTGTATAATGGAGGAGTTTGTGGGAAAAGCAGGAGATGCAGCCGCCGATGGGAGGATTTCTCCTGAGTCACCAGCACCTGAATAGTAATGACACAGTCTGACAATTGAGAAAAGAGGAGAGGTTTCTATAAACCAACGCTGTCACAACAGAGACACACACACACACACAATGGTATGTTAAGTAAAAGATTGGCAAATTCCCAACAGGGAGCATTTTTTCTTCATGACGAAATTGCTCAAAGTGGGTGGACACGGAGAGACACAGCTTGATGTGTAAACTGAAGAGGATGCAGGTTTATGCTTAGAGACACTTTTGCACCTCATTTACAGTAAATTCTAACTGTACAATTTATATAACCCTTAATTTTTTCCATGATTATATCTTCTCACTTAATTTAAGAGCATGTTCTCACGCTAGTCATTTGTGGTTTCATGAATAATGCAGGTATAAGATAACAGAATGCAAAAAGAGGTAGAGATATATGACACACAGGGTTTAATATAAAAATAAAACCTCCGCAGTTCATCATCAGCCAACTCTGCTGGCTTCGCTTCAGCCGTGTGTTCTCTGCATTTCACACCTTTAGCCCAGCCGGTGGAAAGAACAATCGTATTATATCAGCTGAATGATTGCTCTTAACTTGTGTGGAGTGCTGTTGCAGCTATAACATTGGAGTCAAGAAATATCACAAAGTGCAGTGGAAGATAAAATGGGACAGTGCTCTTTATGGGTATGCCATATTATGCCAGGCCGTGTAATAATGATTAGGAGGAAGGCATATCCCCAAAATGTTAATTTAATTAGGATTTTGGATGGAACCCTGAAAAGCTCAAGATGATCGTGTGGTGATTTAGACGTTTATCTGCTGCTGAGGACGACACATGCTGATTTTAATTTGATCAAAAGCACAAGGATCATCCTGCTGAGTTGCTCTAGTTTCCATTTCCTTGCATTTACACATTTTCTAATGAAATTAACGCAAAGTGCAGTGACATTAAAGGTTGTTGAAAGTGGTAGCATGAGGCCAAATAATGCTTTTATGATTTTATGGTTTGGTGCTCAAAAGTGCCGTTCATTAGGAAGCAGAGCAGGAAAGACTGCAGCAAAAAGCATTACGGAAAACGTTGATATATTATGAAACATAATCAGTAAGAGTGCCATCATTTCATAATGCATGACAAGCCCATCTGACACCTGGAAGGTGATGTCTACATCTTTAATCTGAATTTCAATGAATTTGCATGTAATTTATAAGGGCCCCAGTCAGGTTTCCTCTTATAATTGAAAAGAATGAGAAGTATTTTTCACCTGCACAGTTATTCATATCCATAACTGGTTTGTTAGGAAAATGATCATGCAGCTTAAGAAGGATCTTTTTGCAGGTGCTTGAACAATATTTACAAGTGAGGAAAATCAGGTGTTTACTCCTCATCTCAATGCAAACAGCAGCCGCTCATGCTCATAACGGTGAATGTAGCTAAATTTCTGTGTGCACTCTAATCAGCTCTACACAAGCAAGCCACCACACAATGACATAACTACAGCAGCTGTGCCAAACACACCCAAAACTACTCATTGTGCTAAAATTCTGGGCGGAAATGTATTTAGCCCATTCTCTTAACAGCAGGCTTTCAGAAACTTGTAAAAGAATGCCTATTTTCTTATTGACAACTCAAACATCACATAAAGAGCTGAGTGCAAATTAGAACAAACCTCTGAGCCAGTAAGAATAAAAAAAAATATTTCTGAAGTTTTCAACCTCAATCTCAAAGATACAAATTTCGTCTCATTGCAATTTCAGTCCATTTGCAGCCCGCTCAGGAGAATAATTAGATGGGAAGGATCATTAGAAGGGTCTTACCAGTGAAATTGGTTTTGCTGCCACAGAGCCATCAGTTTCACCACTGAGAGAGCAGTTGTCAACAGGTCCCCCCCCCCCACTTTGTTTCCATCTCCTGCATTTTATTAATAATGCCAGCTTTACAAATTTTCGTATGCAAAAACACACATTTTCTTAATTTGTTTTTTCTTCTGAGTACTTGTAAAACACAAGTCTAAGCTGTGGTGTCTTCTCATAGTACAGATTTGCACTGGTAACTTTCATGTACAGTATATATCACCTTTAATGTAAGTGGAGAAATCAAATTTGAAATAAAACAGACAAAAATTTAGCATTTTTACAATTCTTTTCCGTGGTCACAGAAAAGAGTCACAGGAAAACTTTTCCAAGACAATATAAAATTGTAATCCTAAGTGTGACTGTGTAACTTGTTTCTGGTTTTGTCTTGAAGTTTTACACCTGATGGGCAAATGCAACAACCAACAGAGTCAGTCTGTACAACCAAAGGCTACGCTGGAGTGGCTGGAGGTTAAGGGCCTTCCCCAGGAGCACCTCAGCAGTGCTAATAAGAAGGAAAATGCACTGCTTTGTCAATTTCCCCATCCAGATTTAACCTTGACAGATAATAATCCAAACATGTTATCCACATCTAATAATGACAGCCATTTTTTGAGGAGATGCTGGCTTAGTAACATAAACACAATAATGCAGATTCAGCCCTGGAAAATATAAATTATGTGCTCAGTATAATTTTGCTGCAGCTCTTTGACCGTTTAGCCTGACATCCGTTAGCCCCTGTATGAGTTATTCTAACATTATTGGAGTTAATATTTAAACAGATGAATTCATATATATACTCAGCCACAATAATGGCAGAGGGGATTATTATAGCAGCATTTGTGTGTTGGTAAGATAATCATTCGAGAAGCCTCCTGGATTATCCTCCAATGTCACACAGAAGACCTTGGTGATTTGCAAACAGGATTAGAGTTTAATCTTCTTATTAAATTGTCATTCACATGTTGTGTAAAGTTGCAGCCTTCTGCAAAATAAATCCAATCTTTATTTGAAATTTCACTTGTTACCTGCTTTCTGCAAACCTTTGCTTATTGACTGCATATCGTTTCATCCCATAATTGATCACAAATTGTTGGTCAAATAGTGACTCATCAATATTCCAGGGTTGAGGTTAAACAGCCTTTCATCTGATATCATAACTTAAAGTGACACTTTTTGACTTTTCATGTACCTTTTAACATTCTATGCAAAAAAGGGTGTTATTGCAACAAAAGTAATGACATGACAAAAACTTGGAGCACCAAGTGTTACTGTTTCAACAAAATGTAACAATTTAAAATTGACTCCACATCACAGCCTCTCAATTGATTTCCTTTGAACACCTTTATAGGTAGAATATTGAGTGAACAGAGCATTGAATGGCTGCTGGGTAAAGGTAAAAGGAAATCCATGCATGCAGGAGGGAGATAATGAAATAGAGTGAAGTCAGACCCTTCAGGCACATACTCGCTCTGGGTCCCATGACAATAAAGATTTTCCCCTTTAATTGAAATCTGGTTATTCTCCAGTCATGATGGACAACTTTTAAAATAAAGGCAGTGTCTCCTCTCTTCATGTAAATTTCCCTGACACAGTAATGGCTGCACCATTTTGAAGTCCTTTGCCTTTCTCTAATGGCTGCTCTCCTTGAGAAATAATATTCCTCAGTTTTATTATTAATGTGGTGTTTTAAGCACAAAAAACAACAACTTTATCATCAAAATGCATTAACTGTGTTTAGCTGCCATGATGTGCCAATAACATGTTGTTTTCAGGAGGAAATATAATGCTCAGAAAAATGGTGGACTGACAAAATCACAGTTCTGTAGTAATATAAAGCCTTTAAATGAGACAAGCTGGTGTTGAATCCGAACAGATGGTTGAACTCACTGTACTTCTGCCACATTGCCAGTTGTAAAAAGTGCTTTTAACCAAGTTCCACATATTATGCTGAAATGTTATGTGCATTGTTGAGTTATAATTGTAAGGTAGCAGTCACAGGAGCTGTTCCTCTGCAGGTCCTGCACTTTTTCTTAAGTGGGATTTTGAATGAATGACTTTCACTAGTATTGCGGTATTTTCTGTTGCTGTATTGGAACATAGAAGCACTTGACTGAAGGATCTGAGTACTTCTTCTCCCGCTGCTTTATGGCACTGTCTGAGTCAATGTTTTTGTTATGTGGGAATGGCAATTTTAGCCCATATGAAAAACTTTGTCATTTTGGAGGATGAGGATGCAGCACTGTAGGACCACAGAATATCTTTGAAAGTAATAATGCTACTTGTGTATGGGATAAGAACACAACAGCAGCTGCCGTAAAAACTCCAAATCCATGTGACCGGATGAGGTACTGCATTGGTAGCTTACCAAAAAGGCATCTGTTTCTGTCAGAATTACATTTACTGGAGAAATATCCCATATAATCTCCATGTAATCTACACTTACCTGCTATGATTCAAGCCACTAAAGAATTCAGCCCTCTATTCGTCGAAGCATGTATAAATAATGATAATGACTTACAGGAGCTCTGATGAGGAGCAATATCTGTGTTTTGTTGGTCAAAGTGCCCTTGAAAATCACAAGGGAATCTGAAAAATGGCTTTCTTGAAGCAATTTGTACCATATTCCTCAGCTGAAACCGTACAGTTCATTATGCATTTTGCAGCTTGGTAACCTTAAATTGCATTGTTGCTGTAATGTGTCTGATTAATCTATTTCAGTGTTACAAATGCCTTCGAGTGCAAGAAATAGAATGCTAAATTAGTTCAAGATTAGGTTTTTATAATAGGTTTCACATGAGGGGCATGTCTACTTTTTTTTTTTTTCCAGAAACCTCAGCTCATTTAACACTTCAATCACAGCCAACAGTTCATGAGCTGGAGAGAGATTTGTGGTAAATTGTGGAGTTTGTCGAACAGCCCATTTAGCCCAAGGGACTTCCTGTACAGTACAGTACTTTCAGCTCCAAATAAGAGACACTTCTCTCGCCTAAAAACAAGCCCCATGTTGAAAAATGTTATTTGCACAGTCTTAGAAGCATTTTACAGAGGTTATCATTTGACCATAAATGTTTTTCAAGGTATACAAGGATTGTCCTTTCCCGTGTTAGAGATAAATGCAGCGACAAATCCATCATGTGTCTTCGGCTGTCAGACTCTGGGAAAAACAATTAAAGGTTCCACACACAGGTCGAGTTGCTCCAATAGTCAATGCGGCAGCCTCTGTGTGTGGGCCTAAGGACGATAGATTCATAGGAGATGCCAGTGAAGGAAGGATGCGTGTGGAAGACAATTAACTGACCTACAGTATATGAGGTTGAGGACTCGAGGGACTGAAAAGATGAAGGGGGATAAAAAAAAACCCCAACAGATATGAAAAACAACAGTTCAAAACAAAGTTTGCTCAGTTCGCTGTAATTATTAAGCGATTAAAACAACATGGCTCAAAACAGAAGGACAGACATTAAAATTAAAGACTCTGCGGTGAGAGAAAGTCAAATGGGCCACGAGAGGTTGAGGGGAACTTCGGTAAACAAACCAAATATATGAGCAAAACCTCTCCCCGGGTCTCTGGCTTGCATCCCAAAAGACCATACAAAGACATAACTATACGTTCATTTGCATGCAAACAGACAACACAAACTCATTGTTGGCATTTAGCCAAGCCACAGACAATTTACGACCACTGATGCTGCTGTCATGCTGCTGCATGAAAGTGGATGCCCGTAATAGTCCGTGCAATCAATCAGTGACCATGAATCACATGCTAAGACCATTAATGCTGTATGTCAGTGGTGTCTACAATGCAATCAAGAAAGTGTGGCGTATTGAATCACGGGGCATATTGTTCACTAACAATACTTTGCATGGCATTGATTTCAACCAATAGTCCTTAAGCCCTCAGGCACCGAGATGTGGTTTCATTGATGAGACACTTTATCAGGGAGGGGAAAAAAAAAGGTCAGCTGGAGTGATTGATACTCTCTTTTATGAGTGGTAATACAGATGGCACAACTTGTGCATTTTGAATGCTCAATCTCAATGACATTTGCTCCGACTGGGCCATAAAAAGCCAATATAAGAGTAAGGCTGAGTAATAACATTCTTACTTTTGTGTTTGAATGTTATGCATCTATAAAACATGTCACCCCGTCTTATATGTGGTGGCAGCACAGACGAGAGCCCCTGGGGTCAACGTGGAAGCTCTTTGAGCTTTTGTTTATGGCTGTTGAGTGCGTGGAGAGGAGCAGCCACCCTTGGGTTGGCTGAGTATGGATTATTTGTTGAAAACATTGATCTAAACAGTTTGGCCGTAAGGTGATGTATGTGTGATTAATGTAGCTTTGCACTTTCCAAAAACTTAGGGACATGAACCAAGATGTATCATGGACCTTCTTCTAGCAAACGCAGACTTGAAAACACATCTGTGCTCTCTGGCTAAATAAATCTTAAGCTGAGTTTGACTTCTGTGATCATTTGATCATGCACATAATGTCAAAAAAAGACTATGAGGAAGAATCTTTAAATGTTGACATCATAAAGCCTTAAAAATGCAGAAGAGAGGCATCAATGGGTTAAATGGAGGAATATTAAAGATTCAAAATAGTTAATGGTCATTTTCAACACAAGGTTTTTTAATGAAACAGAGTTGCAGTTTTACTTGGTTTTAGTGTTTTTCAGTAAATGTTTATTGCATACTTGCTTATCTAAGATGGCAAACGTGGAAAGTGCAATATCTTCTAAATATCAGCCTGCCAGTATTGGTATTTTGAGTATTTTATCATGTTATTACAAAGCAATATTGTGCTTAGTTGCAGCCTCATAAAGCTGCCTTTATCTTAATCTTGTTCCAAAAAGCAGCTTAACTAAAACTATAAAAAGTGTTTCAGTACTGTATAGTGATAAAATGGCACTCATACTTTAGACTTTAAGCACTGAAATAGTCATTTAATTGTATTTCGCCATGAGTATTTTTCATCTTGTTCTGCTTACGGTGGCGAATTCACTTCTCAGCATGATACTGAATGATCCATGCATAACAAATGCTCAGTGGTAAATTACTTTAATTGTTTTAAACCCTGACATATCAGCACAATTACACCTGTCTCAGCAATGCAGGCAAATGTATTATTGATAAAATGCTCTAGATAAATGATATCTTTCTGCAGCAGGAAAGGTAGGCAGCAGAGAAATAGATGCACAAGAGCAAAACACATTTTCTACCTGGTTCTTTCGACGGTGACAAACTTTGCACTTTCTTCTCTTCCCTCCTCTGGTTTGCCACTTCGTTCAGTTTATCAACCTGACAAGATACACGACTTGCTGTCAGGCTCTCGTCTGGAGCCTCATCCTCACTCAACAGCTGCCTTGCCAAATGAGCAGATTGAGGTTCAGTCGTTCTCAAGTAGCACTGATGAGCAAAACTTCTGTCACGTCACGTATTGAGTTTACATGTTTTATCTATGAAAGTCTGCTATTTATGGTTGGAGTGTTGGACTTTCATGGACATATAAATAGATACTTGTTACATTCGAGTCCTCTCCAAACAGGTTCACACATTGCTGATCTCTTGCAGTATACTTTTTTTTTTTTTTTTTGCTTCCCTTGAATGACGGCAGCACCAGAGGAGCTCTGTGTGGATATGACGGCAGCACCGGAGGAGGGTGCCTGTTCAGCAGCATGGTGAAGAAGTAGGTTGCTGAATTTTAAGTGTCAGTGACAGATGACTGCATTAAGGCTTATGTTATCCATTTTCTCAGACAGTGCCGACGTGCATTTTTAAATTACCCTAAAACAAAAAAAAAACAACCAAAGTTATTTACTTCATCTTTCTACATGAATACTGAAAAAAAAAGCTAAAACTGCATGTGCATGTAATTAAAGCTGTATAACTCATCTCATTCTACTTTAGGCTACAACTTAACGTTCACTCCTCATATTTAGCATATAATTGGCCTCTTACAGAAAATTTTGTATGCATAGTCAGCACAAACATTCTCAGATGATGCTAAATACTTTATGAGTTGGAAATGGTGTAGACATTGTTTTTGTGAGTGCTCATCATTTTTATATCTGCTCCCAGATGTAATGGACTCATCTTTAAACTCTAAATGTCCTCTGCTCATAGCTGTTTATGGTGTAAACTCCACACTCCTGTCGAGCGCAGAGGATGCTGATGACAATGTCCTGCTTCATATTGTATAATCTATACTTTGTGACTCATTTACCAGCCACTGTTATAATTTATGCTCGGGCTTTAAGTCAGTATTGACCAACATGGAGGCCAAGTGGTACAAGCATTAACATGAATAATCCATTGGCAGGTCCTGTTCGACTGATAAGTGTGCAGAAAATAAGACCTCCATCACCATTTCACTCAGAGGGAGTGAAACCGGGCTTTGTCAGCTTTGGCCTTTCCCTTCTAAAAAACTGAATATTATTTGCATATTAAAGTTGTAAACATCTATTATTCTAAGGTTGATGTGTTAATGCAATCAGTAATATCACTGAGCATTTCCCTGCAAATATATAATCACCTCATGGGAGAAATAAATTGACCTCTGGTGTTTTTTTTTTGTGCAGGGCTTCTTTGTATTCATACAGCCACCAAAACATGCACTGGTTTAAACTCTTAAAGACACTTCAGTATGCAAGAGGAGAAAAGTAGTGGACCTACCACTAGCTTCTCCAATGGTTCCATATTAAAAATATTTACCATAGCCTGCAGCGCATCACCCAAACATGAGCAGTAGAACTTGCTCCAAGATCTGAAGTGATTGCCTGGTTTGACCCACTGAAGATTGTTTGACCAAACCTTTTACAGAGAAATCAACAAAATCTGTTCAGTGTTATTTCTCAGAATGTGACACAGCCACCCTCAAATGCTCATCTTTTAGCACCACCGCTGTGCTCATCATTCATCTGCAAGAAAAAATGAATATTTTTAAGAGCTTCTTAGAACAAAGATCATTTTAATCTCATCATTTAGCTCTATTGTCTATTCCCAGTGCGTCTTCCTGTGAAATAATGAGCCAGAGGCTACTGACCCAGACTCATCAGCTCTTTTTTGGCCATCTAACAACTCTTTCTGAAGTCTTCACACTCACACATTAATTTCCCATTTTCAGCTTTCTCCAGCCTTCTTGGACATGGCCCTTTCTGAGGTTTTTTTTGTTTTGGGTGAGTGGGCAACAAGTACAGTTTATGCAAAGTAGCTGTGGTGGCTGTTGTAAAAGAAAACTATAATAAAGCATAAAATGTAAGAAACCGAGAACTGAGCCTTTCCTAATGAAACCTTAAGGAATTTCAGTCATTCCTTCATTATATCACGATTGCCTTGCACTAACAAACAGAAACCTGTATTCTTAAGATTTTGATAGAATAAAGTTTGAAGGTGCATGCAAGAGAAGGAAATTACAAATCATACCGCAAACATAAAGCTGAGTCACATTTAAAATGAGATGACTCAGTTCAAATTGACTGTAAGCCAACATACACAGGAAGACTGCATTATCAGAAATGCTTTTTAATAAAATATTTATTTTCCATTCATTTGATATACATTTGAATGTCTGTGCTGGTTTTCCAGTACTAGCAAAACATGAAAATCAGAGATTTGATTTTGTGTTGTTACAATCCTCCATTTCTCCAACCTATAGTGCAAATTTGTGATTGACCCATCTGCAGTCAATGTCGTGATGCTTGCTGACTTCAAAACTAACTGCGCTTCATGACACTGTTCCATATACAGAAAAACATGATATTTGTTAAAGTTACTCAAAGGACTAATATGCTGATAAGACAAACATTAAACAATGCTTTGAAAACTTCCATACCAGTATTTGAGTATCTGACATGATAGCCTCCTGTCACATTTCATTAAAAGTGCTTCTTGTCCGACATTAGTAATAAATACTGATCAAACTGTAAAGAAATCTTAATGTCCATTTACTTTGTTGAATAAAAAAATTGACAATAATTCCACTGATACTAACAGGTACCTGTAAATAACAACAATCCCCCAAAATATACTGCAGTGACAAAAACACTAGTCCAAGGCCTGAAATCAAAATTATATTATTTATAATAAAAATACTCCTGATAAGAACAGCGTATTAAAGTACCGTCCTGCTTCTACTTGTTTTTCCCAATGACCTAAAATAATTGTACAAAATAACTGGAGGTTTTCTCAAAGCAAAACAGAACAAACTGATTGTCTGGACTACATAAAATGTTCTTGTCAGCTCTGAAGTCCAAAATCTCTACAGGGCAAAGTGGATTCAGTGCGTTTACCACCATGGTGAGAAAGCATTCATGGCCTGTTCGTGTGTTCAATGGACACATAAGTTATAATGCAAACACTGGCTTCACTTAAACATAAAAACAGAACCTGTTCCACAGATTACAGTCTCCTTTTCCACAGTCTTCACATGCCGCCTGTAAACAGATGAGGCTTCAGTGTTGATTCAGACCCGAGTCTGTTTGTCATCCAGCTCATTGTCTCCACAGGAGTGTTTTTAATCCGAGTTGCTAATCAGACGCTAATCATGGAATGATATTAGAGTGCTGCCCTGATCATCATCTCTGTGTGGCATCTTGTTGAACAGATGTGATGCTCTGTCTTAACTTCTTGGTAAACAGGTGACTGGATCTTCCACAGTAGCTGTTTGTGATGGTCTGTAGTGATGCTTCCAGTGGCCGAAGCAGCAACGTCTCCATGTTCTCCCCGAACGGATACTGTGATGAAGAGAAAAATGTGCAGATATTATATTTCTGATATCAGAAAAAAGATCAGATTTTATTACATCCAATGGCTTCTCCTGCTCCTAACATGAAACATGCTTTTTAAAAACTAATGGAAGTGTGGGTTTTTAAAACTACTGCCTATTGCAACAGCCATTATAGGACAATAAGAACTGCATTTAAATCACATGAATTATGTGTCACATTCAAGACAGACAGTCTGCATTTAAGTCATATCTGTCAATTTGTTTGTGTGTTTGGATGATGAATATCTATAACAACAATTATATTACAATAGACTCAGTAAGGCGTGACTGTATTGGTGAAAGCTACTGCTGCAGCATTCCAGATATGCCTTCTTATTCTATGCTATTGTGTTACAAAGTGAAACAATAAGGATAAAACTTCCAGCCCTTCAGACAGTTAATATTAGCGGTCAATGTTTCTGTCAGATACAGTATGTTAGCTATGTAGTGTGTGTATTAAAGGGCTTTTGATTTTTTACTGAGGTGAACCATTACTTAAATGCTCTAGTAAATAAGAAGCATCATCTAATTTGACTCCAGTTTTGCCAAGTATTAGGTCACTCAGAGCACCCTTTCTTTATTATCTTTCATATACTGCAGCAAGCAATAAAGCACCATTAACAGCCTCCTATTGATTTTTATGTGGATGCTGCTGGTGCGTTGTCCACACAGCCATCATGATGTCTCAAACTACCATCAGCACTAAAAATTTTACAACTCTTCTGTGGGCTTGGCTGGGTAATGGTAGTGCCCTTTATTGCAAGCTCCTCTGCTGGCTGGGAGAGCCTGCTTTGGGAGCCAGGCTGACTAAGGAGCTCTTGGTGGAATGGAAATGAGAGTTTCCTCCAGAATTGCCTGCTCCAGGCTTTAGGATGCTGTTCTCGGAGGACTGAGTGGGAACAAAGTGGGAGGGGGGCCTGAGGAGCTGGAGCAACAGGAAGCGCTGATAAAAGCTTCAGCAAAATATAGCTTATAACAACAAAGGATGAAATGCTCTTGGGTAAGACCAGGTTCTTTTTTAAAATTAGCTAGTTGTACTACAAAAACGTGTATCTTTAATTTATCTACATAACACAGGATGTGTGCAATGCTTTCTAATGACAACCCACAACGCCTCCCAAAATCAGGTGGAGTCTGGTTTGCACTGTCTTGGCAGCTGTATGTGTGTTTGTAGTGTCAGAGAGACTGATGGATGCACGAGGGCCGAGTGCCCCATAATGAAGCCTGCTCGTTTACCTAATGGCTGAAAACATTGCCCGCACTGATAGTGGCCAGGCTGGGCCCTGTTGCAGTAATGGATGGAGATCAGCTAATGAAGCTTTTCTTGCTCCCTCGATTGCTGCCTGTGTGTTGACCGGTATGCTGAAATCAACAAGAGCATATCGAGGGCAAGCCGCCAGCACAGAACTCTCCAGATGATTTGCTTCCTCACTGCCGACACATGTGTAGTGGGCTTTTAAGCTCTAAAAGCTGCGATGCATTTTGAGTAAAGTTGACAAATGTAATACTTTTGAAATACAAGTTTTGTCTTCATCTTCGAGTGCCAGCAATGCACTGAAGGATGCAGAGTTTAACACCAGTCCCTTAGTGATGACATATATATTTTACACCATGCTCAACGCCTGTCTTGCAAAGGTAATAATTTAGCCATTAAATCAAAATTTACTTGGACTTGTGGCTGAGTGCTGCAGACAGACTTGAAAAGTTTTTAAGGGATGGACAAATGGATTTTTGGTTTTGAAACACTGGTTATTTCAGTTTTAAGTTATGCTCCATTTTCTTTATTCTGAGGTCACGTTGAATGCTTCATACACAAATGCCTCTAATTATAGAAGATGTATCAATTCTGTGACACACTTAATGGATTTTAGCCCTATTGTAGACAATATCTCAAGCATCTGTTCCAATTGTCAAAGCAGGGTGGAGCTAACTTGTCTGATTTGGAGACAGAATGACGAAAATGTTTAACAGTCTATTGATTATGCATTGGTGGACAGAAGCATCCATAAGAGAAAAGCAATGGCCTGGAGAGTCTATTGATAACTTAATGACTGGTAAATGTTTCTCCAAATAGTCTGGTCTACCAACAAAGGTCCTCTTGAGAAACAGTGGCACCAGAAACACTCTATATAAATGATCACTCCTCACTAGAATGATTACAGCCTCAAAAACATTACTTCTCCCTTCCCTTCAGTTTTCCAGTTGACTGTGTCTGGGAAACTCTCACACAAAAACTTAGAAAGAACAAACACAATCAGTTCTACTCAGATTTAAACTTAACTCTATGCAGAAGCCGTGTGTTACAAATAAATAACCCTAAGTCATTAGTAAAGGCTGTTTGTTTTGTGTTGCTGTAAGGGGCCTCTTCATGCCACAAATTTCTGGTTCAAGAAGCTGTCTCTACCTTTTGGATAGCCTCATAGACAGCTCGAAATGCTGGCTGCTTGTCATCATGGTAAACTCCCCTGTTACCATGGAGAATAAAGACACCTTCTTGTTCAGCCTGTACACAGTTGCTGCCATAGATACAATGGTCTGGACGGTAGTTCCACTGGCAGGGGAACACATACAAGCTTTCTGTAACACAGCAAGAGTTATGATTGAGTTGATAATGATTGTTATTATGTGCGTATTTGATAGCACAGCGTCAATAACAATATTCTTTAGTGAAGCTTCGTTAGCATCATACATATCATTGATGACTAGAATAAAACTGTGTATGTGGTTGAACAAACCTGGGTTTTGGTGAAATATAATATTAAGAAGGTCCTGATCACCCCAGGTGATATTAAGTTTATACTTCTGGAGAAGGGGCATCAGAATTTCCTCCCACCGCAGCGCAACTGTTGTCATGTCATTCTAGTAAAAAAAATACAGAAATCAAGAAAGCAATGATTAAACATTGAGAAACCATAAAACTTTAATTCTAAAAAACAAATCACTTCGTCAACACTTTGCATCAACTAAAAGGAATTGTTCTGTCTTTCAGTTGAGTCTGCTCCTTGAGACAGTTTAGAAAGAATTACAAGAGTGACCTCTGCTGGTCAATTTTGGTGGTACAGTTACCTCTTTAGCCACCTCTACTATCCTTAACTATTTTTCAATGTTTTACACAAATCTCAATGTTTCAGTCTTTAACTCATTGTAAAGATATTGATGTTAATTATGACTGGATAATGCAACGCCATATTACTGCTTAGATGAAGATTATTCTTTACATTCTTTAAGTTCTTTACAATGCTGCGAAAAACTACACAAGATAAAATAATCCACTTAAACAATACCTTAAAAAATTTCTCCCTGAGGCGTGTCATGTTCATAAGCATGACCCCTGAGTTGATGCCTGTCTTGCCATAGTAAGGGTGTCGAGCAAAACGGTTGTACCAGCCAATGCGTGGCTCTTCATGCTCTGGAGCCATGGCAGCTAATTGGGTTGAATTGAAATGAGAGAGGAGGTCCCAGATGTGCTCAACTGGCTGCAGAAAAAGGATATCTGTGTCTACATAGAGCAAAGAGTCCACCTCTTTCAGGATCAGCTGGGAAACAGACCAGACAACAACTTATTAGCACATTTTTAAAATCTGTAATCACTACAGGTTAAGATGATGGTGATCCACTCCAAACCTACTGGCAGGAAGAGCCTCTGAGAGGCACAAGGTTTGAAGAGCTTCTTCCATTCCTTTGCATTTTCCTTTGGAAAAGTGATGGGGTAGATGGTAAAGTTAAACTTGGTCTGAACTGTCCTGGGCCAGGATTCCAGCTATAAAGGTAAAAAAATTAGGATATTTTGAAAAATAATAATTTTTTGACAACATCTGAGGCAAGAAATATAATGTTGTAACAGATTGAGATTCACATTTGGTCAACACTGCCCAGCACAGCACTTTAGTAGGAGTTTTGTGAGCAGTGTATGTGCAGATGTTGCTTTCTTTCACACACATCTGTTTTGGTCAAGATGCTGGAGCTGTAATGAAGGGGCTTTAAAAATTTTCCGCTTGGGATCCAAAACAGATATTTTGTGTCTCCCTTGGGACAAAAACTCAAAAAATAAGACATAATGAATTGCCTTCTTAATATACTTCTATATATGCCAGTGTTTAAGAGCTTAAGAAATTACTTAACGATGACTTAGTCATTTGTGCCCTATTGCTTTAATTATTAAGAAACTAAATATACACATACATAAAAGTTTTAGTGTTGTTGGAGAAAACACTTACAGCATTTCTGAAGCCTTTATGTAAATCATCCTCAGCAAAGATATAAAAGTGTAGAGGCTTTTTGCTGAGAAGAGCAGCAGACTTCAACATAGTTAGAGTCTCCTCCAGCCGGGGGCCACAGGCCACCACAGCCAGGTGACTTCTCCCATCACTGTGATCCTTGACCGCGGAGCCTGACCTCTTTCTAAGAGCCAAGACAAAGTAAATGGATCAGTAATCAACCCCCAACTTTCATACTTAAAACAGCATGGATACACTGAGAGTTGCAGAAGAGAGAAGAAAGTAATTAAGATATCAGCAGGCTCAACTGTCTGGTATGCATCCCTGTGGGGTTAGAAGTGTCATTAGATTGAATAAAAAGATGTAAAACAGGACAATCACTAGTGTTTTATGCTGTCTCAAAGTGCTCGTTGGGGGGGGGGGGGGGGGGGGGGGGGGGGGGGGGGGGGGGGGGGGGGGGGGGG
>JAPZDV010000023.1:18757893-18823689 GCA_029814665.1 Acanthurus lineatus
GGCAGAGATATGTGAAGTCCATGACAGGTTCTCTGTAATGTTGATTCCCAGGAACTTAAAACTGCTCACTTGCTCCATTGATGTAAACAGGTTTGTATGTCTTTGCCTCCTTTTTTCTAAAATCAACTATCAGCTCTTTGGTTTTGCTCACGTTGAGCAGTAAGTTGTTTTCTCTCTGTTGAACAGAGAAGTGGGTATCCGTTTCATTAAAGTTTAGACAATAAATCCATTTTTTTCCATTTTTAAGGTATTTTGGGTCCATTTTTAAAAATCAAGAGCTTTTTAAAGAGTTTCAGGCTTTTATTTTGAAAGGCCGGGGATGACTGAATGACCAGGTCAATATCTGATGGACATGAGTACTGGCACCTCTGTGGGGATCAGACTATAACAACAAATAAGTGTCAGGTGTGTGAAGATGAGAACTATCTGCAGACAGGCAGTATTTGTCCACTCATTTTAAATTGCAGATCCACATTCATTTGACCTCATGGTACCTGTTTAAAGATTGACTGACAAGTCTATCGGCAGCTGTGTAGGTAACTGTCATATAAGCAAACAGACAGAGAAACAGGTATTTTCAAAAAAATTATTTAGAGCTTTTATTTTGAAAGAGTTTGGGGATTTTGAAAGGCCAAGGATGACCTAGTGACCAGGTCAAAGTGTGATGGACATGGGTACTGGCAGCTGTGTGGTGATCAGAATTAAATGCAGGCTTACAGAGAAATCTATGGTACATGATATCGATCAAACCCACACCTGTTTAAATGTGGACTGCTTGATCAAAGTTAGAGCTACAGACTTAAATGAGTCACAAGACTTTGATCTATAGACAATGAATCCTTTTTTAAGGTATTTTGGGTCCATATTAAAAAAAAAGAACTTTTATTTTATAAGCCTTCTGTGCTTTTATTTTGAAAGGCCGAGGATGTCCTAGTGATCAGGTCAAGGTGGGATGGACATGAGCACTGACAGCTGTGTGGTGATCAGACATTAATGCAGGCACACAGAGAAATCCACATTCAATCCAATGGAGAAATCAATCAAACTCACACCTGTGTAAGCTTTGACTGGTCGAACGTAGTTTTAGCTACAGACTTTATTAAAATTTTAAATGGGTCACAAGACTTTGATCTATAAATCTTGTATTAACATGTTTTTGCAATCTTGTACAGTTTTTGAGTTATCACAGTTTTAGTTTTATAGTTTTCTCTGCCTCCTCTCAGATTTTATAATGTTTGTGTATTACTGAAATGTTCCAGTGCCCAGAGTGAGTCATATGACCAGCAGAGTGGAGGAGGGGAGATAAGTGAGAAAACGATTTTTTAGTTTTAGGCCGTTTTAGTGTGCCTACGCACATTTCTGTACTGAGGGGGTGTGTCTGTGCCAAATTTGGTGAGTTTTTGAGCATGTTCAGGGGGTCAAATTTAGGGTTAAAGAGACATAATAATAAGAAGAAGAAGAAAAAAATGAACAAATTACAATAGGGTCCTTCCCCTGGCAGGGCTGGGGCCCTAAAAATTCAAGGAAACTACAATTCTGATATGACTTCTTCATATTTTCTTTATTTATACATCATTTATTCTGTGCAGCAATGACTGACTGAGCGTGACGCTGATGTAACACTGAGGTGTTAAAAAAAAAAAAAAAGAAAGGTCACCACAACACGTGGCAGTTTCCCTGACATCCGGGATTTAATGCTACAGTTCCTCTTTTCAGTTCATCATGGTAGATCTTGCTGCAACAGTTCTTTGAAGTGAGCATACAGCATACGTCCTGAATTCTTTACCATCCTGGGAAGGCAGTGAAAAATACAACCCCGAATGGGAGTGAATGCTATCATATTGGCGTTTCTAGTATCATTAAAAAAACGTGCATGTTGAAGTTTAATCTCTGGTTGAGGCTGTTGAGAGTGCAGTAGAGCGGGGTGTGCAGACTGACGTGTTAAGGTTAGTGAGTCTCTCCATTAACAGATGAGCCTTCCCCATGGGGAGAAGAGCATCTGGAGACGCCTCGTTCAGTGTTATCAGAGCTTGAGCCACTTTGGCTGTGCTGGTCTGCTGAGGCAGCGCTTGTAGAAGTGGACATGGGTTTGGCCTTTTCCTTAAAGTCTGTGATTATTACAGTCAAGTCTCCAACTGTGACCTCCAGATGCTGGGCACTGCTCCTGTCTATGTTTTTTAACCTTGGTCTGGTGGGGAGACAAATAAACAGACACAAGATTGCTTGAAGAATTCTAAATATTTCAATGATGACATTACACAGTAAGAAAATGACAGAACTCTGAATATGATTAATACATTACCTTAACTTTTTATGGCTTTTCTTTTTCAGTGTTGTTTCTTTATCGTTCTTTTCTTTCTCTGATTTCTCTTTCTTTTCCTTTTTGGGGTGTGTGGGTGATGCAAACTGTTGATTTACTTGCTGTGCAACCAGCTGAGAAACAGGTCGTGGTTTTCTAAAAGAGAACAAAATGAGTTTTTGGCCTTAAGTTACTTTTAGATCTGAAAAACTGTGTATTTATTCAATATGAACAAGAAGAGCAGGGGCTTACAACAGTAATAGAAATGGAACAACACATTATGTTATCTCCAAAACTCTCAAACACTTGAAAGTATGCAATAAATACATTTTTAGGTCTGTCTTAAAACAGTAATCAGGTCAATCTACATCTATCTACATTGAAACAGGTTTTGCTTGCTGTTATCATTCCTCTTGGCTGTGAAGAGACCAATTCCTTTTCAGAACAGTGTTTCCTTGATACAAAGGAGATACAGTAACATAAAGAGGGAATGTCACGCTATATGGGTTAATTCTGAAGAAAATGACTTTTATATTCCAAAGAAATTCTTTTTGGTTACTACCAACACAAAGTTGGTTCAACTTGGTCATTACATGCTTTATGGAAAAATCCCAGCAAGACAATATTGTTCTACAGTGGTTGCGATTTCTATAATAGGCAGATGATTATAAAAAATAATGATTTAAAAACTCTAGTATAATGCTACACAACTTGACTACACAAAACAAGGAAACATACAGAGGTTATATGTTAAAGTCCTTGAGACAA
Source organism: Acanthurus lineatus (assembly GCA_029814665.1). Lineage (NCBI taxonomy): Eukaryota > Metazoa > Chordata > Actinopteri > Acanthuriformes > Acanthuridae > Acanthurus > Acanthurus lineatus. The sequence continues at coordinate 18,760,961 of JAPZDV010000023.1, forward strand.
TAGTTGATCCCAGTCAGATACAGATTTTTTTCTTTCAATCAACTGCTGAAGTGTTTGGATTGCATTTGTCCGACATAAACTTTTGAATTTAAAGCCATCAAAGGCAAAGATTACAATTGTAGTGGGGGAATCCTTCTTCTTTGCCTGTTTTAGTGTGCTCTATTTACTAAATTTCCATTTGTCATTGGTAAATATGGCCCTGACTCCAAACTACAAAATACCAATTAAGTTGAATCAACAACAAAACTGAATATTAACTAGTAAAGATTTATTGCAAAGCTGTTATAACAGATAAGTATGCCAAATAAAGCTACAACCAAGCCTTAATTTTTAGTTTTTATTATTCAATGAACATCATAATAGTTCTGCAGCGCTTCATCGTTAAAAATGATCGGCCACTGTTGTCCTTACCGAGTTGATGTCCCCTTCCTGACATCACACATCAAGCACTTGAACGCCTCAGCGCTGTTCCTGAACGTGCAGACGCTACAGTCCCAGTACCCATCGTCCGAGGAGGGCTTGGATTGCCGCTTCGGCCTTCAGACAAAAACAAAACAGAAACACTGTGATAATGGCTCATTTTTAACGATTTCAAAGTAAACATGTGAGATAGAGGTGTCCAGAACAGGATAGGTACGAGTTTGAGAGATAAAATGTGCTCAGAAGTCAGTCGTTGTAGAGGAGAGAGCTTGCAGTTCACACAGGCAATTGCTCCGTATTAAAGCAGCAGCCACCCGCCATGAGCAGTTCACTAACACAAACCCATCCATTGACCGCGTCTGCTGTTATCAAACGTCCCGGTAAAGTCTCCATTCAAAGATACGAGCGACAGTTTTACCTTGTGGGGCTCTTCTTGTCTCCCATTTTAAGAAACTTCGACTCAGTGGAGTTGAAAATGGCCAATGTTACAGGTGAAAAAAAGGCATTTAGCTGCGTCTCAGCTGTCGTGGAAACTCCTGTCGAAGGACGGTCACGTGACACGAGTTCACCCAATCCCTTTTAATGTAATCACAACAGAGACAGCACAGCAATAAATGTGACACCGCGCTGATGAAGGCATCAGGGCACTTTAGTGAATTTTACAGCATGATATGGGTGAGGATTGCGTATACAGGATTTATTGAGGCACTGGGCAGTAAAAAGGTAGGCAATTACTGTTTACAAGTTTGCACAGCAGTAAATGGGGGATAAATTAATAATTCGTCGTAAAATTTACAAGATGAATTTGTGTTACAATAAAGATTTGTGGGCTGCTTCAAAGACCTGAATAAATGCATTTTTTTTAAGTTAAGGACAACGATTTTGAGGCAGCAGCTGAAGTTTACCCACGTGTTCTGTGTTATCTGATAGAAGAAACTAAACTGTCACAGCAGCAAAAGGAAGTACCAGGAAGGATAGGAGGTAACCACAAAAACTGGAATACCATCTTTATTTTGCGTCACCACAATATGAAAAAAAGAAAGGCTAACCTTCTGTATTTACCACACATGAAGCGAAACTTCCAAATGCATTTAGACAGAAATCATCGCAAAGTAAAGAAACACTAAAATTGATGATGATATGGATGTGTCTCGTGTCGTCAGGTAGCAAATGTCATTTTATAGCCCACGTTTACTTTTCTATTAATGAGGCAGAAGCTTTTGGCTGACTTAATTTAAATAAAAATTCGTTTTATTGATCAAATTCCCTATAAAGCTTGAATTAACTCAGAACTAGCTTCACATTAATAAGCTACAACATTATAAGGGAAATTATAATGTGACATGAAAGATAAAACTGTCATGATATATGCTGTCTAATAAGTGAATTTGGTACTGTGGTTTGAATTATTTACTTTTAACTGAGAATTACTTTATTAAAAGTTAAAAATGCTAGATCAGTAACAGAAGTTCAACTACGGTCCAACATAACTTTAGATGTAATAATCAGTCGCCACCAGAGGGTGGCAGCACACTGTTTTCTTAGAGCACATTCTGTCGCAAAATTGAGAAAACCCTGTAAAACAATTTCAAGAGAGGAGGAAGTTTTGTGGTAGGTCGTGCTGGGTTTTAACCATGAATTTATTGAGGAGAATTACTCTCTCTCTCTCCCTCTTTTATATGTATATACACATGAGAGAGAGAGAGAGATTTAGATACGAACTCGTATGAACCAGTATTTAAGATAGTGCCATGACACTCCGACACAGTAGATGGCAGTATGCTTAATGTTGGTTTGCAATGCGACTCTATATACTATGGCCACCATAGGAATGAACCTGAAAATATAGGTGGTCTTTACTGTTTTTGCCTATTGGATTGATTTGCTTTCACTTACATATATGGTGTTATTTTAAGTATTCCTTTGAGCAAAATGTAAACGCACTTTGTGACCAGGAATTCTCATATCCGTATTGGGTGGGTGAGTTTTATATAACTTCCTCCTATGTTATGATGCTTATCAGCTAGGTGAGCTAACAGCAGTGCCAATGGTATGGATCTTGCTTATTCAGTTGTGATAACATCATACATCCGAGCAAAAATACTCATTACTTGAAGAGCAGTGGCTCACGACATTTAGGTGTTGGATAACTGGATACGCTGGGTATTTTTGGGGGCAAAAATACAACGTTGCTTATTTCTGTATAAAGAAGGTGAAAAGCTTTTCCAGCTCCAGAAGTCACCGTTTGGAAGTAAAATGTGGTTATGATAAGGGTTATATTAGTTAGGTGTTTACAAAGTGCACCTAATTTAAATCAATTAAATATTTTGAATCGTATTTTAGACGAATGCACTCCGTTGTTTGGGCTAGTCAGTAGCCCGGCGGCGGTGGTGTAAAATATTTTTACACTGAGGTCAGAATTGGTTTGTGTTTGTTTACTTTGAGGCTATTTTTCATGTTTGTTTGGGTGTGTATCTGAAATTATCAGGATTAAATATGCTTATGCTAGTCAGATAAACATGGCTATAACTTTTTCTGCAACAGGTTCGACATTTTCTACGTTGACACCTTGAACAGACAGAGAGCCAAAACCATTCCTTCAGGAGTAAGTATAAAGCTACTCTATTTATAATGTTTTACAAGCATGTTAGTGATATACGTAGTTTCATATATCTTAACTGTCTTGGTTGTTCCACTTCATCCTAGTTAAAGTTTGTCTGCGTGTAAATCATTGCAGCTCTTTGCCAATCATACCTCTTTGGTATTCCTCCATGTTCTTTCAGAGCTTTCTTACATGGTATGCACAGTATTGAAGTGATTTCATAGCTGTACTGTAAACTCATAGTCTAAACAAAACACAAATACCTTCTTTTTTTTGCAGTGGCATTTCGACGTGGTCGAAGATCCATCAGAGATGCCTATGAGGAGCGCTTCCCACCAACAGATAAAAGAGAGGTAAACGGAGATGTTGTTGTTTATACAAGGAATATATAATACAGGCAAAAGAACTGGTTAACTGGCTGTGTCATTTCAGGTAACAGTTCATCGAGTTGTCAATATTTTTGATAAGAGGAGCCCTGTGCCTCGACCTGGAATGGAATATGACAGAGGCTTTAAAGATGACCAGTGGCATGGTGGTCCTCGAAATTACCAGGAAGGAAGAGACTTTCATGACGAAGATTACCCACCCAATGATCGTCGATACTTTGATGACAACCCCAACTTTCGCAGAAACTCTCCACAACCTCGAAATGTGAGACAAGCTTGTAATGCATGGTTTACTAACTAAAATCTGTTGCTGTAAAAAGTGGGAAAAAAAGTTAAGGGACAACAACCAGACTAGTTTTGGTTTAAATGTTGAATAGTCTGCTGATTTTAAGCTGAGAAAATATTAACATAAAAATGTCAAAACAATGTGTATATCTCTTGTTCCATTATGTCAGAAGTTTAACAGCAGAATGGCATAGTCAGTTTAAATGGGATTTTGACACCCATTTCGTAGTTAATACCTTCAACAATAAATCAGAGTCTGCATAAAAATTAATTTTACTGGCTAAGCATTTGTTCAACTACAAAGAATTTCCCTCTGGTTTTCTTTTACTCTTTCATAATGAATAAAGAATAGACATACAACTTGAAATGCGAACAACAACAGTACTAAAACATCAATGGAGATTGGACAGGACTATACGGTAGTAACATGAGAAAAGAAAGTAGGTGTTTAAACAGTATATTAAAATAATGCTACTAGACACCATGAAAGTCAGTACACATATCAACTACACTCTATGTTAAACCATTGCAAGGAGTGCACAGATGCAGCAGTAGTTTAAAGAAATAAAAAATAAATATTGGATGAAATATGTCTACACAGTGTGAATGGATTTGAAATATTAACATGTATCTTTACATAATGTACAGCTTGCTGGATACATTAGAATCGTCATTAACTGCAAAATTTTCTAATTTAAGGTACCCTGTAGAATTGTCTTGTAACTAAACAAATGTTATGACTCATCAGAGCTTATGTTCTTATGTTCTTATGTATTGTGAACAGATTTTTAAAGTTATTTAAAGCTGGGGTTGGCAATATCGGAGAAAGACAACTGATTGTTCTATCTATCTATCTCTAACTATCTTTTTGTAAAATTGCACACCCCACATTTTAATTTCTGTACCATTTACATAGTTCATATGATTTAGCTTTTTTTACACTGTCTTTGGTGGTGCACAGCAGCATATCTTGACACTTAGCCCCATATCTTGATTTAGTGGACTAGTGAGACCAGTGACAGAAAAGTGTGCGGCATCACTAGTGCATGCACGTGGGCTCCAGTTTGCCTGCATGATATCAACAAAACTCATTCATAGAAAAAACATCTCCATTGACTATGAAAGGTGAAAATCCTTTGAATGTTGTAACTGTGATTTTGCTTTCAGGAGGGCCACTACCCCCAGCAGTCTTATGGCAGAGATGATTTAAGGCATCAGATAAGCTCAAGGTAATTCATTTTGTTTGTCACATAATTATTATGTCTGGTTGTCAGTTGAACCACTCAATTCTAATGTAAGATATTGAATTGACCACTAGATGGAGGCAGAGTTCAGTGTCTAGAAGGGCAAGCAGTACTACCTTAATTGAGAAAGATGAACCTTGTGTGTGGCTTTTTCTTGCATTAAATTTATTTGGAAAAAAAGGGTTGAACAAGCTCACAAGTGAAAATCACCTTAAATTAGCTTTTTAATTATTAACTTCCATTCAATGACAAGGTCATAACGCATTATTACCAATTTTTACTTTGGCAAAAACCTTAGCTGGAAATTGTAGCTTCGTAAATATATTTAGAGAGCAAATTTAAATGATCTGTGACCACGTGGCTCTGAAGGGAAGCTAAAGAGCTTGACCTCACACAGAGCAACTAACAGGCACTCTTCATCCCCTGGAAGATTCAACATACCAAGAGTTTACAGGCCCTGGCTCCCCTTTCCAGGAGTCATACCAGGCTAGAGAAGGGGACAAAGGGCACCAGTGTCTACTCACTCTGCTGCCCCCCCAACCCCCCTTCCCACCACCCTTTACCCCACCCTGTGAGGGAAAACAGCTGGACCACTCCCTCTTCAGTCAAACACCCACACACATCTCAAATATTCTGAGCAGAGTGTGTCTTGTGTCTCCTCTTGCCCTTTTGGCATTAAATTAAAATTTTATCAAATGCCTAAGTTACATTTAAAATCTCTTGTGGTAAGGCTACATGGCAAGTTAGTATGTGTGTGAAGACATGCTCTCTTTTAAAAGAGCATTTTACAGACCTTAACTGCACATTAAGACTCATAACACATTATTGGTCCAGCTTTTTCTGGATACATATTGTATCAACAGTATGAACATAAGTCAAAGATACGCAGTTCTTTTTTTCTGTTTTGGTACCCTTAAAAAAAATTAGTATATACTATGTCAGGCATGCTGCGGTGGCATTGTTCTGCTCAATTCATGAGCATTTGTAACAAATTTTCTTATCTGAACTGCACAATCCATCTCACAATGTTACTAATTTTTGGAAGCTCGCTGAATAAACAGTTCGTCTGTAGACCTATTTTTGCATATAGTGCCACAGTTGCCATGGAAACATTGTAAAAAGAAATATAAAAGGACTCTATCAATCTCACAGCAAAAAAGAAATTCAAGGCACTGGAACTCCAATCCAAGCAAGACTCAAATTCACAGGGAGTTATGACTAAACTCTGGCGACTACATAAATAGACTCCATAACTATTGTGTTACCCCTCACCATACTACTGTGTATTAAGCTTAAAGGATATTGAGTAAAGACAAACACTGCATAAATATAATGAAGTTCTGCAGCAGAATTTGGGTGACAATCTCTTGATTTGCTTCTTTTTCTTCTCTTTACCTTGTGGAGCGTTGACCTCTGGATCATGAAATGAGTAAACTGCCTGATGTGCAGCTCCAAGTTATTAACTCTCTTGATGAACAGTCAAAACAGTCAAATGTATGTCTGTTAAAGGCTTGATTTACCTTTTCAAATTTTGTTGTTTTCTCTTAAACCAAATGCAAAACTTTTTTTTTCTGTCCATAATCTTTTGATTTTTTGTCGTGCCCTACATGAAAGGCAATTCACTGTTGGCAAATTCAGTGCAGGCATATGGTAGGCTGAGTCTTGGCTACTTCAAACAGACCATGAGTCGTAAAAGTTTGAGGTCTTGTTAGACCTGCTCTTTGTTTGAGATGTGGCCTGAGTTCAAGCAGAGGTCATGACAACCAGGTGCCCTTGGGTCATTTATACCTCTGGGCCTAAAGGTTGTTGTTCGGACACAAGCTTTGAGTCTGGGAGAAGTAAAAAGGAGGTGCAGTAAACTGAAGTTAAGCTTCTGTACTTGTGTTAGGCCTATTATATGTTACAGAAATGCTCAGAAATGGGTCATTACATGGTCGAATAACAGGTTTCGTGACAGTGCTTTGTGACTTCAGCTCCATATTTAGGCTTAATCATGGCTTTGCAAACAGATAGTAGTGACACAAGGCTTAAAACTGGCCCAACCGTCAGCCAAATGTTGCTTGCGCCAAAGTAAAAGATTGCTTCCTCTCCACAAATTGATCAGCGAGCCACAGTGCCCCACTGAGACTACATTTTAAAGTCTGTGTGGTTTTCTATTGTAATTATTCTGTTTCCATTACCCATTTGAAAGAGCTCAGTGATGAATAGCCAAACCTTTAGTTTTTTTGTTTAACATTTAATGGTGAAAAAAAAGCATTTTTAAAATGACAATTAACATGTTTTTGATTTATCTATCATATTGATCTTTGATCTTTCTTTACAAAATTGTCACCAGGTTGCAGACTGCAACTTTGCTGGTCATTGATTTGTCTGCTTTTTGATGTTTTTCAGGAGCAATGGCAGATCTCGTTCCTATTTCCGCAGCAGAGGTCGAGGGTCAGGTCCCCCTTTAAGGTCAGTGCCAGGCATAAAAGTCATGTCACTGCACTCACATAACTGCCTACACTTTGAGCTGGCAGGGTCTGAAATCAGTTGTCTAGTTTTTGACTTCAAAAGTGGGCTTAAAATCAAAATTGTCAAAATTATTCTTAGTTTGTAATGATAGTAAGCATGATATTTATTAACAACCTGTCACATAGTTGGAGGTCATTTTTTGTAAAAAATATCATACATTAGAAAAATCTAAAGTGCATATAGCCATGGTTTTTTTTACTACAGCATTTGATGCAGCACACTTTCAGAAGTTAAAAAAACTATCCTGCACGGGTACATGTGGATAAATGTATTTATAGACATTATTGATTTATAGCTAAACCTTTTGTCCCCAAAAGTGTCAAGATTATTTTTCACAATTTCACAGAGATGGGCGTGATGACTACAGGAACTCTCCACCTCTAGTAGCCAAACGTGACCGCTCTCCTGGAAGCAGGGAAGCCCAGCCACCAGTTCGCTCTGGATCAAACAGCAGAAATAGGAGCTTGTCCCCTGACAGGGACAAAGGTTACACCTACCAGCAGACCCAGAAAAAGCGTAAGTGATAAGTCTGCCGAGGAGCTCAATCTGGTCAAATGTGTAGATTTGAAAATGCCTCAGTTACAACTTCCAGGTGTGATCAGCTGAGAAGAATGAAAGAAGCGATGGCACTTTGAGATTTGTCAAGTGTAAACAAGCTTTCTTAATCTTTCTCACATTCACGTCTGCACACACACTTATCAATGTAAATAATAAAATCATGGTATTGTTGCATTAACAAACTGCAAGATTGTTCAATAGTGTGTACTGTATGTGCCTAAAAGCCTAAAGAGCCCAGTACAACAGTGCCATTTCTAATAAGCGGTAAGTAAATGTACCGTTAAACACCAGCTAAATGCACCTTTTCACAGAAATTAGGCTCTTCTTGTTGTTTTTGTAATGAAACGGTTATACCTTAGATATTTTAACAGTCTCTGCACCACCTTAATATGATATTTATTTCTTAGTTCCAAGTATGCAAACTGTAGTAAATATACTTTATAACACTCTAAAAGAGGTGGAGAAAATGTCAGACTTGTCTCCATTTTCCTGATACTTTATACAACTGTACCATTGCTTAAAAATCTGTTGCAAAGAATTACCAGTAATGGACGTAGCTTTCTGACCTACTGCCTGAGGGGATTGTATGACATCTAATAACACAGGACCACTTTGAGCCACCTGAGACTCTGTGATTGGCCGCAGCATGCAAAACCTAAAGAAGCATAGATAATGGGAGTGCTACAGTACAGTTTGGAATTTACCCATATCTAGTACAATACCTGCCTTTGCAGCTGTTAAACCCTCTATAGAGACAACAATAGAGATCATTCTCCCATTTTACGCAGGCATAGGTATAATTATAAGGTAATTATAATGTCTTAAGGTATTAAGCCATTCCAGGTGAAGCATCTGTTTTCAGAGGTGGTGTGTAATGTGAAGGGTCAAGGTGTGCTGAAACACGTTTAGATGTTAATTACACTAACGCCACACATGGTTTTAGAGGCTGGGAAAAAGGATACCCTCAGTTTATTGGGGTGGTTTGGCTTTAGATTCAGAGCCTGACCTTTTTTCAGCGAGAAAGTAGTGCATGCATTTGCTTTGCGATGACTTCAGAATCACTCTGGGTCTGTTGTTCTACATGTTTTCTCTCTGACTTTTACTAGTTTTAGAGTTTTTAATTAGCATTGTGGAGCTAATGAAATTTGTGGATTCACTATATAATAAAATGTTATAAATTGGTCTGACGGGGGCAATATTATTAGTCTGAGGCAGAGCAGGGTGGACAATAATTTCTCCAATGCTTTGATGCACAACCTTATTAATGTCTTGCGCCACCCTTTAAAAATGCAATAAAACTGTGATAAAATATTTTTACCTCCCTCCTCCACTCCCATCTGGGATACTAGTTAGTTTAGCACAGCAAAATACACAGAAGAAGGATTTTGGTGATGGGATTTGTCGTATACATGGAGAGGCTGTGTGCAATGTTTTTGAACAAAAAAAGGTTTATTATGTCAATAGGGACTATATGTGGTGAGTTACGAAGGGGTGGCTGCATCATTGGCCTGCCACCTGAATGGCTGGGTGTAGGGTTTTGGTGAACTGGCTGAAGGGGAGTAGTTGAAGGCTGATGGAACCTAAGTGGACTAAGTGTCTTTTACAGTTAAGAGTTTTATGTAGAATGTGTTTTTAAACTAGATGTAAAAGAGCCTCTGCATCCGAGCACATGGTTTGGGGCTAGACTTCTACCTGCCCTGTAGTTTCCCAGGTAGCATGTTTACATACACTTAAATGCTCAGTATGTAATTTTCAGCTGCTGTGCTTCAAATGAAATTCTGTCAGACGAACATCATTGAATTCTTGTGCCTTCAAGGAGAGATTGTGTAAATGTGTGTGTCCCTTTTTGAGTAATTATCAAGCTCCTCTGTATGATGGCAGGGCTTTTACCTCTTTAAATGCGGCCATCTGGAACTGCTCTGAACTTTCGGACATAATTGAATGACATGTCTTATAAACTAGCTAGTGTAGGCATAACCCAGGTTTAACACTGCTGCATCAGTATCAAACCTTTTTGGAGAGATTGAGAGAGAGCGCCACCTGGAGACCAGATTGTTCAGAGTAGTTTACTTAAAATGTAGGTTTTACTTTGGCTCACTTCAACCGCTATGAGAGATTCATTCAATAATAACAAACAGTGTCACTATAGTTGTTTTCTTTAAATACACTTATTGGAGCCAGTAGAAGCTAATATCTCAATTTAGAGACAGCTGAACTCCTTGACCACTCTGGTGTGGGTGGATCTAAGGAAGGGGTATTTAAAAAAAAGTGATTTGTATTTTTCAGCTGCAGCATAAGGCCTTGACTTCAAGATTGTTCACAATGATAAGCAGTTAAGAAAGAGTACATTGTTGAGAGCAGAGGAACGTGTGTTTAGAGTAAGAGGAATAATAATATGTAGGTCCCTATCCGCATTTGAACCCGGGATCCTGCAGCTAACGTGGCATGTGTCCCAGACCACGACCCACCAGGATGCTCCCAGAGGGTTTATTTTAGCACAGAGCGAAATTAAATGAAAGAACACTGTGATCGTTCTAATGTATTCTCTAGATCAGCCTCTTTTTTTATGACTGACTCCCCTTAATCAGATTTTTTTTTTTTAATGTCCCATAATTATCGGAGGTAAATTATCTGCTTGTTTGCTCACTGTTCCTCTCTTTTCCATCTGTTGGGATCCTTTCTCCACAGATAAGCCCAATGTGTTGCCAAGCCACACTCCCAGCAGCACTGTGGAAGGGTCTCATGGCTCAGGATCTTCAAAGGTAAAACCAGCATTTGAGAGCAATCTCGACCAGTATTGCACTTAAACATGGTGAAAGTAAAATAGAGTACAGTAACATCTGTAGCACTTGTACTGTTGTTGCTAACATTTTGAAAAACAAATTTATTAATGACAGCTGTGATGCAGTGAAATATACTATATAAAAATATATTTAGAAAATGGACCAAAACAGTCTAAACCTGTACCACTATATATGAAATAAAAAAAGGTTATCTGATTCATGAATATTTAAATTATACTTCCTTTAACTGTAAGTGTAGCTGACTCATTTGTTTGTCTCACTGGGCCTTTACTTTTGTCTTTTGCTTTTAAGATCATTAAATAGTCACAGAGACAAACTGTATGCGGTACCTTTGTTTACTGTTGCGTCACGCATAACGACGCATGTACCAAAACAAGAACTCAACACCGGCAAGAGATCAGAGTTGTCTCTATTTGAAACACTTTGAAATCAGAACCAGCCTCTAAACCAGGTGACCTCAGCTCTAACCCTTAACCTTTGACCTGCCAGGAAAAAACTCCTGCATCTCTAACGGAGACGGAGGAGGTGATGGCTGCCAGCATGGAGCCAAAGCTGACACCAGAGGAAGACTTCAAGACTCGCCGGTTGGAGGCCATTAAAACGAAGGCTCTGGAAATTGAGAAGGTACTAAGATTTTCTCCATGAAAGGACTTAACTTGTTTGAATTCTTGTGACTCTTTGATGCTTCTGCCATAACATTTCTTGTCTATTGTCTTTATTGGATCTGAAACTCCATTAATATCACCGGGTATCTTATATACTGCACAAAAAACCTTTCTCATAATCAGACATCAGCTATTACTGAGTTCTCTAATCTTGAGTTCACAGCTCTGTGGTTGAGAGAGTGCTTTTCTGCTTGCAGATACTGGTCTGTGCACATGCATACTTTCATTCACTTAGTTTTTATGTGTGCTGATATTGAGACTGATAAGACACCGTTACATCCATTACTGTTCCTTTCAAACCAAGTTGTGTCTTTGAGAAAGAGAGTGAGATTTAAAAACTGTGCAGCTCCAAGAATATAACATCATGATGTGACAGGGATGCTGACGATGTGGTAGGGCACACAAATAAATACATGTATGGGAAACCACCTCTCTAGCTCCAGTTACAACTAACTGCGTCTTGTCCTACCTCACAGACATTCTTAAATCGTGGCACTTTTTGTTTTTTTTTTCAGCCCTTGTATACTATTATGAGGCTGACTAACAACTTACTCAGGATATTTAGGGTTTTCAGGTTTTGTATACTGAACTTAGGCAAAGGTCAGGGAGCAGTTCACATGAAGTATTAAATGATACATACTGAGACTTTGTTGTATAAAAATCTATGTTATACTCAACAGCCGGGACGTTGTCGCACCTAAACTAAAGATCCTGAAGGTTTAAGCTTCTTGTGTGGTTGCCCCCACTTTACATGTGTGGGCTTTTACCTGATCACGAAGTTGGCCATGTATCCAGACAACCGTTGTACACTAGCTTTATGATTTGGCTAGGAGGCAAATTGGTTTAATTTTAAAGGTATACAGATGTGCCTCGGCTTGCCACACGTTAAATTTTAGAAACACTGTATTTAGGAAATATTTTTCGGTGGAGAGTAGGAGGATAAGTCAGCAGAAAAGTCCTTAGCACACCGGGTTGTGATGCCTCTTGTGGAGTGCTATTTAGAGTTGCAATTTTTTTACTTCCCCCTTCATCGCTCTGTACTACAGTGCCACTTATCTCTTCCCATTAAAGCAGGGCAGGAATTGCCCTGCAGGATACAGTCGGCCCACCCACAGTGTGGTACGTCTCTTGGCATTAGCGCACAGATGCTTACCCTGCCATTTCCAACTGCGTCTACCGTTGTGGTGAGAGGTAGAAACCTTTGCTGTGTCTTTACTGTAACATCTGCCCCAGGCTAAGTAAAACTCCCACTGGTCCGTCGCTGCTTTGGATTGCCAAACTAAGCCAATCAGGTCGTGAGCAGCACAGGGTTTCAGACCCCCCTTGGGTGGTTTGAAAGAAGGGCTTCATTCCAAACAATTTGTATAAAATATGTTCATTCATTTATTTCATTCAACCTTTATTTCAACTTTCAAAAAATATTCAATTGACCAGTAAACACCAATATGATGCTAAGTTATAGTAGTAATAAAATATGAAAAATAATAAAAAGCATTATTACTTAAATAACAAACCCTCAGGAATCAATAAAGCAATCAAGATTTAAAGCAGATGAAGAAATAAAACAATAGCAGTTGGAAGTGAAATAAGATGATGTTAAAAATTAAAAATAGCCCTGATGATAAACATGAGCTCAGCCTTAGATTGTTCTCTTTGTTATTACAGGTTGATGATGCAAAATGAGAAAAACTGTATTTACTAAGTTTTGTAACAGCAGCCAACACCTGCAACATAATCCGATCATTTGAGCACGTTCAATATGGAACTGCATTAAAAGAGCGAGCAAGAAAGTGATGGAAGGGGGTAAAAAAGCAGTAAGGGCCCTAAAAATAAATAAAACCAAGTGTCTTTCATGCCTTACAGGTAGAGAGGGCCACCCAGCATTAGCATACAGCTCCTAGTGATGATGATTATTATCACAGGTAATAAATCTCAGTAAAGTAGTAAAATTTCAAAGGCCTCAGATAGAATTTCTTCTGAGGACCGGGGACTTGCTTGAGTCTGTACTCTGTATTTTTTTAAAAGGTGCTTACTTATTAAATAAATACCTAGCACAAAGATTTACAGAATTATTTAGAAGCATCTTCAGCATCTGGGATTTTGTTGCATTCTCAATATCACTCTCCAAAAGATCAGTAAAATACATGATTATTTGAAGTGTAATCTCTGAATGCTGACTTTGTTTTTTTATTTTTGGTTCTTCTAATGCCAGCTCTTGGACAATGATTGTTAAAACAAAGCTCAAATACTCCTGAGTCAGTATTTTTCTTTCTCCTTTGTTTGTTAAAACAGTTTATAAGACATGACGTAGAGGGGTTCTTCAGTTTTGGCCTCTTCTTTGGTTGACCTCTTAAAATAAGGTGCCAGAACTCAACTAATTTCAGTTACAATCAGCTGGTATAATAATTTGAAAATTTTTATATGGATCATTTCTTCTGCTGAGACTTCACTGAGAACTGTACAAGCGTCACATACACTAAGGTTAACTGCTCCATCCCTTTGTTTGTCTTTCCTAAATGGGCTATTTTTCGGATTTGCAAGGTCTAAATGTTGTGCATGCAGCCCTGTTTTCTTTGGGCCAGATCAGACAGAAATGGATCAGTCAAACCAGCATGGCTAATTGTTTTTTTCGCCAAGAGCTTTTCGTAATGCATGATCTCTGTTTGTGTTTCAGGGTTTTAAATGAAATTAAAAACCTCAAACTAATTCGCAATAAACTGCTTATGAGACTGGTTTTAATAAGAGATTTCGAAATGTCACATCATTTCATTACAGGCGTTATGACCACCATGCAGTTGTTTTGTAAACCTTCATCACAATATTGCATTGTTCTTTTTTTTTGTGATGCAACAGACGACACATGAAGCCATCACATTCTTGGTTCTGATCACAGAACAAATCTGTGCATGTAAAATCACAACAAAAACATATAAACTCAGAGAATGTCCATTCAAAACTGAGCTTAATGCCTGGGAGTGATTTTCAGACTCCATTCATCATCGCAATCAGCACAAATGAAACATATCCATTTCAACTATTTGCCCCTCCATCGAGAGGTCCGGTTTGCAGCTTGAATGATTAAAATGGCTCTTTTAATATACCCTAATGTGTACCAGCCCTCAAGTCATTACCCTACTTCCCTTATTATGCAGAACCCCTGCCTGCATCAGTGCTCATTTGAACTGAGCCTCACTAAATGTCCATGTGAGTGCCTTTTGCATGATCTTACTCAACCTCCCAGCCCCCACGCGATATCCCAGTGCACACTTCTTTCGGCGTGTTCACAATTTGGACCTCCGCAAACATCCGATTTGGGCAGAAGCCCACTTTTTTTTAGGCTTCTCCTTTAGGACCCTGGTGTTGCTTTTTCTCTTGAGGCTCCAGCCCATCCTGTGTGGCCCCTTAGTATCAGGCTTAAAGATCAGCTCATGGCTCCCACTCCAGGGACAGAACTTAGTCAAAACCTCAGACTAACCTTTTCTCACAACATACAGAGAACGCTCAGGTCAAAATCACCCTTCCTGTTTGTTCTAGTAACATGGGAGCAGTTTCTCCAAAAATAGCTGACTGTTTGAAGTCACTCCACAGTTGTTCGGTACTTACATAAATGTGGGGTGATGCTTTTCATCTCACACAGCTTTATATGTGTATTCACAAGCGTGTAAGCATATGATAGCTTACAGAAGATCCAAGTACCACCAGGAGAAATCTCTTAATTTAAGTTCAATATAAGCCCACTTTTTCTGTCCGCTTTCTCGTCATATTTTGAAGCTTTCAAGTGTGTAAAACTGTGTGTATGGAACACAACGAAGTGAGAATGCAATCACTGTCAACAAAGGCTAAAAGCTTAGGAGACTTTTGTTTTGAAAGATCGCAAACATAATCAACCCCAAGTGATTAGAGGGGCACTGGTTTGTGGAACATACACCACATGTTTGTGTCGTTTAGCTCATGTTTCTACTCAAACCTTCATATCTGGAGCCATTTTTTTGCTTCTGCTAAATAATGCTCAATTAGCACAAAATATTTATCGAAGGAGAAATTGACACTTTAGTGGTAGCAGTGTGGTAATTCACCTGAAATCTAGGTTGTGCAGTGTCAATTTAGGGTGCTATAAATAGATTCATAACAGCCTGGGAAGGGACAGCTCATACAGTATGCAGACGTAGAGGAAACCTGTGTTGACCCTGAGCTCAGCTGGCCACACGTGTCGTGCGTCTCTCGCTTCCTTGTGGTCTGGGCTGAACACTATCATTATGTGGGGCCACAAATTCGCTTGACATGATCTGCAGACGTTAAATCATCAGCCTAAGTCCAAACATCTCCCACAGTCTGGGATATTTCTGTTGGAGTTAACGTGACTTCCCTTTGTGTGTGTACAATGCAGTTGTGCTACAGTACTAATAACTGAACTCCAGTTCATAGTCACGATGAGTTCTAATTTATTTCATTTATTTAATTAAGTTGTTTGCCTGATAATAAGACTAGACGTTGTTCCAAAGTCACGTTCAGTAGCGCAGAATGTAGGTTAGTTATGCCGTAACGCACAGAAGTGCTTCATCTATCCAAACATCTCTAGCCAGTACAGCAGGGGATGAAATGTGAAAATACCATGAAAGGGAGCTTAAGTGATTTAGGAGCTAAAAGCATTGCAGTTGTTTGACATAATTGTAATTAGCAGGTAGAGCTGAAAATGGAGGCCCTTTTTTCTTTCAGTTTTTGTGTGTAATTCTATTATTTCACATTCAAAGCCATATTTAGCCTCCCTTGGTCCTAGTTTGAGACACACACAAAAATGTACACCTAGTTTTTATTCTCAGCAAACTGGAACTCCAAATAGCTTCTCTTTTAGCCTTTTTTGTTTCAAAACATAGGACGTTTCTTTTGCTTAAAAACAGTCAGCGATTCTCATGTCGCAATTTGTTGTCATCATTATTGTTTCAAGCTGAATGCCATATTAGTGACAAAGTTAATTTAACAAAGTTCTTCAGATCAGGATACAAGTTTATGGATACATAATCATTAGTTAACCCAGATACATATTATATAATGTGTATCTGGGCAAAGAAACACCAGCTGTGGTTTTAAATTTTCGCCATTACCGACAGAACCCTGGAGTAAAGCCTTTTAACCGGTTAACCTCACATTCTGCTCAAAACCAGACACTGATTTAAGTTGACAGGCAGCATTTTTCTTCTCAAAGTTACAAAAGCTGATGGCTTGTGTTTTATTGCATTTAACAGACAGCTAATGTTTGATGAGATATTGTCAACTAATTTTGTTTACAGCCAAGGTCTGCACGGCTTTAACTCCAAAAAATGGTAATGTTCTGAACATGACACAGATATTAACTCCCTCTATGAAGGCTGCAACTGTTTGATATAATTACTTAGTTAAAAAAGTGGGTCATATCTCCTGACACCTTGGTAAATTTGATGCCCAAGATTCACTGTTTTCTATCTAAGTGCTTACCTGCAGCTTATAATGAGAAATCAAGCTTTATTATCAGTAAAAATATATATAGCAAAGACACAATGTATTGCAGGGGGTACTTATATTCTTTATGCACCCTTATTTATAAAAATATATGAAGCATTTAGTAATTTGATTTGATTTCTTACTTTTATTGGCCAAGAGAGCGGCTGGTTTAAGCCACAGAGAGGTCTTATGTTTGCCCCATTGACTCTTATTTTAGGGGAGAGGTGCTTTAGGCTACATTAACTGAACCCTGGAGGACCCTGTTGTCCCAGACTGCTCCTTGACATGCTGGTATAGCCCTAAACCTCTAGGTGGCTTCAGAGCGGGGGGCCCCACATTTTGCCCTTTTTCCCCAGGTGATAAAGTTGTTGTGAGCTTGCACCTGGGACTCTAATAAAGCACTTTACAGGCTCTTTGGGTCAGCAGTTAAACCTGAGAGGGATGTGTGAGCTTGTTACAATGTGGTGTGAAAAATGCCAAAGCAGCAGTAACATACTCTGACACCTCATGTTCCTTTTGATACAGGCAGACATGCACTTGGATAGGCTCACATACACACATTCACACACATGTTTTGTAGAATATACCAATTTACGACTACTGGGTTAATTAAGTATATTGTAATAATTTGCTCTAAGACCCCCTTGTATATTAAAATAGCTGTCAAACAGAGCTTGTGAGTGTTTGAAGACACTCAGAATAGAAAGAATTTCCTTAAAAAAATGACAGTTATGTGTAAAACTAAAGGATAATCACTGCACTTTGTACTTCATAGCATTTTCATAAATATTGAAATTCCTGATGTCATTGTTTTGTTTTGTTTTGTTTGTTTTGTGCAGCATTACAAGCAGGACTGTGAGACGTTTCGCACGGTGGTGAAGATGCTGGTGGACAAGGATCCCAGTTTGGATAAACTGCTGCAGACTCCACTGGATGAGAACCTCATGGAGATCAAAGAGCGCTGCCTAGATGACCTTAGGCACTTTGTGAAGGAGCTAGATAAGGTATTAGAAGCCACAGGTCACAAGAAGTGAAGTGACAATATGGAGTATTAAAATCTGATATTTGTGTTGGTGAGAGTTGAGGTCAATAGTGCGTTGCACTGATGATCTTCACTTGAGCAAACATGAGGGAGACCAAGCTGAAGAGACTGAGAGACTGAAAAAAACATTCCTTGTTTTTACCTTTGGTTAAGAAACTTAAATTTGCTTGTGTAAATCATGCATGCAAATCATATTCATAACCAGTGTATATTATATAACTGATGAGAAGGTTTTTATTCAGTTTTTAACTTTATTTTAGGGAGAACAGTGACAGTATTTTTACTCTGATTCTATAAGCACAGGCAGAGGCTCTACTTTACTCAGAGTAATACTCTCCCCCGAGTGCCACTTGTGTATTTGCCCGTTGGCTAATCAAGACTTTTATACAGATCACAGCTGAGCAGCTAAGCAGAATTCTTCTTTAGTTTTGATTTTTGACCTCAACAATAATAAAAATCAGGGTGATCTCAATAAAAATTGAATTTTTCCCACATGACATCAGAAAATCCATCACTGCCTGTTGTATGGCCAGACTTTACCAAAGCGTCGTACATAATTGCACCACCACTCCCAGTCAAGCCAGTCAGCTGACTCTGACAAGTTTTACGGCCTGACTTGCCCGGCCCCTCTCTCCTGGACATCCTGCAGTGCATCCATGTGTCCAGGAGGGAGCCACTAAAGACACTGGCCCTGGTTTCTGAATCAGTTGATTTTCTCAGGCTGCAGATACACACTGAGCCATCATGCCCCAGTGTACCCCCCCTGGACTGAGGCTGAGTTGCTAACCTGATCTCCGACTCAGCTGGCCAAACAGCTAACATGAAGATACTGCCACTGCTAATGACACATTGGAGTATTTTAATATTCAGCAAACACTGTACAGCCACATTGAAATTAATGCAAGAACTTGTGCTTTCAACACAAGGCCTACAGCCTAACACTAACAGGGAGAAAAAAACAAGGATGAAAAGCTTATGAAAGACAAAGCTAAGAAAGACTGAGAGACTTCTTCTTTATAGAAACCTTGTTGAATCAAGGCATAACAAGTAATTATATTTTTACTCTGTATGGGACTTTGAACACTCTTCTGAACACCTTTTGGTGAATAAAACCAAGTAGATCACTTGATCTATTGAACAACCGTGTCTGTTTTGGTACCTCATCCAAGGCCTCTTTAACAACAATTTTGTCCACACAAAACCCCCCACCTCTGTCACCAGGATTAAACCTGGAACATATTCACAATGTCCAACAACCCCAAAGGGAACAAATAACCAATACCTCCTCAATCAGGAGCACCAAGACACCCCCTCTCCACTTCCTCCTGTCAGAGAATAATAATCCCAATAATACCAATGCCTCCTCCTGTTGTGTACCTGTAAACCTCTAGTGCAATAAGCCTTGAAGAAAAAGTTAGTAGCAAAGCTTTAGCAAGCAAATGGGGACAAAAGTCTGAACGGACACTCCAGTGTTGGCCATAGGTTGACAGCTTTGGGGCGGCGGATGGGTCATTAACCCAATTAAACACTTGTAGTCTGTAGTACACACCAGAACAGTGAGGGAAGAACAACATCACTTATCTTTTTTATCAGAATATTATCTGGTCCAGCTCAGCTGAAAACAGTAAAACACACTTAACTAACAGCATGTCAATTTTCAAGATAAAACAACATATATGATTAGCCATTAGCTTTGATAAGCTATTAGCTAACATAAGCATTTAATCATTTCCTAGCCAACATTTCACTTGATAGCATTAGATGATATGAAACAAAAGGTGTAAAGGAAATATCAAAACACAACTTGGACACATTTTTGGTAGATGATATGCTGTCCAGTATTTTGATTAAACAACTTGAAATCAGGAACACACCATATACTTTTACAACAGCATTTGAGGCCCCCACCTTAAGCCTGATGTCAGAGGAAAATGGCCGCCATGTGATTATCATCTGTGCATGAAGCCATAAACAACCTTGCAAGTAGAAACAAGCCAAACCCTACAAACCCTGTCACCTGTCCCTGTCCAGGTTGCCCACAGATATGCGCTTGGTAGCCAGAAAAAGTAGAAGGAGCAGATGTTTTGAGAATTAGCCAGAAAGGTTTTGGCTTGGTACACTTCTCCCAGATGGAAAACCTTACCCAGGCAAAGGGAGAATACATCCTGACTGACAGGAAAGACACCATACACCCCACGACAGTGTGTGTCTTCTAACTCAGACACAGCGGTTGACCCCTGGAGAGGCCCAGCTGAGGAAACACCCAGAATGGCACCTGATGGTAAGTCTGAGAGAACAACACTCCTATGGACCCCAGGATATTTGCTGGTTCAACAAGAGCAGTCAAGAGATAACAGGAGATGAAGCCTGGTTTTCCTGTGGAATGAAAAACTTTTTATTCTCGATTCCCTCCAACCAGAGCGGACTCTTATGCAGCAAACGCCTGTTTTAAAAATTTAGGCGTTAAGAGCCATCTCCACAGCCACACCTAAAAAAATTTAAATATGTTAACAACAGTTTTTACCAAATTTTTCTCCAAAAATGCGATGGGAATCCGAATTCATGTAGACTTCTCTCATGAAAAGCTCTTGATTTTCTATGAGCCACAGGGAGAATATTTAGTCCAAATGAATAAGAACCAGACCAGATCACAACAGATGAAGAAAACTAAGTTATATACTGTAAAAAAATATTAAACTCATTCTGTTATTATGTAGCTTACATAATCCTAGCTCTAAGGCTGTTTAGCCAAGTGAGTAAGAGAGAGATGATTTAACTCCCTGGCCACTCTGGCACACTGTAGCTGAATGGTTAATGACCGTAGTGTGAAACTCAGATATCAGGACAGTTAGATGAATAAAATTTTAATTGGTAACATTGTAGATAATCAGCTCTAAAAGTCAGGTTTTATTGAAGTCGTGCATGCAAAAATAAATTAGTCATTAAATTAAAATTGAAGTATTACAATATATGCACAGATTTTGCAGCCTGGATACCACTGATGAAAGATGCAAAGCTCAGGAAATAAAACAGTGGCCAAAAATTAAGATTGGTTTTAAATATAATTTGTATGATTTTGTGTGATTTGGTATTGGTACTTATTTTATTTGATATATATTTATGTAGATATATTTTTAAGTTTGAGTTATTGTCACAAATATACACTATTCTTTTGTATGTAAATTATAAAATGCTTTAATGATTATGATTTTGATTTTATGTTTTACATAAAAAAGACTTTTAGGACATTTTTTGTCCCTAATCACAAGAATTAGTGAATTTCCTTACAAGATCTCACATTTCCTTGCAAGCCTGTTTAGAATTCTATCCAATACAGAGTTCACTAATGTGCTGTTTCACCTCTAGGCCATTAACCGAGGGGGACAAACTCTCGACCATGGCAGCCTCCACACATCATCCACCACTCTTGTCTGGCCTAAAGAGGATTTTCAACAGCTAAGTTCCACCAATCCTGCTGGCACTGACAGAAAACGTGATGAAAGAATGCAAACTGGAAATACAGGGGTATCTGCCCCTGGCCCAGCTGGGAATCAAGGAGAAGAAGGAGGAGAGCAAATTGGGAATACGGAGGACTCCACCTCTGCACCAGCAGGGAATCAAGGAGGAGGAGGAAGACAAAGTGCAAAGGATTCAGATGACTCCTCCGTGGTTCCAGAAATGTGTAAACCTGGGTTACAAGACAATCTGGCCACTCCTGAATCAGAAAACAAATACTTTAACAGCAAATCCATGGTTTCAAAGAGCCAAGTCACCGGTGCTCAGCAAAGCCAAGTAGAGGGCCTTCCGAAGTACCTGCAGCTGTACAACCGCAAGGTCGAAAGGTTCAGCTTTTCTCAACTCGCAAATCCGAAGACCTGGCGGGATATAACCTATGCTAGACCGGGACGGATCCCAGACCATCTGCCATATCACGAGCCCGGTGAGCGATATTGGGAACTCAAGGCTAACAGCGCTATTGTCTTTGCTAGTATGCCACTTTCTAAAATAGGTAAAAAGAAGAAGGTGGCCTGTGGAGTAACCTGTTACATGCACTTTGAAGGCCCATGGTGTGAGATCCAGTCCCAGACTGGGACCAGGATCTGTATCCTCGCTGCCCCTCCACCAACCCCACGAGTTCCACTTCTGACTTGGCCTGGACCACTGGAGCAAAATGCCAGAGAAGATGTTTGAAGAGGGCCAAAGCCAAGAGTGGATTCTGCCTGTGCTCCGTATCTGAGTAAGCAAAAGGGGAACCAAGCTGAAGAGGCCAACTGAGAAAATAATGCAGTGATTGTAGCTTTTCATCAAAAAACAGAACTTCACCCTTCTTACAGAAATCACACATGCATAGTCTGTATTATCGATGAAGAGCTATTTTTAACAGTATTAGGCAAAAACAGGCTTATACAGCAGGCATTGAAAACATCTCAGCTCTGCTGTATGAAACGAGAAGTAACACTGAGAGGGGAGAGAGACCACTGAAAAAGAGCCTAAAGAGACTTAGGCGGCACCTTTCATAGGAAACCTAAATGTGGAAATAACAGCTGAGACTGTTCACTGTTCTGCTCTACTAACATTGGTCTCTGTGACAGCATAGACAGAATCACAATATACCTCACAGTTTTCTTACAAAAGTTATTATTTGGTCATTAAATACAAAAATGCTGGCAAATGCCCGTTTAAAAAAACCTAAATTCTTGCTTGTTTCCATTGTAACTCCATGAGCAGTGCAGTTCTGCTGTTTTTTATCTAACATCTAATCTAGGTGACAGACTTTTAGTGACTCAAGTGCCTTAAAAACCTGGCTCTCTTTTGTAGATGACTCATTGAACTTGAGTTAGTAAAAAGTCAAACCTACTATCTCCACCAGCAATTCTGTTGTTTCATAGTGACATCAAAAATGGCACACCACCAAAAAAAAATTAGAGAAAAGCAAGCTGGTCTACTAGCAATTGTATAGAAAGCAGTTGGTTATTTTTAGTGGGTTTACCCACATTTAAAAAACCACATACACGCATGAAGTTTTGTGTAAAAATGGCTGCAGCAACTTGAGCCACAATGCAGTACAAGTGAACATTTATTTAGCACCAAACCAATAAGAACAAAAAGTTCACTGGAACATGACTTAGACTCCCATGAAGTGTCCAGACAGATGCTTACATTAGATTTTGGAGTCCATCAAACCTAGCTAATGTTAGAAAATTGTCTGTGAGGAAATGAAATGAACCATATTCCCAAGCTTTTTTGTTTTATTTTGTTATGTCCTTAAATCAAATAGATTCATGTATTTTACACAAGACTGGATATCCTGTGGTAGAGCTTTTTTACTCACTGAAACTTAAATAGGATTTTAAGCTCAATGCTAGATTAAAACCGTTAAAACTGACATGTAGTTATTGCTTTAATACCTTTGCTATTTTAAGAAAAATCAGAAAGGCCTTGTAGAGTTAAGAATAGTTGTTGGTATTAAAATCATGTGTTTCTGTGATGTGTTTGAGGCAGTTAAAGCTGACAAGAATCTATAATTTTTATCAAATCAGAAATAAACAAGGAGGAAGAGGATTAGCAAGCATTAAAAATAAAAATCACCGAGATTAAATACACTTATAGTCATAGTCATATTGTGAGATACTGACTGAAAAAGGTCTGAAAATGCCTGAGTTAAAGTAGGTTTTGGGGGGGTTGGTAGAATAAGACAAATAAAAAGGGTGTTTTATTCTTTAAAATAAAAATAAAGTTCTTTAAGGGGGAAGAGCAGCCAAGTGAGACTTGGCCACAGTTAAAATCATTGCTGTGGCTTGTCATTCTTGGCTGGTGGAAAAATAAATATTCTGGAGACTGTAATAAAAATGATCGGGTGCAGACATTAACTGTAGACGCCCAGGGAGTGGGGACAAGGTGAAGCCATGCCAGAGATGTCAGTAGGAGTTGCTGCTTTTTTACACACACATGAGCTGGGAACAGAGCTCCTGCTGCCGCTGGAGGTGATCCTAAATGGACAGCTCAATGGATCGCATTTCACTTTTCAGTTTAGCAACCTTGGCTGATGGGGCCATTGGTTGAACTGTAAAAGAGGGAAGACCACAGCTGACAAACCACAGAAAGAACAGTACGGAAGTGTCGGCCACATTAAAGGACATCAGAGCTGCAGGGAGAAAACTTACTCTCCTGGGCTCCTCATAGGAGCTCAGAGATGAGAACTTCCATCCCTGAAAGAAGAGAATCTCACCAGTGAAGGTCCAGGATCAGGCCTGCTGCAGATGTATCAGCTCTCCCTCAATAACATATGGCAGTACTAACGACATTATTATGGTATAAATGTGTATCACTATTGTGATGTGCTACCAAAATGTATTCTAATGGATAAAGTGCAATTAAAAACCACTGTTTTAGCCTTTTCTTGCATCTGTGACAATCATTTATAATGTGTCACTTTTACGATTTATGATTCCCACTTCAATGAATGAGCTGTAATTTGAAGTAATGTTGTACAACCTGTATTTTGTGAGATATAGCCATTTTTAATGAAACTTTGATTTGTTCACAGGAAAAGTCCTGCCAAAGGGAAATAAAAAAATGGTGTTGGATAACATTGCTTGTCAAGCTTCACATAGACTTAGGCTGCACTAAAAATGACAAAGTGACCTGGCAGTGCTTTTTTTTCTATGTGGCCAATTGGAGACCTATCCAACACCATAAAAAGGATCCACTGAAAAGTAAACATGTTATTGTCCACTCGATGATAAGCCAGAACATGAGAGAAGGAGATGAAAATCCTCTTTTACTGGTGAGGTGGGAAGGACTATTTCACACTCATATTTTTGTCTTAACAGTCAATCTGCAGAATGAACTCAGGGTATAAAATTGTAAGTTTTTTTTATTTTTTGTGCAATATTTGTTTTAGTTTTTATTTTTGAAACTTGCTTTAAGTGGTCCATGCTTTAAATGTTGTTATTGTAACATGTTGTAATGTTAATATTGTACATTTTCAATACACCTACTTACTTGAATATACACGTGTGTTGGAGCCTATATACAGATATTCAAATCTTGAACATCTGTCATCTTAGTTCTACTTATACTCGTCCATGTCCACATTCTTATTAACAAGTCAGCATTATAATCCAGGTGGCACATGGGAGGTGTGTAATTAACCGAATGTGTAGCAAGCTTCTGAGACACTTTATTTCAATTGTGAAAATGTCAAAAATTAAATATACTCCTCATGACAGGAAAACTTAACATGCTCTTATTTTAAGCTGCAATGAAACCGCTTGAGTATTATCTTTTAGTTTTTCAGTGCCGAATTTGATTAAGCACTTTTGTAAAGAAAAAAAAACACAAATCATGATATATAGATATTTTTATTACAATTATCTATCTTAGCCTTATATTCCAGTTTGTACATTTATACAGATTACAATGATTTGCTTACAATACAGTGACCCATAAATACACCACTTAACCAGGCTTTTTAATACACACTGTGCTTCTCTAACATCAGCACTGCACCAGCCTGCAAGAAAACCCATCTGAAGAGTCAGAGTCAGAGTCAATTTGTTATTTAATTTCTGACACCCTCATGGAAAATTTGGCTCTGTAACAACTGCCAATCGTCAAATGTTGATGCCATTTTGGTGCAAAGCATTCAAGGGTATAAAAATATCCATTATGTTTTTTGTTTTGTTTTTCAATTCTACAATATATACATTAATATCTTCACTGTAACACAAACATAGTTTAGATGGTGGTTCATAAATATGTATTATTCTAAAATAATTTGTTACTCCACTGAAAGTTTGTAATGCCACATGAACACCTAAGAAGAGTCAGAATAAGGACTTGTGTCTTACACAAACACCTTCGTAAAATGAGTGCTGTGAATTATGTAATAGCAAGCACACAGTTGCATTTTTAACAGTGGGCATGAAAGGCAGAGGTGAGTGACAAAGCATTACCCAAAGCTGAGAATAAGAGAGAAATAATAAGCTATGAAATTATACAGTTTTTCCCCTTGTGCCCTTTCTTCTTTTTGGACTTAGTCCATTGGTCATAAGGAGGAGAGGACATGCCTGCCACAGGGCTGGGCAAGTCATCAGTGTAGTAATATCTATGGGGCCTGGGCTGAGGAATGGGCTGACCCAGGAAAAAGCCTTCCTCCTCAGAATCAGAGGAGGAAGAAGAGCATGTGGAGCACCAGTCATCATCATCCCCGTACAGCCCAACAAATCTCCCCATAGCTGGGCCCTGTAGCCGATAGTCTGACATGGCAGAGGGATTGGGGTGGCCGTGGAAGGCTTGGTGCCCCTTTGGTCCAAAGGCATTGCCCCTATGGTCCACTTTGTAGCACATTTGGGCCCTCTCCTTGGGAAGAAGGTTAAGAGCGTTGTCGGAACGAGACTTGCGGCTGCGATGCTTCCTGTGATGGTGATGGTGGCGACCAGAGTGAACTTCCTGACCCTGCTCCTCAAAGTGGTACACTCTCCGGCGAGTCCGTTCACTCATGGGCGGCTGGCGCACCGGGAGATCACAATAGTGGCCATTGTCCACCACGTCGTCAGAAAATTTGACCTGCTGCGGCCTAGACTGTGAACGTGTCCTCCTAAGGGCAGGGACATTTGATTTGGGTCTGTCCTCTGGAAGAGGCACCTCCTCTTCCTTTGTAACATTTTCCTCCACCTCCTCTTCCTGCTCAGATACGAGGCTCCTCAGGGAATTTGCACTTCTGTGTAACATAGAAGAGTTGAGGGTTCCCATGTTACTGGTTTTCTCACAGTCCTCTGTCTCTAGTTCATTGAAGCCTTGCAGGGAATAAACCAAAGGTCTGTCTTTACTATCACCATCTACTGAGGCCCCTGTAGAAGACAGAGAAGAACTACTTTAGCAACCAACAATTGTCATTGCAGAATTATGTTCTAAAATCTGATATCTTAGGTCATGTCTACTTACCAGTAATATTGGAGAGTGCTAGTGAGTCCATAGAGTCTCTGACGCTCTGATCTGTCTTCTTAAATTCATCCGTGATACATTCCAAAGAGTCATTATACCACTGTGGCTCCTCCCCCTGAAAGCCTCCTCCAGCCCCATGATCCAGCTCCAACTCCTGGATCTTTCTGCTACTCGCTGGGCCCGGGTGGCTACCATAGGCTGAGTCACCCAGCCCATCCTGTGACTGGGCCCAGTACATGTCAGCCTGATACTTCTTACTAGCCAAGCTCCCTCTTCCTCCTCCTCCTCCTCCACCGCCACTTCCACCTTTTGAAGACTCCTGCTTGGCCTTGGCTTCTTTTTCAGAGATCCAGAAATCTGTCGGTCTGGAGTCAGTAGCTTGCTGAAAGACGCCATGTTCCCCGAACTTTAATAGCAGCTGAGTCATGTAATCTTCATGCTCAGCCCAGTCCTCCTCCTGGTCCTCAGGTGCCTCTGCCTCCTCACCACGGCCTCTCCAGAAATGTTCATCAGATAAGTTCATGTGGGTGAGTTTGTTGGTCAGCGTGTCTTCAGCGTTTCCACTGAAGCCAGGAAACTTGTAGTTAACAGAGGGTGAGAAGAGAAGCGACTGGCGGCACTGGTCAGCTGAGCGACTGCTTTTGCCCATGCGCACACTGCGGCGGGATTCACGTGAGCGCGCTGACTGGAAGGCGGAGTCGGAAGAGTCGGAGGCATGCACGTCTTCCCCAAGACTACAGGCCTTGGAGCAGTAAATACGACCCTGGTGTGGCAGGAAGGGGCAGCCCAGTAAGGAGCTCTTGCACTGGGCACAGCTGAAGCAGCTCTCGGTGGCGTGCCAGTGGAGCCCATCGTAGGTCATCTGAGCATGATCAACACCTAGAAAAATGGAAACGATATGATGGTTAGTCAACTCTAATGGCTAAAAAAACCTTGTCAGGTGTTTTATTTTAACCTTAAAAGGTCATCATCTTACCGATATGCTCTCCACAGGCCTCACAGTACTCAGCATAGAGAGACTCAAAGCACCCACAACAGTAAGGTCTGCCGTCCTTCATGATATAACGCTGGCCCCCCAGGATTGTCTCACATTCAAAACAGGAGAAGTGCTTCATGTGCCAGTGGCAACCCTCTGCCTCCGTGCACTCATCAGCAAAAATGATCTGCAGACAGATGAGATGTGCAACAGATGAGACATGGATGTTCTGCCATCTTTTTTCCTTCCTGGCCTTTATCAGTTTATATATTTGTGTAGGATATAAAATAAATGTGAATGCTATCCCAGAGGAATTTTATAGGGCTATAAAGTTCAGGCTCTGGATGTTTTTCCTCTGCTACGTTGTTTTCTCTCAGTATTATAGTTTCGTGGTTTTACCTCATCGCAGGCAGAGCAGCGTGGTTTGAGCAGCTCAGCATGGTGCCTTCCACAGTGGATCTTTCCATCATGGTAGAAGTAGATCAAATCCACCAGCAGTTCACTACATGTGGAGCAGGCAAAGCATGCGGGGTGCCAACACAGCCCGGGGCCAGCCCTGGAGGCGAACACTGCCATTTCTGCACCGCTGATGTTTTCACCGCACTGTAATATACAGACATGTTGGATTATAACTTTCTTAGTGATTCTGAAATCGTGTTTTAGCTGTAGTTCCAAAATGTTCTGTGATAAGACAATCTGAGTCCTGCAGGATTAAATGTACTCTTAATGTAATACAGGGCTTGGTCCATAAAAAATAATAGATCCAAGTCAATTTCCTTTGTTGAGGAGGAGGTAAATATGAGGTCGTTCTGTGTAAAGTTGTCCTGACTGCAGTCTGAGAGAGACTGATTTGTTTTTCTGTCTTCCTGATAGGGTTTCATTGGAAGGACAAGACTTGCCAAATCCACTAACGTAAAAAAGACGAAAACAAGAGAAAGCACAGTCTAGAAGGAGAGCTATATCAAAGTGTTTTGACAAGGTTTATGGGCACACTCCGGCTGCTCATCGATCATTTTAAATACTAAGTGAAACACTGTCATGAGCCACTCCAAACCTCTTAGCAGAGAATTATTTTTTAGTGTGCACGGCTGCAAATCCAGATTGTGTTCAGGGATCTCTTAAATAGCCTGGCTGTCACCTTTAGATCTTTATTTCAGCTTGTCCCCTGGCTTTTAGCTAAAAAAAATAATCCACGCCAACTAATCAGCCATGAAGGAGATGCAAGTATGATAGCCAGCAAATCTTTTTTCAATGCTGTAGTTGTTAAAGGCTCTTGGACTTTAAAGGAACACAAGACATAAACAACTTCATGTCACAACTATTCTCCTTATTTGTAAAATAGCAAATAATAAATGCAAGATCAGGAACATACATGTTCACAAATGCTGTTCAGAAGATTGCGGGGCATCAGTTTCACTGTGCCCCTCCCTAGTGCTTCCTTTTTCCTCTGCACGCTGAACATAAGCAGCTCCTTCTTCTCCTCCTCGCTGAGGGACTGGCAGTAACGCACCTGGGAAGGAGAAATGATAAGTTAAAGGTATGAAGGCAAGCTTCACAAAACACACACACACACACATGTTTGCATGAAACCCCGCTGGGTTGGATATGAATTTGGTTCATGTGGTTGAGTGCCCTTTTCATATTAAACCCCTTGAAAGATCCAGTTGCAAGTCTGCTGGCCACTAATAAAAGGTTATAAACTTAGGTAAGTATGAGAGAGGACAGAGTGCATACCAGAGCACGCTGAACAAAGGCAACTCTTGACCCCAGCTTGCCCTTCCTACACCCCCTACATATCTCCACCCACAGTCCCTGATTGAGAACATCATTTTTTACAACAGGCCTTTTTTGATGTTTCCCAAAGCCTTAACAAGAGGGAAAGCAGACGTTTACACAAACAAGGTCTGTGTTTAGAGTGAAATCAAGAGGACGGGCAACAAAGAAAGAGAGACAGCCGAGTCGAACTGCGGTGCCACTGTGGTGGTGGCATCACATAAAGCCTCTTTCAACCAGCGTCCCTCTCTCCCGCTGAGCGGTCCTCGTAAAAACCACTGCTATGACAGGAATCCTGCTGGTGGGGGCTACCAGCAAACATCATAAAATCATCAAGTCAAAAGTCACATTGTGCCCACATTACATGTCTACAAGATTGTGAAACAAAAATCCCCTAGTGTGATGTCAACATTGATGCCAAGGAGGGGCTCACATTAGTAGGATGGCATGAAAATGGTGAGGCTGTTAACTTTGTGGGGGTTTTTTGTGGTAGCAGCAGATACCGCTTCTCAAACAAAATGGAGAGTGGATCTTTTTTGCAGCTGTGGAGTAAATGAGAGGACCTGCTGGGAGGAATTTTATGATACTTGGATTTACGCACATGCACACTAAATATTCTCACCTCATTATCATGCGGTGGAAGCTGGTAGAGGAGCTGCTTGATTCGAAACTTCTCTCCTGGGCTGTTTACATAAGGGATCTTATCCTCAGGCAGACAGGAGAAATATAACTGGACCTGGAGAAATAATAATTGCATGGAGTAAGAAAATTAAACATGTATGATGACAGCATGACAGAAAGCCAATTCAGAGTCACAAGACGAGGTGTTAAGTTTAGTGACACTGCTGAAAAACATGTAAAAATGTAAAAATACCACTGATGATTAGGGCAAAAAAACATTTAGTTGAACTTAAAGGTTCAGTGAATCCCCACACTAGACAAACCAAACCCTTTCCAAATCATACATTTTCGAGTCATTAATCTAAACACGTTAGCTGTGTTTTGGTTCTCCAAGAAGCTGAGAAGCTTTTTCTTTTTTTAACCCCAATTTTCATCCACTGAATTGCAGCAATATATTCTTATTATCATCTTGGATGGAGCAGCCCGTATTTACGAACACAAAATTCTTTTCCAAGAAACCAGAGATCCAACACATTAATTTGTGATGAGACACATTCTGGGACAGCTCTGTGTTTTTCTCTATCTAGTTTTTTTTCCCCCAAACCCCTTAAATCACCTTTATTTAAAAAGAAAAGTGACACATATAACCAGAGTAATTTAATGATAGCTCTGAATGAATCATGAATGAATCATTTTCTTCATAAATCTGTACTAAACAAGTCCAGCGGGTCAACAGGTCAAATCAGTTTAACAATTGTGTTTTTTGGGCTCATATGCTTGTCTCTATAGGGACAGGACAAAGCAGCCTGTAGCGCTGGCACTTTGACCCTTGGGGCCGACCACTGAAAACTAAACTTTATGAGGGAGGGGCTATTACAGTCCACCAGATAAAGAGGTGGGATGTGCTTTCCTTGTGTGTTGGGAGGGCTTCCTGCGGCTTTGGCCGTCTAGAAGGGGGTGGTGGGGGGTAACAGCAATTTACCCTGACAATCAACCCAACGTTTGCCCCCCACCATAAATTATGCACATTTTCATGCTGCTATTACCCCTCATCCAGCTCCCTGGGGGCTAGGGAACATTCAGTTATCACCCTGACCCTATGTCTTTCTTCACTGTAATGATGACCCATAATGCACAGCCCATTCAGGGCAATGGCTGCAGTAAAGGCATTACAGTTGACCCATGCATTTCCAGGACAAAAGGACCCTGCATGTTGGGGATTTTTAGATTTTCTTTGGCTATGAACCGATCACTTTTTGCTCATCTACCCCTCATTGCTTCCATGTGTGTTGTTTAACAAGGGAAGCAGGATGGAGAGACATGGAGATGAAGAGCAAGAAAAAGAGAGTGCCACATCACACTGGCTGCCCTGCGGACACAACTAACAGCCCCTCCTTTAGTTTGTGAAGAGTTGAGGCTTGTTAAAAAACAGCCCCCTGATTCCTGATACTGCCAGCCTCGGTGGGCTCGACCCACCGAGCCTTCCTCTTAACAGATCTCTGATAATCACAAGCAGACTTTGCCAAACCCTAGTTTGTAAATAAAAGTACACACATCCTGCCTTTAAGTGGCTGCCTGATAGAAGCTGACAAGTCTGCCTCACACAAGCAAAAGTTTTATGAAATATACAGTCCGTCCCATAGGTGCTGTTATCCAGAGACTCCACGGTATGTTACTCAGTAATGTGCTGAACAGCATTTATCTGGGCCAGGCAAATGGGCTAGAAGGGAGCCAAAATCAGGTCAGAGCTGTTTTTATTCACTGTCAGGAGAATACACCATTACTCACTGTAGTGATTTGGGAAAATAATGATTTGTGAACCAATGAATTAGGTACCAGTATCAGACAGAACATCATCACGCACTAAGTTTTCTTTGTGGTCTAAAGCCAAATCCAGATCAAGCAGGATTGTTAAAGCTCATCTCAGAACACCTGCATGGATTTCATTAAGAATGACAGTAAAATGAGTCAACTGTAAGTAATATTTTGCTCACCTGTTCAGGTCTAAGGCCAGGAGGTACCCAGGCGTACTCCTCCAGAGCGCAGCCTGAGTCGTCATCAGAGGTGGAGCTGCGCTGGAAGCCGGAGGTCAGCTTACTGACTTTCTGCTCCATCATTAAGTCTCGCTGGCGTGCCCCACCCTGGAAGCCGGCCGCTGACACCGCTGCACTCGCCAGGCTCATCGGACTCTCTTTTTTTAAAGGACAGACAAAGCAAAAAAAAAAAAATGGAAAGATAGGGGTGGGGTGCAGGGAAATTAGGAGAAAATAGGGGGAGGATAGAAAGTGGCGGGAGAGGGGGATTGAAGTAGACAAGAAAAAGAAATGTTAAGTGACAAATCTTTACATTAACCAGCTCCCAAATAACACTATTCTCTCTGCATCTGATTCACTTCTCTAATGTCAGTAGCATTCGAGTCAATGTTAACCACCAGCTGAATCACACCATCACTGTCCCTTTAATGAGGCCCACAAGCCCCCCCTAAAGAGCCCATTTATAGTATCTGAGCAAGCTTTTCTGGGTTTCCTCTCAGTGATGAGTCCACTTCATAAAGACACTCATAAAGAGAACTATACCCTTTCACTGCTATTGTGGTGGCAGTTAAACATGTGCCCTTCTCATGTGGCTTTTGAGGGTATAGAGACCATTAGGAAATTCCCAGAGCTTCACGAGGTGACGTCCGATCTCATTACCGTGACAATAACAAGCCGTTTGCTGTTCATAAATGCACAGTGAACGAAGGCTTGCTTATACGTTCGGTCAGTCCTGGGCAAGGCTTCACAGACCTCACATTCCTTTCCTATACTGTAATTTAGTTTGCCATCAACTTAAAGGCAAGAACAACACCAGACGCTGGCTGTTAAATCTTTAGGTTTCACCTTATCTGGACAGCTAAGGTCTGAATGAGTCATCATTCAGCCTGTTCAGGTGCTACGTCATACTATGTCCCAGGAGGGGTCACCACATGGGATCTGATGCTGCCTTGATCAGTTGAGTCTGGGGTCTGTAAAAACACAGGCCTGGCCCTAAGACAGGGCCACCATATGGGGAATGTCCACAAGCCTGGTCTCTCCCTTCATCTCCGCTTTTTCTTTGGGCTGTTTGTTTTCCAACCTGCTGCAGCGAGTGTCTGATCATCCTTTCATCCTTCACATGGTCACAACAATGCCAGACAGGTGAAGTAGTTGGACAGGGGAGAGATGGACAGCGGAGGGGGCCGACTGAACGGATGGGGCCGACTGATACCCAGCTGGACGTTGACAATGCAGTGGAAGGGGAAAATAGAGTGCGGAGATCAAAGACTGGCACAGTGTTGAAGAATGTGTGTGTGTGGCCACAGTCACTGATGCTTTTCTACACATCCACACTTTTGCAGACATGACTGTCATGCAGAAGTGACAAGGACAGAGAGAAAGGAAAGTGCCCAGCATGATAAAATAAAAAAAAATGTACTGGATAAATGCAATCTCTGTTGCCAAAAGTAACTTTAAAGCAAACACACTATGTACATTTTGTGGGGCAGGAGCCATGTGGGGTACAACTGAGGATGACAATTAAATGGTGGCACAAGACTAAAACAATCATCGGGTCAACCTGCTGATTCAGGTTAAATAGCAGTATCAATTCTAAGTTTGCTAACATTAGCCACATGGCTACCAGTCATACCAGGAAGCCTCCAGTGGAAAAACCTCAGTTTATTGTCTTGAGTTTAAGGGTTAAGAGTTGTAAGAAGTTATTGCTTATGAAATAGAAACTTAATCTCTAAGATAATGACTAGTTATTTTTCTTCATTCACGATATAAATAGTCTCACTTTGTTATGTATTAGCATTGAAAAATTGCAGTTTAATGCACTGAGTTCAAGTTTGTGAATCCATTAAAAAACTTTATTTTTGGATAATCAAGAATAATCCTAGTTAATCAATTAAATCTGTTTATGGTTACTTTATGCCAACTTTATTTCCTGTTTTTCTGGACCAAGCAGACTAACACAGGCAGAGATGATGAATGTGTGTCCAGTTGTGGTCATCTCTCACAGGCTGCTGGACACTAACTGAGATCAAATGGGAGCCCGGCCAGTGTCCAGCAGCCTGGCCCTCACAATACCTCCCCCTGAGCAACAGGCCCCCCCCCCTCCTTTGGCCAGCAAGGGCATAGAGGGCCGCAGAGAGACAGCTGAGAAAACCAGACACACTCCAGTGCAGCCTTTGAAAAGCAGTGTGACAGTAAAGGGGCCTGAAAATCTGCGCTCTCTTTTGGAATGATATATATGCCTGGCTGTCCTGGGGAGTGTGCAGCTCCTATGCATACATGAAGACACAGGCATGCAGACATATAGAAAACTGGCCTCTATAGAGGAAACTTGTCCACACACACACATATACAGGCATATAAACACCCTGTCAGTGTCAGCTGTTTGCCCTGCTTCTCATTTAGTGACAACTCTTTCTGAGATAGTGGCACACCAGACCCTCTCTTGGATGATTAACTGCTGCACACACACACACACTCACACACACACACACACACAGCATGCCAGCCCAAGCGGCTATTTGCAATTCATATCAACTCATCTTCCTCAAGGACAAGTCAGCACCCGTGGCCTTGCCACTGCCAATGACTGGCATGCTCCTCTCCAGCCTGCAGTGGATTAATGGCCTTTTTTTGCTTTGGATTTCGTTTATTGTACCACAAAGTGTCATGTCAGGCGGATTGGCTTATGACACGTCCCATTAACATGCCTGATGTCCTGAACAATGCCGCCTTTGTGAGGAATCCACCAAAGGCTTGTTCCATCTAGAGCCTGTTTATCTTCCTTGAAGTCTTTTCTCTCTTGAATATGTGTTGTGTTGTCTCCTCATACATGACAGTTAAAGCCCTCAAACCCAGATAACCTGTCTTCAGATGAGAGATGGGGGCGAGAAATCAGACACTCTCTTGTTCCATTCACATCTTTTGACTTGCTAATGAGACCAAAATAACCCGCAAAAATGTGTCCTTGTTTGAGAGTAGCTTGGGTTTCCCATGGGAGATAGCTAACTATAGGCAGGTTCAGTCAGGAGCCGAGAGACTCTGACTTCACAGCCTTGCAGTTTATCAGGCGCAGACTTACTCATGCGCTACATTTCTTGGAAAGATGTTTGCTTTCACATGTTGGCCAAGCCTCGGCAAGGATGTATCACACAGCCAAACCTGACTCACAGGAATGTCAGGCCTGAACTTAAGCCAGGCCCGTAAGAGGTATAAAGAATGCACACGGCCTGATGTTAGGCGAAGCCCCCTTTCTCACACAACCACATCTGCTTGCATGTTAATTTTTCCTTTAAATGTCATTCAGTTCATTTTCTCCAGCTGCTAAAATCCCTTTCTGACCTTCTGAATAACAGATGCATTAAGAAAACTAACTTAACTTATTTAAATGGACTTGCCAAATCAGTGACTCATCACTTGCGCTGACTTTTTAAGTTTTTCTCCAAACAAGGGTCCTATGGTTTGTGAGGTTAGTTTTTTACTCCCCCTTCTTCTCAGTTCCACTCCCCCTTGCCCTGCCCTCCTCCCACACTGGCCAGACCCCTGCAGTCCTGAATGTTTAACAGCCCCTCACTCTTTTGTAAAGGTGCTTGTTAACATGGCTTTGGGAGCTGCAGGCCTGCATGTCTGACTGATCTGCCCACAGAGGGCCAGAGGGCAGTTGTGGGGGGGGGCTTTCTATCAGACTGAGGCCAAAACGGGGCAACCGACATGTATGAAAATGTTAACATGTCCTGTTTCACAAAAGAGATAAAACGTGAGGCAGGTGAAAGAGGGAAGCTGGAAACATGCTTGAATGGCTTGAAGTGATTGAAGATTTTTAAAGCATCCCACAGGATATTTTTATGAATGAAAAGGTCTGTCTTTTAGAAAAAAAAAGTGCACAATAACTCTGATTGATTTGTTGAACTTGTTGAGCTTATATTTCAACAAGCTCTTTATAAAAGGAACTCAAAGAACAAGTGGGAGCAAACTTTTTTTCATTCAGGAACAAATAAACCACAGATCTGTTTTCACCTCAGAGACGCAGCAAAGACTCTGCATCATGTGTTAACTACAGTGCAAGTTATTTATCACTTTGTGGATTACAAACCTCTCGCAGGACCTCATACTGTGACTGACCAATAAATATTGCCGTTGGTGACATTTTAAAGAGTATTCAACAACACTTTGACCAGAGTCCCCTAAAATCCAGACACTGAGGCATTAGATTAACAACCCTTGAGAGAGAGCACAGGAAAAATAAGCAGCTTCTGGTCTGAATTACTGTCTATATTCCACTAGGAAGTGGATGATGGACATGCACACAACCCAACACAGTGCTCTCTGTCAGTTTGGACTGGCCCAACATGTTTAACTTGGCTCGTGCCTACTCAGCAATGCAGGATAGGCTCTACTTGAAGAGAAAAACAAGATTTTCTGTTCATAGTCCCTGCTTACTTGAGCTTGAACTCATGAAAACAGATTTTTCTGTCGGACAGGATATGTCCTAACTTTGGAGTTATGCGGTATATTATTGCACCCTGCTATCCTGGTATATACAAACATCTTTAAATGACTTTATATACCTTAGCTCATGTGAAAGCTAAGATTGTCAAACTTCAGGCCAGATTAAAATAGTTAAGACAATAAGATTCTTCTGAGAAAAAGTAGCTGCACACTAGTTCTAATTAAATAAGCATTTAAGGTTAAACTTGTCACCTATTGGTCCAATGAAAAGACTGAGCATCATAAAATCAAGAGCTGAAAATAATCTCTCAGCAAATTGATTCATGGCATATCTGTCTGTAAATTTGAATCCAGTAATGGAAACGCTGGAAGTGAAAATGCTGCTGGAAAGTCGAAGTGCAGCTGACAAGAAGCCCAGCGAGCAGCTCGTTTTATGCAGTGCTGAGGTGCTACATGGCTGGAGTTTGGTCAGCTTGTTGAGGCCTCCTCTCATGGCTGGGGGGCTGTTTTTCCAAGACCAAATGGATGGGAGTGACAACTCCACAGAGATCTACACTATGGAGACCACCTGCGTGCACTGGTCAGACTGAACTAAGGCTCAACAAACACAAACACACACACACACATGCTGCTGTCATATAGCAGACATCAAACACGTTTACTTCTAAGTAAATTCAGTTTGTAGCACAGGGAGCTGTTGGCACCCTTCACACCACCTCACTGGGAGGTAGTGTGAAGATTTTGACTTGAGCAAAAGTTCTGAAGTTGCACAGAGACTTAACTATACAACTGATGTGCTGTATGTCTAAATAATGCAAAAGATAGAGGTCAGATAATGACTGAACCATCCTCACATTAAACTATCCCAATAATTAAAATAAAGTTTTCTGCACCAGAGTTAAAGACACTTTTTTCAATCTTGTAGCAGAAGAAATACAGAGATTAGCTTTCGTCCAATTTAACATCTCCACTTGTTCAAGTAGTTTTTCTGCCAGCCTCACTATAAAGAAAAGCACATTCCTCTGAGAAAAACAGATTACATCTCCAGTCATTTCCCTGCTGGTCTTACCTCAGAGTGCGCCAACTCTCTCAAGGCGAGCACAAGAGGATCTTATCACCACTTTATCCAGTCTTAGATTCCTCTTCAGCCTCTGGGCTCCATATCTATGCAAGATCCTCAGAGCTCTAATTCCAGGACAGAAGCAGTCAGCCTTCTCTATCAGAGCTGTCAGCACAGTAACAGCCCATATCAAAGCTAAGACTGTTAAAAGTCAGAGAGATGTCTGGCTGAGTGCGTGGGAGAGAGTGTTTGAGAGGGGTGTGTGCGTGTGCGTGTACATGGAGGAGCTCAACCAGATGGTCATCCCACCCTTGTCTCCCTCACCCACCACTTCTCCTCCTCCTCCTCCTCCTCCTCCTTCCACCCAACTCCCTTAACCTCAGCCCGGCCCCTTAACCTCAGAGCAGCCAGTCACGGCAAAGGTATGGCAGACTGAGGCGTCTCTCCTCTGCTGACCCTCCCCTTTTACTTCGAACATATGCTTCCAAATACAACCACCGGCAAGACTCCAGTTCACAGGGACTGCAGACTTTTACGTAGCACATCAGCGATGGCAGAGCTTGTTTTACCGCACTGACCGCCTCATCTCCAGAGCAGCTTTCACATGACATTCTTCTCCCTTCCTTCCCTATCAATTGCTCAAAGATGTGGGGACTGTGGTGAACATTATAGTCAGTCTTTGGTTTATCTGGTGGTTTGTCTCTCTCTCCTCTTACGTGCTAAAATGCCACTCAGTTACAGCTTTATGATTAAGTGGACAAAAGATGCTTTATTTATCATGCTGCCAAAAAAATTACTTACTGACATCTACAGCAGCTTGGCTCGCCCACAATAATCCTTCCCTCTAACTGAAGATGATGTCAGCAAGTCTAAATGTGACCATTTATCAGGGCTTTAACATATGAATCACAGAAGGCCTATATCAAGAGATTATTCATACCACAGAGCTGTTATTATCAGCTTAACATTGTCTGACTGAGGGTTCAAAATGTCCAACATAGTTTAGTTCAACTTTAAAATCATGCAAAATGCACAATATAGCTATATTATGAGTATCTAGTCATACTGTGATGTAAAGTTGAACCAAATAGTTCAACAAAATGCTACAGAAGTTACAAAATTAGTCCAATAATTGATTGGACTGTTGACAATAATATAAATCTTTGATCGCATGATTTTACAGCAAATGTGCAGTGTGTAAGATTTAGTGGCATCCAGTGGTGAAGTTGTAAATTGCACTTGAGTGAATATCTACTCATCCTCCTCTTTAAGTGTGTATGAGAACCACGAAACTCAATAAAAAAAGCAAAATACCCTCTTTGAACCAGTTTTTGGTTTGTTAATTCTAGGCTACTGTAGAAACATGGCAATGCA
Organism: Acanthurus lineatus; assembly: GCA_029814665.1. Classification (NCBI taxonomy): domain Eukaryota; kingdom Metazoa; phylum Chordata; class Actinopteri; order Acanthuriformes; family Acanthuridae; genus Acanthurus; species Acanthurus lineatus. Next base: position 18,800,191 of record JAPZDV010000023.1, read on the forward strand.
ACATATTGGACTCTGTTATAAAAGACTCGTCCTAAGCAAAAAGAAACACCACAATTCTTATTTTCGATGGATTATTCACTAATAAAACATATTAGGAATATTATTATCTATTTCTGTAATATTCTACAAACAGATCCACTTAAATCCTTCACACTTTAAACTGTAAATCTTTGAGTTTTGGCTCGTTGTTCAGATATATCAGTTTTGGGCGTTTATAGTTACAGCTCTAGTTCAGTTGTATGTATCTTCATATTCCAACAAAAATAACCATAATATTCAGCCTCTATTAAGACAAACTATACACAGACGATCAACATTTGCTATTGCTAGCACTGGCTAATGTCCAAGCTTTCTCCTTGCCTTCATCATGTACTCGCACTGTAACACAGAAGCTAAAATTACAGACCCGAATGCACATATCCGCCCATCCGGTGAAACTCCACAGAAGGACGCAGTTGACCTCTGCCTCTCCTTCACCTCTGCAGGAATGTCTGAACGTGATTCTCTTCCTGTTGCCTCAGAAAACAAAAGTGACCAGTTCAGGTCAAACTTTGGACAGTTGCACCTTTTGCATCCTTTGGTGGTTGTTTGTTGGCAAAGTCAAAGTGTTACTTTCTCCCAAAAGGACATGTTTTATAGTGGACGTAATTGTGTCAAAGAGAACTAAAAAAGTTGATCCCTTTCAACACAAGGTTTTGCTGCAGAGGGTTAACATACTTTGAGACAGTAAAACAAAGCGGTAGAACATTTTATTAGGAAGCAAGGAATCTATTAAACAGCTAGAGCTGCTTTCTTTATTAACATTTTAGCAGCTGTTTAATTTTGTGGGGCTGACGTCAGGGTGTAATTCTGTGAACAAGAACACATGCGTGAAGCATTTACACTGCGGTTTTTAAGTGGGGGCTGATATAACTGGGTTCATAGGGGTCAATACGGTTATGTAGCTATGAATTTTTATAAGAAACAGCAGTACAAATGGATCCAAGTATTAGAAAATTCCTAATTTATGTGCTCTTTTATGCTTATCATATGATCATTTAAAAAAAAACTACTGTATATTTGATGCTAGTTCAGCTGGGTCAGATGTACTTTAGTGCAGCAGACTGTCTTCTGCAGCCAAAGAAGAGCTTGCTCATCTCACCTTTGCATGATTGACAACATGATTGAAAGCACTTTTCCCATCCTCTACTTGCCCACACACCTCATGTTCACACCACTGTGTGTTGAAATATCACAGCGTGGGTGATGAGTGCTGACCCTCATTTCACTGTCATATAGATTGACAAAATGTACCTTAGACAGGCTGATGCTCCTTTTAGTGAAATGAACACACTATTTTTTTTAAAAAAAACTGATGTTCTTGGTCTTACAGACGCCGGCATGGTGCATGTGTTGTGTGTGAGTGAGTGTGTGTGTGGACAAAGCCATTGTAGCAGCCAAGGCCAGGGAGGAGAGGCAGCCATTCACAGCAAACCTCAAGCTTTTGTGTTGGTCCTAAAGACTCTGCAACCTGCTCCATTAGCAATTCTTAGAGGGGATGGACAACACAGCATCCTGCCTTTGGAGGGGGGCATTCATGAAATGCAAAGCTGAGACGGTAAACTAATCCACAAGAAAGTTAGAAAGCCAACACACCAATAATAGCATGAGTAAAAAGAAATGTTACTGTTTTCCTGAAATGATATATAAATGTAAAACCAGTTTGTTCAATGGAAATTTTTGCCAAATTTAAAGCTGAAGAAGAAACAGTTGCTCTTCCTTTAACTTTTTTTTCTCATTTCAAAGTAATATATTTTAACTTAAATCAAGTAACAGGCTTTAACTTTCAAAGAGGCAATCGCAGATGTCTTTGAGGTTCAAAATGTGGGGGCTTCTTACACAAAAATTGCAGATGAGAATCAGTAGTCTTTGACAATGAACTAAGGTGCCATATGTGATTTATCTTTAGTCTCTCTTGTATAAGAATAACAACATCCTGAGTGTAATTCTGAGACTCTATAGTTAGAAGTCGCTGGCTGCACAGTTCAAGGTTCGCCTCAGATAGTTGAATAATATTAAGTCAGACAAGTCATGAATCCCTGAACTTTGACCTTAGAGAGCACCAGATGACCCATAAATCTATGGCCCCGGGGCTTTACGGCCCATTCCCCTGTCATAGCCGCAACGACCTGAACAGCACCTCACACCTGGTCTTCACCTTCTCACCGCTGTAAAATAAAAAAAAAGGAGGCCTGTGCTGGCGGCGAGGTAGTTCATGACACCAGCATGCCCTGACAATGACAGGACGGAGATGATCATCATCAGAACCAACGCCCGACGATAAAACTGCATTCTTCTCTGGTCCAAACACGTCTTTGAGGAAAGGGACCCATAAAACGAAACATCTAGGCAAAGCTGAACGCTATATCCCACAGACAACATGTAAGCCCCATGTGAAGTACTGTTCAGAGATGGGGACATGTTCAAATGAGACAAATCTGAGTCCCAAGAAATGTCATAAAATAGGGTACCGGAGGGGGCAAAGGGAAGGTCAGTCTCTAACTTACCGTCACTGATGACCATTGTTGACAGCAGTTCTCACTTGTGTGTGAGCTACCTTATAAAAAGTAGGCATTCTCAAGGTTTAAATGACCTGCCAGCGGGTATTAGCAGGACACAGGCCCAACAAAAGCCTCAGTTATAAAGGCCAATAAAAGCCTATCACTCTACTGTAACAACAATCCCTTTTTACGCCTTAAAAGAGGGAGGAAAAGGTCAACTGGTGGAGCAGTCAGCGCATTGATATTGACTTAGCTAGATTGGCGCTGACAAACTCAGGTCAGACTGTGGGCTTGTTAGCCCTATAACCCTCACATAACCCCTTTTACTGTTTCACTCTGACACATTGGAGGCAGCTGAGGGCAAGGCTTAGATCTAAGCTTACTTTCTGACAAGAGACATTTGTAAAAATTAAAGAGAAATATCTGCTCACGTGACACTTGACCTCACTGAAGATCAAGTGTTTCTCAAGAGCCGCTGATTAGGAAAACTCGAAATGAAACAAGGGAAGGATTAAAGATTTATTGGACTAAATTGGTAATGAGATACGGTTACATCTGAACTTTTCAACTCTGACAGAAAATCTAATTTTCTGACGCACCAAACTGTAACAAAAAAAGTCCTAAATCTTTACAAAATAACATCTCCACAAGGGTCAATAAGAAATCTGTGTTTAATTCTCAAGTTACAGATTTCTTTTGTATTAAAACAACAGAAACTTTGTTAAGAGTATGATGTCAGTTTAAATGAGCTTGATTTTGTTGGAGCAGTTAAAGAAAAGAATTATTTATCGCCCCAGTTTTTTTTTAATCCTTAATTTAATTAGTTTTAACCTTGTTTTTTTAATGTATGATGTAATACAACATGAATATCCAGTTTCCGTGGAGTAACCTGCAGTGTGTGACATAACACATGACCGCTAAACAAAACCTTTTGTCAGCACACAGGTTGTTTTTTTCCCTTCTTTATCAAAAGTACACTGCTGTCCAACTGCTTTGCCAAACATTGCAGAGATGTACGATTGGGACGGCTCATATTTCACCCTCAATTTGACACCCTCTCACCTAGTTGTCAAAGCCGGACCTCATTGGGAACAATGGGAAGTGGAGCGACAGAGCTCCTGGGGCTGTTAAAGGGAGGAAGCCCCTTTATTTGAGGACACTATAACTCAACAAAAGCCTGTGGCTGTCTGCACACAGAGCAGGCCGAGGATGAATGGGCTGCTCTTACACTACTCACTTGCACTGACAAAAGCACTTGATCAGCAGAGGCCAGTGTCTGTCATGTGTGGTCTCCACGGACAAAGTGGGGAGAGTACAGACATAAAATTACAAAATAGCCTTATTAACACCTTAAACCAGTGAGTTCAACCAGCAGGTGCCTGTCATCAGCATAATTTCTTATATCTCCAGTTAGCGATGCTCATTATTGGATTTTTGCAGAAATCTTTTGCTAACTGCAAATACCAATATTTGCCGTAATTGAAGAGAAGATCAAGTCTTTCCTGTTGAGTTAATAACATATCATTATGACTTCTTCTTAAAACAATGGCTTATTGCAATGCTAAAATATATTGCTTTTCAAAACATAGACAATCCCTGGGCTAAATCAGAAAACTCCAGCTAACAAGGTTTTTTTTTTCTGGTGCCCGTTTCTCTTAGTTTGCCACAAATTAGTCATAATGATCAGGATGATGGCTCTTAAGATTGCATGACAGATGCTGAGCAATCATTGCAAACAGCAGCTTTGTTATCTATTTTGGACTCATCAAAGAACCTCCACACCACAGAAATACATGTGCATGTGCGTAATTAATAAAAGATGCACTATGCAACTTTTTTTATACCTCTATGAACAAAAAAACAAGACAGAGCTCTTGATACAGGAAGCTGCAGTTTATTACAGCACAAAAAGAACAAAAAGAACATAACTCCCATCTAGCCTTTATAACCAAACTTGTTAAAAAAAAAGTTACTAGTGGACCTACAAAGTGTCATCTTATTAGCCTTTAAACTGAAATTTTCATCATGATACGCCTATATTAATGAAACTTCAAAGTTTTCCCACCACAACCACAGAAACTCAGTTTTCCACGCTGTATGAAAAGGACTGATCACCTTTGTCAATGTCCAGGTTCAACTCTTATGACCTTCATTGAATTTTTAGCTTATGACCTCATACTTTCAGAAAGTCTAACACACACACATGCATCAGTTAAACCCCACACCTCAAACATCTGGGCTTTTCTCCTCAACTTTCCTCGAAGTTCAACCGTATATCCTTCATACGGCAAGACAACTATTTCCTGTGCGTTTCCAGCCCAGGGCTCAAACAGACACATGAATGAGACCGCCGTAAAAAAAAACAGGCAATAATCGAGCTTGAGTGCTGCGAGCAAGTCGTGGTAGACGAAGAGGATGCAGTTCGAAGAAAAAAAAAAAAGAAAAGTAAAGAGAAAGTCGGCAATCTCCACACGTGGAAGCGTTTTTCTGAGCGGCGTGGCTTCAAAAGGCCAACCATGGAATCCAGCAATACTCTGAAACAGTTAAGAGCTGCTCAGTCAGGATCCCACTAATGATTAACATTCCTGGAGAAACACTCTGTTACAGTCTTTTTAGAGCTTTCTAATTAAACACATGCTCCAGTGCCACAACACAGAGGGGAACTCTGACGACTCAGAGCGGGGATGCTTCTTTCCAGCTCTTCTTAATTGGACACAATTTAAGTCATTAAGGTGGTAGTAAAAAAAAACGGCAGAAAGAGCAGAGGAGAGGCCCAATGATCTCCCCTCGCAGGCTCCCTGTTGCTCTGATGTTGTTGACCCTTTCACCTCCCCATGTGACTCTCGTTCAAATGTACAGGAAAAAATGCTACATCTACTTCGGCTATAAGATGTCTCACTCAGGCTGTAGAACGGTTTGACTGGGACAGTTTATTGATACTGGTTGTAATATGTTTGTGTAATGTTCTACAGCTTGGGTGGGAAACTTACATCCGATTATCTTTGTATCTGTTTTCTACACTGAGTTGCTTCTCTCTGTGTTGATGTGTTGACTATAGATGAATTACTGGGACATGATCTTGTCTGAATGACTGAAACATATGTCTTGTTAGCTTTTTATGCATGTTTTCTATTAGATTTCAGAGATACGTATCAGAGTGAGGACAGAAGAGCACCTTGGTTGCTTCAGTGCTCAAGGCGCTGACCATCTAATCACATCCTCCCTTATTTGACTCTTGTTAGGGATCTGGTATGTTGTTGCATGTCATTTCTCATCCTCATTTCCTTTCTACTCTCTAATATTCACTGTCTAATAAAAAATAATGAATGACCAGAAGAGTACATAAAAAGGAGAATATGTTCAGTACATGCGTTATCAGATGTGCTCAGGTCCAGGTGCAGCACAGACGCTTGTCCTGGTGAGTGTGTGAGCTGTGTGTTCATGTTATTTACTGTATGTCTGTGTGTATTCAAGCCCTCTGGAGGCCTCACTGAGTTTAGGAGATATACAGGCCAGACATGGGGTCATTAGTGCCTGGGATCTGTATGTGTGTGTGTGTTTGAGTTGTAATGATGTATGTGTGCAATGGAAAAAAGGACACAACTGGCCGCCTTATCACCTTCCCCAAATTAAGGATACCATTTCTCCAGGGCAGAGCTTATTCTTAGAAACCTCACATGTAACATGTCTGTTTCTGACAGCATCAGTGTGTTATTCTTGGAGCTGCTAACACCGAAGTCACTAATGACACCAGACCATTATCAGTTAGCATCATATGCTAGCATAACCAGAACAAATGACAGGGAAAATTATAATCCTTCCCACAAAATCTGCCTGTTTTTCAAGATTATTTGCCCTTTTAAACACCATAAAACATTCCCTCTGACTTGTCAAATGTGTGTTTGCCTGTGGACAGGACACAAGCGCACAGATGTACACATCTGGTGAGCCACTGCTTTTGTTTTCTTTGGGAGTCCAGCCTCTAACAGGAAGACAGTGCGAGCACGGCAAACAAAAAGGCGGCTCTTTGAAGCGGCCTCTCACTAGGAGCTGCTGTCAGGTTGTTGTGGCCAAACGGACTGTTTCTGTGTCGGCTCAGTGGGCCCATTGTGGGCCTCAGGCTGCTGCTCTGCAAGACGTGTCCTCAGTTAGCCTCTGTCAGTATTGACTCATCTGTATTTTATCCCCCAACATCCAACTTCACTGTGATTTATGCCCATTTCCAAATGGAAATATTACATTCCCTCTGTGTCAAGAGATGGATTTTATGAGATTAGCAGACAGCAAATACTCCAGCAAAGTAAATTTAATAATAGCTGTCAAAACTCACAGTGAAACTCTTTGTTGGTGGAAATGAAAGAATACATTGTGAAAAAAACACGACCTTTGAGAATTAGGTTAATAGAGACTTTGAGTTGGTTTTCAATTCAAAACCTGCTCTTGATATCCAACTCTAAACCTGATACAGAACATGATGATTGTAACTAAGTACTGTGAATGGTTTTATTATACTGAAAATGTGAAACACATCTGGAGCAAAACTAATTTAATGTTTCAGACTCAGATGGAATAATGAGGGTCTAGTGTTTTATTATGAATGTAAAGCATGCGCTATGCTAATGGTTTACAGAACATTAACTATTCTTAGATGCACGATCCCGTCAAGAAATTATCTTAATTACCAGACATGAAAAACTCCTCCAGTGAAAAGCAAAGAAAAGAAGAAGCAGCAATTTAAATCTCCTCCCCACTGAGCCTGAGGGGGGATAACATATTGATTTATTGCTCTGTGTTTCTGTTAATCTTCTTATGATGTAAGTTATGAGATATTTTAAACGAGTTGTTCTTATTAAATTCAGCCTGGTGTGATTTGGGACTATGGCCAAACTCTTGTGTGCATAAATTTGTCTCCAAACCTGATTAATGGAGCTGTAAAACATGACAGGATCAAAGTTTTAATGAGTAAACGTTCTGAGAGGAATATTCTGGCAGACATCCAGCAATTGTCCCTACTGTCTGTAACTGTGACCTTTCTGAAAAAAAGAAAGAAAAAAAAACTCAGGAAATACCTTTGTTGTCAGTCCAAAAATTGCTTGCCCTGCAGAGTCCATTTTTAAACCCAGTTGACCTTTTTTCCATATCATCCACGCTCACTGACTCCACCCCAGTGACAAAGCCAACAGAGCAGGAGGAACAAGAGCCACAGGAAGGGGAGGGGAGAGGAGTAGGGGGGGTGTTTTGCATATTTCCAGCCGAGGGTCCGGAAAGCTTTAACCGAATCCCCTGTTGTGTCCCGGGGAAATGAGCTGGGCTTTTTAATGACTATCTCAGGGTAATATGTTTTCTTTTGCTTCTCGCCCTTGATGCTGTGATTGCCTTGATGGATCCCTGTAGATGCGGAGGAAAAGAGGAGAGAACTTGCCCTACTGGATGCAGCCATGTTTTCTAAAACCTCCATTACTATAAAGTTGCTGAGTTTTGGTATTTCTACATCTGTTATTCCCCTCTTTTATCAAAGACAGACATGGTGATAATAACCAGTTTTGCAGCACAGTGTTGTTGTTTTTATGCAGCATTCATCCAGAGCTGAGCATCATGCCTGTGCATGGTGATGATCATGAAACATGTGTGTCGAGCACGACTTTCATCATCGTGGTGGTCTCATGGTTAGTCCCGCAATTATGCTGTGTGGTTACTAAAGATCTGCTGGGGCATTAAACTCCAGTGTGAGAGCCAAACCCGTTTTCCTCTAACATCATCCTGCAACTCCTAATAAACACAGTTGTGCCTGGAAGCGCTAAATCACCAGCTACCTTTAATCACTTTAGAATAATGTTTAACATGTGGATCCAATATGTGCCACCGCTGCAGGCAGATCACCCTGACTCTCCTCCATGATGCTGTTTGACAGCTACAGGAGGGGAACAGCATGGCAAGCACAATGTTAGAGTCCCTCCAACAAACAGCAGCATCTGCAGCACTTATCCCAGTTTCAGTCCCTCGTTGTGGTGTAACAGTGCCCTAAATTCGACCATCCAGGCCACCGTCCATCCAGCCCAGCGTGGCCCAGTGACCACAGATTCAAGGACCACCGGAGTTTAAACAAACCGTATTTCATCCAGCCTCCTGCCAACCACCACAAACAGTTTACAGTCAACGTGCTCTGCGCTCTGGAGTTTGTCTATGGCAACCTGACTCCATGCCACATCTCCCCGTTCAGAGCCATGAAAGACTGGTCTCCTCTGACAGCTCCTTACAACACACGGCCCTGTGCCGCTCTGCTTTTAGCCCTACTGCGGTAAGCTGGACCACGTCTGGGGATAAAAGGCTGCCAGAGTGTTTGGCTTGCAGGCGATTTACACGGACGCGAGGGTGATTCATTCTAGCTTTTGCACAAACAGGCCTCTGTGTACATCTCGCTGGTCCTGGGCTTTTAAATCAACAGTGGGAAACATATACACACACAGGCACGGGGACATACATTCTGCTCATTCACACTCAGCTGGGTGTCCGCCACACATACATACACTCTATGACACATACAGACACACACACATACACTCTATGACACACACAGGTGACCACTTTGTCTCTGTTCATCTGCTTCTCTAGCACAAACACACACACACACACACATGCATGCACACACACCTCGACGTGCCCCACTGTTTATGTCTGAGACTGGCTTCATGTCTGCAGTTTGTCTCCACCTCCACCACTCTCGCTGTGCACTAATGCGATGGCACACAAATGTGCTAATGTTATAGCTAGCTTCTGCAGCTGAAAGGTGCATTATGAGGTGCTCGTGCCAAAAGAACAGACCTTTCTGCAGCTCAGTCCAAAATCCTCCAGTGTTTCTGCAGCTTGGTACTAAAAATAAACCTTGAACATATTCCACCTTTTTTAAAACGAGTGCTTGTAAACATCAAAATGGTCGAACTAATCAAAAGTGTTTCCACTGCTACATCACCCCCTTTTTCTTTTGAGAGTTGGACTACTTCATGTTAGGATAAGGCCAGCTGTTTCATCTCTTGGAACAAGATGTTTTTTTAAATTCCTCTGATTCTATTAATGATACCTTTAATTCACTTCAAGGCTTTTTGAAATGAGAGGTGAGCAAGCGGCATGATATGTGGAGCTGCTCTCAAAACGGCACTTGTAAATCATTTGGTCTAAAAATGACTTAATATTCACAGAGAATTCTCACCTGCAGCAGATCAGTGAATGCATAAGCTCGGCTCACATCTCCCATAACACATGCCTCGCCTGCTAGATCATATAAACTGCCGCTAACTGCAGCTGTGAAGTATGAGACCCAGATTTCAGCAGATATTCTATGTGTCGATGCATCCAGAAACATTTGAAGAAAAAATACATTTAAATCACTGGTTAGAATTTGTATGAGAACACAGCACTCGGATGTAGGTCAACATGCTCATATTTTGGAAATTTAAGCCTTTAGACTGACAGAGTTAAGACTTGTTTAAGGGCTGTGCTCAGCTCTCAAAAAAACAGCCAAGATTTTTTTTTATTCTCTCTTATTTGAAGAACATGTAATGAAGTTGTGGTTGTAGTTTTTTAAGAAAATGCAGCTGATGAGTTTCTTTGACTCCTGGGTTGCTGAAGGCGTCATCCTCGATTCCAGCCACTAGGTGACACCACCACCTTGGTTCTGTGCTCTGTCCTCCCTCTATCTCTGTCCACAACACTCACTCTGAGTATTTATTTCTTTACCCTTTTCTGTACTGGCCTTTCTTCCTAAGGAAAGAAAGTATCAGTTACAGGATGATTAAAGGTGATGTTATTATGGATGGAAGTGACCGTGTTTCAAAATACCTCCTGGTGCAATTAAAGCAAGAAACTGACCTGGTAAGTTACACTTTGACGTTGCAAAGGAGGAAGATAAACTGCGAGTTCTGCAAAATGTCAACAAAGCCACCTCAAAGAGCCAAAAAGAAGGGTTCCATTTATTTAAATCCATTTTCCCTTGCGTTGCCCTGCAGTGCTTCAAAACACCTCCACAATCTATACAAAGTGTCCTAACAGAAACCATAGCACCTCCTGGCTCTGTGCTCTCACCTAGCTGTCAGGCTTAGAGCTGAACTGTCCTGGGATCAGCAGTGCTCTGTTTTTCTCAGCTGTGGCCACAGTGACAGATTTCAGGCCAGTCTAACTCTGCACTCTTATGAGCTTGGTCTGAGCCAAGTGGGTCTGTCAGCCCCCGAGAGTGGCATGCACAGGACTTAATGGCTTATGGTGATGTTTACTGTGCTTCAGTGAGAGCAAAATATTATCTTAGCCCGCCATGGTTAAATATAACGGTGAGTTCTCTCATGCGCCTTGTAGGTTTTGTACTTTTATCACAGCTGAGAATGGAAATATTTGAAACTTAAGGGTGTGTCATTGTTCTCCAAAGGAAACACTTTATGGCATGTTTGGTTCTGCAAGAGGTCCATAAGGACTGATGAATTCATTCAAGCAGCTTGCAGGATTATTTTTATTTTAAGAGCTGACTGCACTGCAAAAATATCCATCTTTTCAAGTCTTGAAGGTTCATACTCAGTTTGCAAACCACTCACTAAGTTTGGATATTTGGCATTTTTTTTATGTTTTATGGGAATTTTTCTTTAGAAAAAAGTGAAATGGTGCATATCACACAATCTGGACGACAAAACTTCACACGAATTGTCTCAAAATGAGTTGAATTCTCAGTTGTTTGATGTTTTCACTTAAATAAAACATTTAATCTCTGATTAAAAACACTTTTCTTAATGGCCTTTTCTCATCTCATCCACAAAACTACACGTAGTGAGGGTGTCTTCTCACACTGTACGTGACCGGGCGTGTGACCACAGTTTCCCTCACTCAACAGCACTCTTGACAGCTATGGAGCCCTGCAGTGGCGGACAAGCAGCGGTCACGGAGCGCCGGCCAGTTGTCACCAAAGTGACAGGCGACAGCTGAGTCCATACATCTGGAGGCCCCCGGGACTCCACACTTCCATCCACCCCACGTCTCACACTAGTTTTTTTTCTTCCTGCGTTAGAGAAATGAGGTTACTCTGGCTAAACGCGCAGAGAAAGTGAAACGTGTCTCTTTGGAGATGTTGCTGCGTAAAAGCGCAACGCAGCAAAGAAAAAATGTGAAATTAAAGTAATTTTGATGACTTTGGGGCTGATAAGTGGCCGCTATAAAGCCTCTATGAAGTATCAGTTCCACTGATGGAAGTTGGGTGTTTTAACTTTATGCAAAAAAGTGTTAAAAGTGCTTTTTTCTTATTAAAAGCAACATTGGGATCTATTTGAGTTTTAAATGTTGCACCATTTAAAGCTTTTTCACTGCGCCTGACTTGAAGATAAAACGGTGACAAAACGCCAACAAATAGACTGCTGCAATCGAAAGTGAGATTGCTTAAAAAATACCCACACTCCAAAAAATAATGTGCAACAACAACTGTTTAAAGACATTGGATTACTTGATCCACTCACCCACAAAGCGTTCAGTCGCAGCAAACCGAGTATCCAGAGCCAATATTCCCGAAGCGAGGAAAGCGATTCACGCTGCGTCTCATTGGCATAAGAGGAGAAAAAAGTCCAGAGAGGGTGCACCACTGTGCCGCAGAGCTGAACCCAGAGCTGTGCGAAGCGATAAGCTTAAACTCCAGATTCTGGCTGCATTGGTTTGGTCTGCTCTGACTTCACCCCGCTGTCACCACAACTCATTTCAGCGGCGCACGGTGCGCTGTGGTGCTCCTCTCGGCGGTCACAGTGAGATGACATTAGCGCTGCTCCCTGCCTATTGGCTTAAACGAGCGGCCCCCACCAATCTCGGAGAGACAGACCTGAGTGCAGCAGAGTGGACAAACGCTCCTGTTAGTTTAACTCCTGCTGCTGCAGTGAGCAGTTAAAGAGCTGTTTTTGTAATCCACGAGTGCTGAAAAACTACTGAGTGACCTCATCCTTCCCCTGGTTCATTTACTTATAGGAGGTTTTTACCTTTATATGAACGTTTGCATTTATCTAAACTTAAATGGAACCAATGAAAACACTTGTGACCTTCAATAATTCACGTTTCTCTGTTTCAAATATCAATCAAAATCAAGTTACAAAGATCTGATGAGCAAATGTGCCCACTTTCACACCCACATCCCAAAAGTTTGTCAACGGGTGCAGAAATATGATCTTTCTTGCAGACCTATTTGTCTCTCTTGCCTTCAATATGAAATTTCACAATATGCTTTATTTTCTCCAAACAAAGTCTGTGTAACAGTACTCCTTCATACAGTGGGCCACAAATGGTAAGTCTATACAGACACACTGAAAATTCACCATTGCCTGTCTGTCTGTTGAGTCAGAAGAAGCCTTGTGGAATGAGCAAAGATTTGAGAAGAAACATAAATCAGTGCATGAGTATAACACAATAGTGAAGATTCAGGATCGTGCTGCATGTGCAGATTTAATTTTGTTTACAAAATCAGCCCATCATTACAGAGCCGAGTGCTAAACACAATGCATGTGGGTTGAATGAACTCAAACTAGATACAACTGAGATAAGATTTTTGACTGATGGACCTTTAAAGAGCTCTCTGATCCAAAAAAGGTCTCTCTGTGACATCAAGAGTGTCACTTCTCCTCCCCAAAACAACTCAACCAAATCAGGACCATTTGTTGTGTGACATGAGGATCTGAAAACGTTGGCTGAAACACGAAACACAAACCTGACAAATGCATCGATTAATTTTTGTGCCCTCTGACCTCGTCACCTCGCTCTCCTCGGAGCAGACACTACATCTTTGGCTGCCCCGGGTTACGACCCACTGACCGTCACATAGATCTGACTGTGTGAACGCATGTTAAGTGAGAACAGGTTTCGCAAGCTCGAACCTGTCAGTCACTCTCAACACAGTCTTGGCATAAAGCAATGAAACACACTGCGGTGCCAATTCTGATGTGGACCAGATGGATACGAGCTTCTACTTGGTGTCACGCTTAAGAGCAGCCACTCAGAGCTGCAGATATGAAGATGATTACTAAGAATTGAACCCATCACTTCACCTCATAAAGATAACCAATCACAAGGAGTTATTTTATACTACTCCTCAAATATTTATTAGATTGTGATGTGTCTTACTTTAGCGTCTTACTTTAGCATCAGAGCTTGGAGTTTTAGATATACACAGAGATATTTGACCTAATTCTGCTCTGTGTTTTCCTGCTTCATATTTAAAGTACAGCAGCATTAAACAGTCTGAATAAGACAGAATGAGCAAAATACAACCTTGTTTAAATTATCCTAAAGTGAGGAAGCACAGTTTAGAGCACAACACCATAAAGAAGGACAGTTGTATACAAATAGAGCGTGTATGTTAGGTTTCTGTAGCTCAGCACTGGGGAATATACATACTATGTCAGACCACTGATGTTTCTCCAGGAACCCTTTTGCCTTAGAACATAAATTTTGACTGGCTTGACCTGAATCTTTAAATGCCTCTCAGTCACTTATCTTTCATCTTTCAGAGCTTATCTTCAGCATATCTAATGAGATATTTATGGCAGCGTCAGGAAAAAAACCTGATTAGCATCACTTGCATGACTTTGGACCATAAAGATGCCTGACATACTTTCCAGAATATCTCTCAATAAAGTGGCATGTGACTGTTTACACCTTGATTTTTAATAACATAGACCTTGATTGCCGTATATCCACTTTAATCCTGGGGATTTGCCAAACATCAGAGCATAAACCGGTAAACAAACTGATGTATTCTTTCCCATCACAGCTGCTCCATATTTGTCATGCTGTGGGACAGAACAGCGGTGAGTATGTTGGTTATATTGTCAATCCCTCTAACAAGATTAGGAGCTTAAGGTTCCTGTATCCCTGAAACAGGAGCTCACCAACAAATCGGCTTTAATTATAGAGGATGTCATCTTCATTATGAGTCAAATTTATTGTTTGTATGCGGTGTGCGTGTAAGGCTGCTGTGATGTTACACTTTTTTGTCTCTCTCTTGCACTCTTTTGTCTCTTTCTGTCAGAAAGTCCATTCTTCTATGAGAGCTCTCTTTCATTAATTATTAAAAAACACATTTCTATTGTTAACCTATGTGTTCTCAGCTGTGCAGAACCAATAATGGAGCGTTTCTCAAAGTCAGGCCACTGACTCGCAGACCCAGTTTTACAAGCTTGTGGGAATTCCGCATTCAACTTCTGCAAATCCCATCTTGCATCCATATTTTATACTCAGACAGTGTTAATGCATCAGTTTGAGTGGTTAACAGTGGCTTACACTCTAAAACATGAGTTTTACCACTAGTGTCGTTTGATATTTGGCCTGAAATTACAGTAATTAAGCTGTCTAAGATATACAAGTCTCTGTTTAACACCTCAGGCCACAGTGATGCAGTTATAACTTCGGTTGCCAGGTTGAGTGGGGATATTTGCTGGAGTGTTTGTGTGGTCTTAATCAAATTACTTGCTCTGCCTTTCATGTTTGCTCTACCTTTTTATGTGTGGCTGTATGTTTGCTCGGACCCGGAGCGAGTGAATATGAAGCTGCAGTGCATGTGTACACTAATTTTGCTGAGATAGTTTGATCTTTTTTACCATGCAAAAAATTATGACTTCCTGTAACCTACGAGGGTATTTTTCTCATTTAGAGTGTTTGGGAAAGAGCTACAGATGGAAAGCGTGTCTGACCCAGAAACATATTACATACAAATATATCTCCATTAGAGATATGTGGTAATTGCTTGTTGCTGAGAGAAAATAAACTCACATTGAGGTGCATTCAAACAGTTTTGGGAGGGTATTCCTTTTCTAAACAGATATTGTTTCTTTGAGTTTACACAGGAAATATCGAGTCCAAACAAAGACAGGAAAACAAACAAACAAGTGAATGGGACAGCGGCTAATAGCTGTAGGCAAAGGCGGGACTGGTCAACAGAGCAGCTGGCGCTCTTGACCAGTCACCTGGCTGCTGTCCATACACAAACACTGGTGACCAATTAGGAGCCACTGCTCATCCCGAAGCCCCAAAAGCCCCGACTTCACTCAGTCCGTTGACTTGCTTTCTTGTTAGTCTGCCTGTCACAGATTGACAAATGGGATCACATTACTAAAACAAACATCTTAATGCATGAGCTGGAGATACAGTGAGTCAGTCAGATCCTGACTGGTCTCTAGCATTTCTGTTGAATCCCACAAAGAAAGGCAGTCGTAAACTCCAGGGTCCACATGGACTGCAACAATAACAATAGGCTACTGGCATTCTGTTTGGTATTCACAGAAAGCTCGATCAACAAGCCAGAATACTAAAATTGATATGCTACGCTTAAGCCTTTGTAGCCTTTAATTGGCTCTTGCTCAAGTTCTCCCAAAATAACTACAAACAGCCAGTGAAACAAGAGGAGGCTTGTTTGCTGACAGCATGCTAATTATGGAATTGTTACAGGGTAGAAATAAGCAACTGCTTATAACAGGGTCATTATATGTGCTGGCCTCCATCCCTGTATGTCTGTTGGGCTTTGCTAGCATTATCATTGTTTGGTTATGGTCTACAGACCAAGACAGAGAATAAGGGAGTCCTTTCACCAGTTGGTAAATTCTTTAATATCAGGCACATTTATGTGGCCAGATCACCTTCATACAAAGCCATGCAAGCTGTTTTTTCTTGCTTTCCATTTTCATGCTAAGCTAAGCTAAGCTAAGCTCCTGGCTCCAGCTTCATATTTACCAGACATATGAGTGGAATCAATCTTCTCATCTAAGTCTGGAAAAAAAAGTGAATGTGTGTATTTCCTAAACTGTCAAAACCAATCAGTTTAGTTATATTTTGCCTATTGAGGTTAAACAAGAACAAACATAAAAGTTTAGTTCACATTAGGTTAGAGAAACTGGACAGAGTCATTCAAAATTAATGTATTTTCCTGCTATTGTGTCCACCATCTGCGATCATTCTTCTGCATTTCTCCCCAGCATTTATGAAAGGTCTGCATCCTTGCAATTCTTCCACTCTTTTATTTAGATAAAAGAAAGTTTACATATGCAATATTCTTGCTTCCCAAACCATATATTGTTTAACACAGTGATTTCCACCTTAAAGTCTGTTTGATGTGACTGAATTATGATGAAATAGCTGTTATATACAAAAAAGTAGAGTTGTAATACAGTTCTCATACAAAAATAAGCAACTTCACTGATTTTTACGTGTCATGCACCCATGCAAGTTCTGTTAGAGGATGTGCAGAGGTGTTTCTGCATCAGCATAACATGACTTTGATCTTTGGCTAATTAATGAGGGTTTAAGTTGGATAATATCAGCAGGGAATGTGCACATGCATGTTGGAAAAAAAAGAGGGATTGCCCTAGTTGATTTACATAATGCTCTTCCAGTCTGAGGCACGCTGACTAAGGAAGGTTTGTAAGGGTCTCCAGGCAGGAAAACCATGGAGCCGAGGGAAGACAAACACACAGCGAGGGTTCAACTGAACCATACGGCTAAACAGATTTCAGTGCATTATCTTCCTTCCTCTAACAGTTTGGTCTGCATCTTTGTTCATGTGGGCGAGCTTCCCTGCTGAATTTTTCACGCCCCTCTAAATGTTATGCCTCCAACATAAATTGTCAAAGGATCAGACTCTGATGTTTGCTGGTTTCCGTTGCCTTTTTTTTCCCCCCATCTTTGTGTCTTTCATTCCTATCCCAGGCATTGCAATGCTTTTTGCTATTAATTCCCCAGCGGTGCACTGAAGCTCCTTTAGGCATGCTGCATTCCCCAGGCCCGTCCTCTGTCGCCTGTGAGATAGCACAGAGCACACAACCTGCACTTCTATTAAGATTCCTTATGTTACCCAGATAAGCGACATAAGAGGACCTCTATTTTTCACTGCCTCTACTTTCTTTTTTGTCTCTACAGTGTCTCGCTTCCTCTCTCTCCCCCTCCTGTGTCTTCACTAAGGACCCCTGATGCCTGTATTTGCTCCATCTCTTCCCCTGTCTGAGTCCTCAGACCTTGTCCAATCAGAGCTAACCTGCAGGCCTTCTGGCACCCAAGACTGAAACCAACTCCTCCTTTGGGATCTCTCCTCCAGCACTTATCCTCTTGTTAAAATAACTTGGGAAAACTGACATTATACTCGAGGCAATGTTTCATGATAGATATACCCACAGTGTGTGATTGCATCAGTGCAACTTCAGGAGAGAAACTGATGAAGAAATTCACACCTTTATATACTCAAAAAAAAAAAAAAGCTCAAATTGCTGTGGTTGAGAGATGTCGCCTGGAAGCTATTTTTGAAAGAATTCTTACCCCGCTGTATATAATCCCTTTTCAGTATTATCCTCTCTTTACTTGGCAAAAGGGACCATTTGCGAAGGGCCAACCCAGTGGATAGTGTCTGTTTCCCTCATAAGAAGGACTGTACATCTTCAACTGCAGTCCTGTGCAGCTTTCAGCGGCACTAGGCTGTAATTTAATGTGTGCCTGTGGAATTCAGCACCGGGTCATATTGCTTCAGTAAAATACCATCAACAGCTTTGTTCCGCCACAAAAAAATACATTAACAAAATGAGGTCAGCCGCACTTCTGGGCAACACTTAACGTCTAACACATTACTTTTTACAGACTTGTTAGAGGCTGAAAAAAGGGCAAGATAACCTGATTTACAGCCCTGGTTCTAGTATCAGCACTAGCAGGCACAGGTTTCTGCGTTTTGCTTCAACTTGGGGCACCGTGTTCGTGGAATTTGCTCTGATGAAAGGTCCTTTTTCCATGCAAGGCTTTTTCATGTCCTTGTAGATCAGAATCCTGAGGATCATCAGCACGAGGCTGCGCCAGTACAACTCTGTCTGCACCTCTGCAAGACTGACAGGCTGATGGAGGAGTGTTTTTTTGGAGGGGTGGGGGTGGTCTTGGAAAGGTAGTCTGAAGGTAGCGGCCTTTATAGGAATCTGCCCCATTCCCTAAATTCCTTGCAAGGCAACCTGCTTCAGAGAAACATGTTTAATTTGGACAAGCTTGTTTGTCCTGTAGGACTTTTTTGAGAAACTCTAAAAAAACTTGGGGGCCTTTTGCTGTGCACCTCTTTTTAATAACTGCTGAAACTCTCCTCTCTCCCTTCATCCCTCCCTCACTCCCTCCCTCCTTCTGACCCTCTGTATCATGGAAATGCGCCATTGACAGATCTTTATCAGCAGCCCCATCCCTGCTCGGGCTCGCCGTTTGCCTTTGTTTTATTTCACCGACCAAGCGGTTGGGCCGGGATGAGGGATTTGTGTGCGCTTCCATCTGCAGCTCTGCAGCCCTAATGTGAAACCGGTGTATTTGTGGTCGTGACAATCCTTTTCCACTCTACGAATGTTGCTCTGGATGATAATAACATGGGTCTGTGCCTCGAGGACAACACGGTGTGGTCAGGGTCAGCCGCAGATGGTTGTGCCTGTGGAGGATATAAACAGCGGAAATGTCAAAACAACCCTCAGACAAGTAAAGGCAGAGGGAATGAAATACTGAGAAAGTGAGACAGAAAGGGGGTAGAAAACAAGTCAATGAGCAAGAGTCAAAGACAGATTGAGCAGGCATAACAAGAGACTAAATATAGACAACGTGCAGGACTGCCAGCTTGTCCTTGATGGTGTGATTAATTGGTGATGGTGAATGGAAAGTATGTTGAGCAGAATATAAAACACAAGGCTGTGGACGGGAGGTGTAACCTTTCATCCCCCCGTGGCTGGGGACAAACAGGCTTGTTAAGTCTCCGCTGAGGACGATTCATACCAGCCGCTCAGGCCTCACCAGACTCCAAAACACACCGCCTTACCCGGACGGCTGGAAAAAGGACAGTGAGCACAGAAAGTGTTAATCCATCTCAGCTCCCTCTATTAGCAGCAGCTACATGAAACCATATGTGAAGCCAACTTCTTGTGATCTTATTTCTTTTGCACTCTTCCCACCATTTCCTGTTTTTACCATTTTCTCACAGTTTTCCTTACGTGTAATTTGTAAAGTTACGTTATCTGAACATCAAAGTAGGTCCAAATAAGGGCTTTTGGAGAGTTATGTTTTTTTAACGACCTACAACAAAAACACTTATCAAATTTATTGCCAAGATCTTACAGGACAAGAAATGTGAGCGGTCAGATGGTCATGTAAATAAGACAGTTTTATGTTAAGCACTTAATTTAGAGGTAAAATGAAAAGAAGTACATGAAAAACAATAATAATTCTTCATTGCACAGGAAAATGTGAGTTGACAATTATGGCATAAAAATGACCCAAATCTGTAACGTTATATAGTTACTAATAAAAATGAGGGTTAAAAACTACAAAAATGAAACATTGTCCTCTTTAAAGACATATTTGCTAGCATTTGCAAAACCTCAGGCGTTCACTTTCCAGGAAAAACATGTAGGTTATTTAAGGCCTTTAACAAGCAACTGATGCTGTTGTGTTTTTGGTGAATAAAGTCTTCTTGACTTCATGTTGGAGCTATGAAAATACCAAAAATGTGCTTGTGGGTTGTCTGTATCTTTCATAATGCTTGAGTGCCTTACTCATACTTGATGGCAGTGAACACTGTGTCCTTGATGTGCTTTTGCCAACCAAACACTGAAGACCAGATGCGTGATTTGAAGGAAGGAGCCCAGAATAGAGACGGGTTGCCACATCTTATTGCAGCATCCTTCAGTCTCTGTCTCTTTGGCTCCCATGCTGTTTCTTTTGCAAACACATGCACACACACAGACTCAAGGTGGCATCAACTGCATGACCGGAAACGACAGTTTGCCTGTCAATCAACGGTTTGCTAATTAGATGCACTGGATTTGTGAATGTCGTCTGTTTTCATTTGGGCATCTATGCTTTCAAAACGATCTGCGTCTCTCACTTAGTTAGAATTTAATTAGGTGGCGACAATGAAAGAAAGCTGAGCCATGTGCAAGGCAACCCCCCGCTAGTTTTTAATGACCAAGCTATTACTATTGTCACAGTGCGTCGTTACCATTTTTACTATGCGATTTCTATTGTATGCTGTGCTCATTAAAAAGTGACACCAGGGAGATTTCACTTCTTTAGCCTGAAAAAAGCCAACTTGTGGCCTTTGGAGGAAAGGATCTGTCTAATTAACTAAAAAAGAGGACTTTCCCCAGAGATCAATTTCTAAAAAACACACACTTGACCTTTTGAAATTTGAAAGAAAGAGAAACAATCTAACACCTGTGTCAGGCAGGGAATTACTTAAATCTGATAACCAAGGAAACAATCGTTACCTTTGATCCTGCATGTCTGTGTGTGAGTGTGTGTGAGTGTGTGTGTTTGCGTCAGAGTCAGTCCCTGTGAGCATACTCAATTTTAAGGTGTAAATGTATTGTATTGGCTACAGGCACACACAGAGTCAGGGGTCATGCTGGCCCATTAACAGCCAGTCTTCTGTGACGTTCGGAGACAAACACTATTATAATATTTATGACTCATTTTCAGAAGCTGCCATGTGAGGCAAAATTAGATTAATGTTTTCTGTGGCAATGACACGTTGGTGAATGTTACTCAGGAAACAGTGATGGATTGTGACCATCTGATGAAATGCACTCATCAGATGCAGTTTTGACTTTTGCACACTGAATGGTTCTCGTATCTCACGCTGCAGATAATTTCCCCCCATTTTCTTTAAACTTAGTGAACTTAAATTAAAGGTGTGTCATTATTTGCATAATAAGTTGAATTTGAGTCATTTTGCATGCTCTTTTCTTTAGGCGGCCCTACAATATTATGCGTGGTACAAAACTGCCTAAGTTCATATGTATGTGACAGCTTCCTCACTCGACTGCTGCAGCTCATAAGAGCACTGCTGGTGTCTCTGGCCACAATTAAAGCCTGGTTAACAAATTAAGGGAATCTGTCCACAGAAACATAAGAGGGCTTTTAATTTGAAACAGACAGAGGAAGTATTAAATAAACTCTTGAGATATTTATATATTTCCTGTGTCAGTGACATGTGCTTCGAAGACACTGACATGGGATTTGAAAAGAGCCTCCATGAGCTCACACACTGCTCAGGTAGGCAGTGAATCCCAGGCTTTAGATTTGTATAATAATACATATGTTAATTAAAAATCAAATATTGCAGGAGTGTTTAAAGTTTTCAGAGTTTAAAAAAACAAATTAAGTTGTGCAACACAGCTCAGGAAATGAATAAGATATGGCAACACAACTTTTTGCAACTCTCACTTGTTTTATGACTCAGACTGTAGGATGTGCGACGAGCCAAGAAAAACTGTCAATTTTACAATTTGAGCAGAAAGTTTGACATATTGCATGAGAAGTCAGAGTTTTTATAAGTCTATATTTAATAAAAAATTGATGAGGTAATGTATTTATTTAATTAAATTTTAAAAAATCCCAAGAGATGTGTTCAGAACTTGTTGCCAATTAGGGTTTTAACCACAGGAAACACTGTAGACAGAGTTTCCAAAATCCTCACTGCAGACAAATGTGCATTTCTGTTTAAGAGCCTAATGGTATGCAGCCTATATTCAGCCTTATCTGGATAGCAGGGAGTATAGAGGTCAGTCCTACTTTAGTTTTCCCTCATGGTCTTTGTGGATTTTTTGAAATATATATTACTCTATTTCTATTTATAGTATTTGAAGTCAGTTCATGGCATGATGTCATAAATGAGTGTGATGTGACTGCTATACACTATCGGGTTCACAAAAATAGTGGTGGGTTCTTGTGCATTTTGTAGCAATCAGCTGAAATCCTCTATGCTTTCTGATTATTTGCTCTTTATAATTACACCACACACTGCACAACTGTTGAATCAACCATCCAAAATCATTGACCTTGATTTTTTTTTAAGTCTGTCATATAATAGAGGCAGCAGCCACTTGAAGATCAGTTATGGCAGAGTCTGAGGAGCTGTCAGGGGAACAAAAGGTATCGCCACTCAGGTGGTGTAGCATGACGTCTGTGTATACACCCCTATCAACTGCTCTCTTTCTCTTGTCCAAGTGCTTATCCATCAGTTTAACCCAACACTCCTTCACTGTCTCCTGCACAAAATGCTGGTGTGGAGTGATCCGAGCACCCACGCGGGATCAGCCGGGAGCAACGGAGAGTGTCATCGCCCTCCTTTTTTCCTACTTCAGGCATTAGGGAATTGGAGACTCTCCGCAAATGGATCATGTGTGCACAATCACATAGCACAGACACATACAAAACTACATCTACACACTTTGAGGTCAGGGAGGTGACGGTTGGAGTGTCGGGGCTGTGTCCATCACTGCGGATATAGTCTGTCACCATCATAATGAGGTGGGATTTAAAAATATGCCTGCAAGAGAGAAAAATAAGAGCTCTTGACGGCTCAGATGGAGGAAGCTTGTTTAAGTGTCCTCATTGTCTGCAGGCACTATTTGATGTAGACAAATTATCCTCTTTCAGGAGGATCGAGACAGCATCTGAGTGAGACTATGGGGCCAATCAGGCCAGTATGAAGATATAAATACATGATAAACTAGGAGCATTATTCATTGTCAGGTTATTCATATTGTTCTGGGTTATAAAAGGCAGTGTTTCATTCTAAAGAGGGAGTGTGGGCCAAGAGAGGCTCATGCTGCAAAATATCCATTTTTGAAAAGGTACATAATCTTTTAAAACGATCACCCATTGTATTGTTTCACTTGCTTGGAGGGAAACACTATTTTTAGACTCGGTTCCAAACAAACTCTCTTGTTTAGTTCTTTTTGAAGTCCTGAAGCAAAGCAGTGCTACAACTGGACTCTGTTCAGTGTGAGGCTCGGAACTCGAAATCTGCACAGTAGACAATGGGTCAAATGGCTGTGTGTTATGTGACACAAAGTGCTTATGGTGACAAATCAATGCAGATTTATCATCAAAGTTAGATTTCTTTTAGTTTTGTGGAGTATTGTTGTGCCTTTCAGGATTTTTTTTTTTTGGGGGG
>JAPZDV010000023.1:18823789-18842905 GCA_029814665.1 Acanthurus lineatus
CATACCTTGTTTCTGTCTGTAGCAGGATGCTTTATACTTTACACAACCTGCCGAGCAACAAAACAAAACAAAGTTTGATGGCGATCATGGTGAAGCATCTATTTGTTAGCAAGAAAAATTGGTCTTAAACATGAATCAAAATGAACTTTGTTGCTCCATGCTGCATGTGTAGGGAAGTGATTACTCACATTTTAGCCAGGCTGTAATTTTTAAAGAGTTTCTCAAACTGTTTGAAAGGGTTGGTCCTCATCAGCTTTTTTGCCAACTGGACACATTGAATAGATGGCAGAGCCCTGCGAGAGAAATAACTCTGGTTGGCTGCTAAACATATATTTATGAGATGAGAACCTGAAGCGATGATAGCAAGCAAATGACTCACATTTTCATTTAATAATCGAGCATTCTAACACACAGATATTTTCACATGACAAGGAAACTGGGATGAAGCAACTGTGGTCCAACTGTTTAGCATTACTCAGGGGAGGCCAGCTTTGTTTGAAAATTGTAGGAAAATTCTGCTTTGTCGTAAAAACTGTTAGCATCTCTTCA
The DNA here is from genome assembly GCA_029814665.1 of Acanthurus lineatus. Taxonomy (NCBI): domain Eukaryota; kingdom Metazoa; phylum Chordata; class Actinopteri; order Acanthuriformes; family Acanthuridae; genus Acanthurus; species Acanthurus lineatus. Next base: position 18,824,339 of record JAPZDV010000023.1, read on the forward strand.
GTTTTGCGTCTTCCAGTTTCTCTTTCTTAGTGAAAAATACAGACCAGTGCCCCCTGCTGGTATGGAGAGTTCTTCCTTTTAATCAGCCACATAACGTATACTAGCTAGCCCTCAGCTGTAGTCTTTTCTCTGTGTCAAAGTGCAATATTTTGGTCAAGAAACAGGCATCACAACATTCAGCCTTTGTCTCAACTTGTTTTTTGATGTTGGTTTAGTGTGTCTGGGGAAAAAGGCCAGTTTGTTTTGAAGTTCTTGCCCAAAGTTAACCAAAAACGTATTCATACTGCTTTAAGCCTTTGTTAGCTTGCACTCCCATTCAGCAAGGTAGTAGACAGTTTCATAAAACACAGACATGAGCAGAAATGGTTGCAACTAATCCATGAGCTCTGTGAGAATGTTCAGAATTTATCTGAGCTGTGACAATCTAAGGTCCTACATTATTCTGATAAAAAAGAATAATTATGTGCAGAATGCACTCTGGTGGCAGTAAAACACTGGCAGTTCCCTACAGATGCTGCAAAGACGAGCATGTCTGTACATTAAAGGTGACTCTTAAACTTTGAGGTAATGGGAACGTCTATTCATGACTTCTCCTTCAGGGCACTTAAACTCTGCTAAAGATTACAATAAGGCATCAGAGGAAAATGAGTCTTATTCCAGTCTGTTATCATGGTGATACCACAGCACAATGCCAGACAGATGTCACCGGGAATGAGACAACCTATGATGAGTAGATTGAACCTGTGTCATGAGTGGCATAGTCTGCAGAGTGACTCATGCCTCTTAAACTGTTTCCTCACTGTTCTTTCTCATACCCAGCCAGCTGACTGGCTCCTAAGCTCAAGCAGCAGATGTCAACAAAATAGTTCTGGGCTTGCAGGGCATAGAGGTGTTTGTATGTGTGTGAAACCGGGAGAAAAAAATAGAGAGAAAAAGATAGATTGTGTCTGAGCTGAATGTGTTTACAGTTATTTGTAAAATCTTCCCAATGACTAGACTGAAGACCTTAAAAAGGCTGCGAATCTAGTCCACCAAAAACCACACCGCAAGGAAAAGAAAAACAGAAAAACAGAAAAAAGTTTTGTTTTTCTCTCATTGAATATCAAAATTCATAAATAAAAGTTGCAGCTGCGTGTTATCTTTTTGAAATGAGCCATGGACTATTTTTTAAATACAAAAGTGACATTTTATTATTTTACGATTAATCTTGAATTACCCCCTCTGCATCAGTCCCTCTTATATCTCTCTGGTTGCCCATAATTGAATACAAAGCACATATCAAGTGTACTATGTCATAAAGTCAAATTGGAAACACAAGAAGGTCTGACAGTCTGTACAGATTTATGTTGGGTTCATGCTCTGAGGATTTACACCCTTTTTGTCTGAGCACAAACCACAGCTGAACTAACCCAAAATGGTCCAAACCCTCAAGCAGTCAGTACCACTTTAAGTGGTGCAAGAAAGTAGTAATTATATGGAACATTCTGTTTTATATGCTGCAACGGTATGAAGAAGAAGAAGAGGAGAGAAGTGCTTAAATGGTGTCATCCTTGCACGATATCATAATAAAGCAGAATAGAGAATTATTTTAGCATCAAAACACAACCAAAGTCGGGTTTGTTTGTTTTGTTTTGAAGAAGGAGGGATCCAGCAGCTAGACCAATGATGCTTAATTAAATCTGATCTTTGTCAGGGCCCGCAGCCTGTGCACCAGCTGTGTCCAAACAACCCACACCCTCTGCCTGCGTCTGAGAGCTTTGACTGGAGCTGGTGGTGGTGATGGAAGGAGGGAGGGGCGTGGGTGTGAGTCAGCTGAGGGTGTATCGAAGGCCCTCCCTCTCTCGCTCTCTCTTTCCACGCTACAGTAACTTCTGCTTTGAGATGTGGAGGCCCTGGGCCCATCCATCCTCCCACTGACAGCTCAGCTGCCCATGCAGGCAGAGGAAGGTGGACAGATTTGGTGTAGGCTTGCTTAAAGTTATAATCTGTGACATTTTTTCATTTGTAGAAATGTCTGTTTTCTCTCTGCCAGTCATTATATCACTGTGATTTAGTGACGATTTCCTGAACTCAGTCAATGAAGCACTTACATTTGCTGCTATAAACACTGCAAAGTCTCCTTGTGCATTGCTCTGTAGGAACGGAGTGTTTTATAGTTTCCGCTGCAGTAAGACTGGATTTGTTTGTGATAGATGAGGAGAAAATGCAGCTAGCTAAAGTAAGAGTCAAAGTTCAACTACATATAGAATAGCAGAATAGCATAGCAGTACTACCTACGATAATTGCTATATAGAGATTTTAAAGCAATGATAACTAATTAGGAAAAGTTTCTTGCAAAGTAGAGGAGGAAACCTTTTTCTTGGTAGAACTAAACTTGTTAAACTTTTGGTTTGGCTAATGTCGTCAGTATGCATGTTGTTCAAAAACAGGAGAGCATTGTAAACAATTTCTTCAGCAAGACGGACCTGTCAAAGTTTCATTCCCTAATGCACAGATCATTCCTCAAAAAGGAGCCATGGGACTGTCTGTAAGACAAAAACCTGGATTAAGTAAGAGAGATGTTGTAGTGCAGATGGTGTATCTTAATAAATGTGAGCTCAGTGAGCTGTGATAGGGGACCATGTCTACTTTGAGCGGGGAGAACAGGGAGTCCCCGTGCAGGGGGCTGAGCAGCATCTGCAGCCGCACATTAATAGATGACGTCCAGTCCTAGATTGACAAATTGAATGCCACAGATGAGTAATGGCAAGAGATTTGTAAAAGAGAGACTGTCACAGAAAACTATAGTCTCAATTATTCCCAAATGCACTGGTGCATGAGCACAATAATGGAGAAGGGACATACTTTAAGTACTGAATGTAGAATTCCCATTTTAGTTTTTTTTTTTTTTCATTTTTATTGATGTTGATGGTGGAGTCTACCAGTAGCTAAAACAGAAAGATTCCTCCCACTCAACTTTCTGTGTGGAACATGAACGAATCGTTTTGATAGGCATTGGGATTCAAGATTACAATCCACTGATAATGTAAAATATATTGGAGTTTATGGCTTGCCTCTTTGATTTACACACAGCTGAAGTGTGAATAAATTAAAAATTTAAGGTTTTATGGGCTTTGATTATTTATTGGCTTTGCTGTGAATATGTTCAAGTGTTTTCTGGTGAGCTGTGGTGGTTCCAGCAGGTGTTTTCTCTTTTCTTTTGTTTTTGAAAAGACAGGATTGTTGTTTCCATCAGCTTCTTGTCTTTACACTAAACTTAGCTAAGCTAAGCTAAGCTAAAGGCTGCTAGCTGTGTAGTATAGAGACATGAGAGTGATAAATAGAAAGTAAATAAACATATTTACCAAAAATGTCAAACAATTCCCTAAATAATTCCACTCCTACCAGCATTACCTTTTCCAAAACAATTGGATGCACTCATGCCTTTAGACTTTGGGCTGATACTTTGTTTTTTTCACAGTACCATGTTGTGCAGACCCCCTCCGGTCGAGCAATAGCAAAAATGTACATGGCGGCTTTGCCTTTTTATAGCGTTTTGACAGTAATCTTTCAACATCTTTGTAAGCTATGTAAACACAGAAACTCGTGGCTCTGAGTGGGCAAAGTGTAGTCCCAATGCAGTCTATCCTCACACCGGGAGTTGGGAGCACTGTATTAATAACTGCAAAGAAGCAGAGGAGCGCGCTCAGTTTGCCTGAATGTGTGGAGACCATAATAAACTTTCAGTGGGCTGCGTGCTGAGAATAGTTCTGTGTTCCCCAACACCTTTCCCCCTGACTGGCGATGTTGCAGCTGAAAACATAGCGAGGGATTGAGTCATATGGTTTCACTTTGAGGAATATACTTTCCTACATGCTCTCCGAAAAGCTCATGTTTCCATTTTCGTAGGTGTGGTCTTCTATTTAGGTCACAATAGAACTCAGAGGAGAGGAATTCCCTGTGTATCCATGTGAGGGAGGGTTTTTAATGAACTGCTCAGTGATTGAAATGGGGCAAGTCAGCTTACTTTTAAATGAAGCCACAACTGTTACTGATTCATTTTGGGAACAAGAGGTACAGAACAGAGTTTATTATGCTAAAAAGAAACAGAAGTAGCTGTTCTAACATGTCTGATCAAGACTCTGATGATATTCTGTGTCGATGATTATCGCCATACAGAAAAAAAGATTGAAACCACACATCTTTTCCTCTTCACCAAATTTATCAAGAGCTGCATACCAAATAGTTTTTCATCCGCTAAAAAATGCTTCCATGGAGGTCAGAGGTGCAGGATCCATGAGTTGAGGCCAGCCAGTGTTCTTGCAGTCCAGCCAGAGCTCCCACTCGAACCCCGGGACAGCTTTCTGTGATGAACAGAGAGGATGCTTTATGGCTTGGCGGTCATGCACTGCTGCGTTGTAGCTTATACCAGACTGCTATTATCAAAAAGAAACTATTTTAAAGACCCACAGAGATCAAGCGGTCCCATTAAATGAAATGTTGGTTTGTGAGTGAGTTTGTTGAATACCACATGTCAATTTACTTTGTAGCTCGGGTGTTTAACAGTAGCATGTTGCAGGTAGGCTTTTGCCTCGTCCTCAGAGGGTGTAAAATGTGGGAGATAAAAAGGAAAGGCAGGGGTTTCATGACTTCATCTGGCAGAAATGGAAGATTTTCCCGTTCCAAGTGTGTCATCATTAGAGCATCACCTTGCTGGAATGCTTTCCAAACCACAAAACTATCAACACATGTTAAATATGCTGGAAAACTGTTTAAACCCATCCTTTTTCCTCTCAGAAGACAATTCATATGATTTAATCCGACACACTTGTGTAGAGGCTAACATAACTGTGGTGAAGAAAGAAGTGAGGTGTTCAAGTACAAGTATAAATGACGATGAAAAATACTCCATTACATGTAAAAGTGCTGCATTTAAAATCTTTCTTCTGCAATAAAGAAAGTGCACTTACAGTTTCAAAACAAAAAAGGGATCCATTAAACAAAACTGTATGCAAACTTTGACAGCTTTAAATAGTTTTTAACAATGCATAATTTCTAGATGCATCACATAAAGTTTTAGATAGAAAGTCTTGATCTAAATTATAGGCGCTAACTATAGCTCTCAAATGAATGTAGTGGGATAAAAAGTAGAATATTTACCTCCAATTACTCGATTCCCTAAATACTGTCCAGTTATTGCATTTACCAAATTATCTAGAAAAGCTGTTGTCAAATTTTGCCCCTCCCCCATTCCATCTGACTACTTTTGAGCAACATTGGCACTTTCCTGGGGTGTTTGTGCATGAGCAGGCACTTTTCTGCGTGTGTGCATGTGCTTCTGTTCATTCGAAGCCCAGAGTGTGGATTAGCTCTGGTCTCTGGCTCTCGTCAGCACATGCCGGACACGGCGCTCTGAGGCCCTGCATTCATTCCATGTTGTTTTCATTCCCCCACCTTCGCTAGGTGCACAAAAAATGTTTTCTCAAGTCTTTGCATTCCAGCAAAAAAAAAAAAAAAGGGCTAGCATTTACTTTTACACACACCTGGATTGTGGCCTTTCATTTGATACCCAACATTTTTCAATTACGCAGCACTGCCCAAAAAATATGCCCCATTTCTTTCTGTGCACTAAGTAATTTGGGCACACTGGACAAGCAAACGAACCACACATGACACTTAATTAAACACATATTTCCTAATCTTTCATTTGTCAGAAGAATCTACATTTATCTTGATCATTAGTGCTGCAGAAAATTGCTGTATGAACGCAAGTTTTTCACCCACAGAGAGGTCCTTTTACTCTGTTAGTACTGTAAACTGGAGCAGGAAATATCAAGGCCTGTAATTACAGTCAGACACAGAAGGTAAGGAAGCGAACTAACATTCCTGATCAGAGCGCAGCCTGGATGGAAGACACACAAGACTTCCTCTGGTACGCATTCATTTATTAGCTTTTCATTAGGCAACTCACCCTCGGTTTGATTTTCCAACAGGCAGTTTCAGGTTTTCTGCTCTGTGGACAAGCTGAGGTCAGGATTGAAACCTCTGCTTTCAGTGTAAAGCTAACAAGAACACTTCCCACAACACCATGACCAACCACTCCATAAACATACACATCATGGTTTCATTAAGCCTAGCATGACATTGTTATTCCAAGTGGATGCTAATGAGTTTAATGGCCTTTCGCTTTGATCCGGATGACATCCTCTGACATTCTGGGGACTGGGCAGCCGACAGGAAGCAGTTGGCATGCTGTGGCAGATCCTGAGCCTGGCCAGCAGCTCTGCAGATGGTTTGAGCAGAACGTGTTGTGTCATCTCACAGGCCTCTTACCGGAATCAGACTTGGCTGAACACCTTCTGCCCTCAGCAAATCCAGCATACCACCGTAGACTAACCATCTACAATTACAATTGTCATACTGTTATGATTTTCAGAGATCTGGCTCTAAAGCTGGACTGAATCATGCCACATTGCTTACAGGAAGTTTCTGTTAAGGATCGATCTGTTTAGTTTGTGTTACTTTTAATTACACCTTTACATTTCTTTGCACAGACGGAGTATATAATCACTTCTATCTGGCTTTTAATTTCAGCATTGTGAGCAACATTGTGGGTTTAGTTTGGGTTTAGTCAGTTGATTTAATCAGCCAGTTTGGGATTTTGTCCCTCAGCTTTCCAGTGTGAGTTCAGGTGCCACAAATCTGCTCATCCAACCTGTGGATCTCAACCAGCAGGTTGGTTTTATTCAGTGAAATATCTCAACATTTATTGGAATAGATAAATTAATACAAAACAAAACCTGCCAGATAGATTACCATTAAATTGGGCACAGACATTCATGTCTCCGTAAGAATGACTTGCAACAACTTTGATATTCCTGTGATTTTTCATGTAGCACTGCCATTAGGTCAAACACCTGCTAAACATCAGCATAGTAGCATTGAAATTGAGAATGAGTTAGCACGCTGACATTAGCATTTAGATCAAAATGCTAGTATGCCGGAACACAACTTCACAGAGCCGCTAGCAGGGCTGCATTATTCATGTTATTTGCTCCTGGATGTAATCTATCTCAAGATATGATCTTGGTAAGTTTTTTTTTTTTAAAGTTGGAATAAATTTTCTAATTTACATTAGCATAAGCAATATTCATAATGTAATTCTAGCTTGTTTTTACTGGAAATCTAGACTACCTGCATGACCTTAATTTACTTATAAAACATTTTTCAGTTGTTTATCATGCTAAGTTTTAAAAAAGGTAAACAACTGGTTGAACCCAACCCTTCACAAATAAACCAGTTACTATCTCTCACCATAGACTCGAGAAGTGTCTTGCATTTCTCAGTGTGTGACCTGTGTGTGTTGTGTGTGTTGTCATGTGTTTGTGTTATACGAGCCTATTTACTAGAATGATTTGCGTGATTTCCTGTGCGATAAGAGGGATAAATGCCTCCACATATCTCCTTGCCAGGGGCATGCATGACTGTCTGTCTCGTGCTAGGGTGGTTGCCCCTATGACACCCCTGATCACAAAGATGACCTCATACCAGAGGGATGCGCTGTACTGACGAGCAGTTGAGATTCTAGCACCACACAGACAGCCCTGAACAGGGCAGGCTTTCATAACAACGCTGCCTGTTCCGTTTCCTCCCGCTGATGGTGTGATTTGCGGATGAGTTGAACAAATCACCTTCTGTGCCCGCGGCAGGTTACTGGAGGCTGTAGATTCTGCCAGCCCTTTAAAATGACACTGCATGTCTTCTTTCACTGGTCTTATCTTACCTTTAAAAATTTCCGCCCCCCCCCCTCATAAATCATTGAGAAGTCCAGTCCAGAGAACTTACAAAAAAAACCAACTGTCCTCTCTCGCAAGTTCTTCATATGATTCACAGCTCGGTTTCCAGCGGATACGTGCTTGCATAGCTTTTTGCTGAAGTATTGGTTTTAAAGCAGGGAGGCCCAGGCTGCTTTGTTGTGGTGGGAAGCAGCGCTGCTATCCTAACAGAGATCTCTGTCGCATGGATTTCGGACAGCGGGAAAGCCAACAAGAGGGGCTTTCACAAGAAATCCCCTGAACTGTTTGCTACTGTATCATCACACTTCCCCTATACCTTACCCAGCGGAAACAGATCCTATCTGTCCTTATCGTAGGGGGAAACTTAACCCATATTTATTTAATTCCATCGGTTGACTGTTTGTAGAGGCATCAGACACTCATATCATTACATCATATGTGCAGATAGGGACAGAGAGATACATTGTGAAAACGCATTAAAGCTGAAACTTTCCCACACACCACGATAATGCACAAGGCACCAGAGCACATCCAAAAAACTGTAAAGTTTGGGCTTGACTTAAAGGAAAACACCAGTAACAATAAAGACAAGCTACTCCTCCCTTTAACAAGAATACTTTGAATACATTTCAAACACTCACTTGGCTCCATAAGTTGGACAAACCGGTGAAAACAAGCTAAAAAGCGAAAAGTGCAGGCTCCGAATGAAGGAAAACATGATAATGACCGCACAGACTTTGGCTTGAACATGATTGTTTATTTTCTGCCAAGAGCAGCAACTCAGCCAAGGAAACAAAATTATTCTAACACTCTCCGAACGAGTCCCAAGCTCTCGTGGAACAAGCAACGTACTGACCAAGTTTAATTAAGAATAAATTGATTTGAAGTTTTATGTGGTTGTAACTGGAGGAGAGGCTTTCTCAGAGTGGTGCTTCAGCTTCCAGAGGAGACTCGCCTGTTTAATATGAATCCTTTACGGCTTTGTCAATAAGAATCTGCACTCACTTGGGTAATATTTAAATTAAAATTTGAAGGGCTGCATAAGGACTCATGGTGAAATATAATGCCAGAGTTGTCTTTTGTTTCAGCCAGCGACACTTGATGTGCAGACACAAGACAAAAGATGATCGTCCTATTAAACTAAAAAGTTCTCAGTGGAATTTCACACATGAAGGACTTCAGCTTGTTCCTCCCTTGAGGTTCATGTGGTCCTGACTCATATGGACGCAGAGGCTGATGTCTCCCCTTGGCCCTTGAGGCGTCTGCCTGATTCCCAACCAGTCGTGGAGGGTCTGCCCTCAGAGCCCCGAGGTTCACCACTCAGTGAACTCAGTGCCTACAGGTCAAAGGTCAGGAGCCCAGGGCCAGGCCACAGCCTCAGCATCTGACAGTTATGCTTAAAGATCATACTCAGTGAGCTGATTTGTGAGGTTTACATAGGACATGGGCGGGATTGTCAAACAAAACTGTTTATGGCCTAAGTGTTTACCTGTGTCCTGCCTCTGGAACATGATTTACAGCCTATTATTCTAAAACTATGACACACAGGATATTCTACAGAAATGACAGGATGCTTCAAGTGACTAAGTCAAAGCAAAGTGAGAAAATATTCCTCATTGCACAGCAAAAAACACCTTCTTGAATTCGCACCAGCAATTATCTCCAGCCCATAAAAGGTGTTCATACAGTATAGCAAAGCTTTTAAAACCTTTAAACCGGCTACGGTGTAAAGCTAATTATCTTTTAAAGAGAGACAGCAACAACAAAGTGGTCCATTGCAAATCTTGTCAAGGCTTTTTGAAGAGGGCTCTCATAAGGCCTGCTGACCCCAGGGTAGGGTAAACATTCCATTTGGCCTTCATGACTCGCCAGTAATTACCCATACTGCCCTAGGGCCTTGCTGGCTGCCTGGCTGGCTGCCTGGCTGACTGATTTTACTGGCTAACAGACATACAAAGAAACATGCATGCATTTCCTAACAGGTTTACCCCACATTAACGAATTCAGGTGCATTCACAAGGGGCCTGTAAACTCACCTTCATAAATGTCAGGCTCAAAGCTGAAGGATTCTTTCTAATGGAAAGCAGCTTATGGGCGTTTTAATGGACATGTCCAGGTTTTTCCATTCTTGTCAGCTAGCCTCAGTGTTTGTGAATATGAAATGTATTTGATGTATCACCTCAGTGAACTTCTGTGTTGCCTTTGCACACATTCATTAGGGTGCGTTGACTGCTGAAGGCTGCTGTCGGTGGCGGTAGCAGTTACTGTCTGCCAGCCTTGACGCTGACGCACTGACGGCTGTTCCTGGCCATGTGCTCACACACTCATGCACACACAGATCTGATTGTCCCCTGTCCGGCTCCACTGCCTCATTATCTGTATAACTGCATGTCTGAGACCTTTTGCTCAGCAGCCAAGCCAAGAGTCCACAATGGAGGCAAACATCCCAGTCATGAGAATTCACCTTTGGGACATGAATACATTTGTCTCACAGCACTGATTTGGTTAAGATTGTGATGCTGTTCAGATATTCATTACATTTGCTGGAAAACATTCAGTAAGTAGTCTCATATTTAGGACTGAAAATCAGGTCCGTCAATTCAAAGTTGCCCTTTTGACATGACCTTAATTAAGTTTTGCCAAATGTTGTGCAAGGTTTACAATGTCAGTATAATCAAATTATAATTTTCAGAACACACACACCGTTCGTAGCCTCCAGCTACATGTATGGTGATGTTTCTACAAGTCTGTGTGTGCAAGATTGCGACTTCCCCTGAGCAGGTGACTCACAATTGGGGATTGAAACAAACATTAAGTAAACCTGGAAAGACAATGCTGCTTTTTATTCTGGGTGGCCAAATTAAAAAGCACTAAAGGAATTAGGTTTTGACAAAGAAAGTTTGTTGGGGGGGGATCATGAGTTTGCACCATCTGCAAATCTAATGTCAGTCAACTCACTAATGTAATGACAGTGGTTGCAACAAAAATATTGTAAAGGATCAAATTAAAAAGAAAAGTTAACAAAAAAAGAATACATAAAGGATAAATGGAGAAGAGAAAAAAAAATCCAATAAATGTAACTTAAGACCCCATTACATTAATAAACACTCCTCTCACACACAGTTTCTTTCAAATTTAAGTTGTCTGAGCTTGGCAGCAATTTCAGCACATCAGAGTGACCTGATCTTCAGCCTAAATGGTAAATGAATGTGTTGTTAGCTTGATGGATGTGCTTTTCCGGAGAGCCAACACTCGTCTTAACATAAAACCATTCATCATTTTTAATTGGCTGGGGTAGACTGGAACTTGTGATAATTAAAATGTAAAGTCCTGGCAAATGAGCTGCTGCGGGCGGCAAAGCCACACAATCCTGTTACATTCAGTTCCATTAGTGGTATTCTAATAAACTAAGTATGTGAGAGCCTTTAAGCATGTTAACTATCAGCGGAGGACCTGGAAAAATGTCTGGCTGATAAAAAAAGAAAGAAAAAAAAGACAAAAATCAAATGCAGCTGTGGTGGAAAACAGTTCATGTTTAATTCCCTGTGTGTTTTATATTAAAAAATGTTTAAAACTTGGAAATCAGCTTTAAAAACTCCTCAAATTATTTTTATAGTACAAATCTATGCGACCACGTGTTGTAGTAAGTGATTTAAAGGGACTAGGGGAGACTGCAGAGCTGAATGCAGGTACTGTTCATGCAAAGTTCTCTCTGAATGCATGTTTACTCAACCAGTCACATGTCCAAATCTAAGCAGGAAAAAAAGAAGGCATATTACCGTTTTCCAGACAGATTAACCCTAAGATTCAGGTTAACAGCCCTCCAGCGCAGGAAATTCCTGTTTCACATGCTATGAGGGACTCTGTCATTTCTGCATGAGCAACAATGTGAATTTTGATCTGTTCTGTAACGACCTTTGTGAATATAATCTATAGGTTTACGAGATATAAAATGAAATCAGCCATTTAAGTCTTACAGATGGAGGAGGTTCTTATTGACGTTTGGCAGCGTGTCAACCATTTAACTATTTCATATATGGTTGAAATACTGATCCAAGCACCTACACGCACAACTCTTTTATAATGAAAAGGCAATAAAAAAAGAAAAAATTCCAAATTTGCACAACCTGTTTTAAGACTTAACATAACTTTGTGTAAATCTTTTCCATCTTCTGGTAAAATAAAGGAGGACATGCAAAGAATGAAAATAAGTTTGCAGTGATTGGTTGTGCCACATTCTAAGTGTTCGGCAATAAAGATATTCCTGGAGCTCATGAGGAAAATCTGATAGACTGGTGAATTTTCCATGCTTGTGTGCACCCAGAGTCTGTGTAAATAAAGGGAAAGGGCTGGCAGGGCTCTCTCAAGGCTTTGCTCTCTCTGCTCCGACCTTATAAGGAGGCTTGCTGATCAACAGAGCAGTCGCTGGGACATTTGATCCACACAGACAAATGGAGAGCACTTGCACTGGAAACAGTGGGCATGCAGTCTGGGGGGGAGGGGGAGCCATCCTGGTTAACCGTCTTGCAGATATCACCGACTTTCTTAAGGTGCTTTCCAGTGAACAAAACATTCCTATTCAATAGATTCATGAATGAAGATATAAACAATTGCACTGTTGTTGTGAAAAGAAAGTTCAAGGGGAGTATAAATTATACTTTCTAATCTCTCTCTGACTTTGCAACACACAGGATCAGCTTTCTCTGCTCGACAGGCAACAGTTGGTGATTCACACTGAAAGCTGCTGGGATGAAACGCTGCCAGTGTCACAGAGACTTGAAGATGAAAGGGAAGAACATGTTCATTCCTAAAAGCTGTTGACAGCAGAACTGACTTCCAGGTCAGGATGGGTAAGGATCATCCACACGGTCCAGATCGTTGTGGTAACCATCAGGAAAACAGCTGGTCCTTGGCTCTCCTCCCTCCCCCATCCTCCGTCACTCATCCCACTTAGCAGGAGCTGAGTCAACTACATCAGCATGGACACTCCCCTTACCGCCAACCACAACCCCAGACAGTTTACTGTTATCTCGAGCTTACACCATCAATAAGAGCTCTGACAGTGTTGGATGATTGCAGGGTGACTGTGAAAGCAAACGTGAGTGATTTCTCAGGACATCTGTTCGTGAGAAATCCTCCTGTTGGTACAATTTTCTTGGCCGCATGTTGAACCTGAGAGAGTGACAGTGAGACGTCTGATCATGCAGGTGCGTGCGAGTTTCTGAGGTGGCACAATGAATGTGAAACAATGAGAAAAGTCAAGCAAGGAGGTAAAGGAGGGGAAGACCACCAGAAGCACAGCAGTGAAGCAAAACATTACACATTAGCTTTGTTGGTTCACTGATTAGCCTTACGATTAAGCAGTCCAATGGAAGAGCTCCGCTTGTGAGCTTATCAGTGAGTGTGTTTTGATCACCGATCACTCAGTGAAGCCCCCGCATGTTCCACTTGAAATGAGCCCAAGGGGGTGAATACCTGTGATGCAGAAATGCTGTTAAGACGTGGTGTGAAGCGAGTGACAGTGCTGCGGTGCAGCTGTGTGGCTGGCACGGTTGGGATGTGGAGGCAGGTGTGAGGACCAGACCACCTACAGTCCAAGCTGAGAGGACACACTGTTGAACATTCCCCTCCCACCGCCTGGCCTGTAATAAACAGTGCAGGTGTACCAACACATAGCCGTCAGCTACAGGTCCTGGGAAACTTTTTTAGTTCTTTTTGTCTCTACATGCTTGTATTGAATCATCAGTACTGACCTTAATAATGTCTCTAGGCACAGTACATGAGTAAAAAAGCAGTGAACCCTGATCTTTTTGGCTTGCAACCCCTACGCTGCATTTATATCCTTGAGATCATTATTTTAAGTAGCTGACTGGAAAAACATTCACATCAACTCAATGAAAATGTGGTATTTTGTACTTGATTGGAAGAATCAAATAGTCAGAATAATGATTGCAAAGAATGGTACTGTGTCCCTTTTTTCAATTTAAATAGCTATAGTTACAAAGTATAAAACTCTGACACAGAGACTAGAGATATCGAAAGAGATGAATAATGTGTCCCCACTCCCTCCCACAGTACAAAATTATGCCAACGAATGTATCCCTTATTTAAGTTCTGCCATTTTATGCAGGTCATGTTATTTGCACAGTAGCGATCAGCAGATGGAGCCTCAATTTTGAGGTCCTTCCCATACAGCTGCCCGACTCAACTGCCAGTTAGGGTTAGCTGTCAGATTAACATACACCCCCCCAAGAATTAAGTAACTAATTAAAACAAAACTTATTAAAACGAGATAAGTCTTATCATCATCAAGTAAAATTTCATAAGCAAAAATTTTTGTTTGTATGATGAGGTGAAATTTATGCCCTGTACTGCGGGCAGACACCAGGGGGCGATCAAGGCGTTTTGGCTCGACTTTTAAGGAGCAGTCATGTCAGCCATCTTTTTATACTGTCGGTGTAGATGTCTGAAACCAGCATCCTGAGTGTTCTTAGAAAAGAAAACCAGTTTGGTAAATTTAGAGAAAAATGGGAAGTGCTTTATGTGTCCAAACACAAAATATTTAACAGTGTTGACAGAATGAACATCCTGTGGCTCAGGAGATTTGTTCATTGAATGTTTTCCCTAATTATGTTAATTAAAATGTAACTCCGATGGGATTACATTTCTCTGGGAGACAGAATTGGCTGTAAAGAGCTAATGGGGTTCCAAATAAACAAACAAACGATTATCCTGCCTTGTGAACGTTCGACTCATCCATAGATGAGAAAGTCATCTGATAGTTTCTTTTTCCAGTGTAAAGTCCTGTTCTGCCCTGAAGTCGTGATTTACACAGCAAGAGGCCCCTCAGTAAACAGAGAGAGCAGACGCACGGCTCAAGGGCTCCTCATTCATCTCGTCATCCCAAGGACACTGACAGCTGGCCTTCGTGACGGGACAATGAGTCCGAGAGGAGCTCCAGCAGAGAGACGCTGGCCAAGGGCCCTTTCTGCTCCAGAACGAGACTCTCTCTGAAGGGGTTAAAGTCTTAATCCTCCTCTATTCTCTATGGCATAAGGATTAGCCAGACAAAGTTAATGCGCACACCTTCAGGTTAGGGACTAGAGGAGGATCCCTTCTCTGCGGCTGCTAAGCCTGTCCACTGTTTGCAAACAACATGCTGCCTTCACTGCCCTCATTGGGCTGTAACCAGTACAAGACGCCATATTTGACTAGAGGGTGACCACCCCTATTGCAAAGCCCTTTATGTAGAAAGAACAGATTGTTTGAATTGTCCCTCTGCACTTTATGTGTATGCATTTTGACACCACTTAACCCCCGAGATAGGTCATGATTGAGTTTGAATTTGCATGCATTCAGCATGAAACTATTGTGAGAGTTATGTAAACACCCGCATAAATAGAATGATTTCACAGCTCACACTGCTGACCCTCAAAAGGGGGTTTGTTTGCCGCTGCTCGGCAGTACATAAATATTCAACTGCCTGTTAGCCATGTCTGCTGCTAATCCTCAGCAGGAGTCGCTGCCAAGTTGGAACATATTTGAGGGCAGCTGGATAATAAATCATAAGAACTAAAACACAGAAATATACCAGAGGGCTTGTTGTTTATGCCTTTTGTTCTGGAGCGATGATGGTTGTGACAGGGAGCTCATGAGACGGGACGAAACCAACCAAGAACTTCAGGCTCTCTATGGACTGTCCATGCTCTGGAGCGTTCAAGATGAAAAAGAGAAGCACCACCCATCCCACAACAAAGCATTTACTTTAGACTGGACAATGTTGTCCTTTTTGAAAAACATCCAGATTTGTTGCTGTGAATCACGTCTGCATGTTGTTTTATGTGTTTGCATTGGTTAATCTCAGAATGAGTCACTTGTTCAGTTTTGTCATTTTGTCAAAGCTCCAAAACTATTTTGGATTTGACCAAAAAGCAGAAATAGAGAGAGAATGTGACTGTTTTGCTGTAGATGAAAGTTTAATAGTGCTTCTTTGTTGTGGTTCAGTCACCTTGTTTTTCTGGTGCAGGTGTCAGTAATGTATCATCTATTCTCATGTTAAAAACAAGCTAGCTGTTTTTTCTCCTCTTACCACTGAATTATTCATAATGGCTTTCAAAATCCTTACATCTGAGGATTTTAATCAAAAGTGCTAGAAAATTATTCATATTCTTAAACACTGAGGTAAAAATGTGTGCTGACTGCTCTTACTTCCCTTAGTACAGTGCAGTAATTCACTGAAACTGTTTATTGGCCTAAGCAAGTAGATACTGGTATGCTGTATAAGTGAAAACAGGTGTCCTGTGCTGTGGCTGGTATGGAGACACACACTGTCTACACTATGTCTGTATCTATGCGTGTGCTGAATTTCTCATCTATCCATTCATTTATCCATCTATTTATTTATCCTTGTACTGTTGATCACATGCACTTTACCAAATTAATCTGTTTTTTAAACTGTCTGACAGTCTACAATCAACATCAGCGGTCTTTACCAAAGGTGCTTAAGGTAGATATAAAAAAAGACATGTTTACAATAGCAAATTTTGGTGTTTGGGACAAAGATAAACCATTTACCCCACAGACAAACACTGTGGTGACACTCAGGCTATTCAGGCATATTTGTGTGACATTTAAGAATCGTTAACTGGAGCCTGTGCTCACACCCCCGCTGTCAATCATGTTGGATGGCAAGTGAGTGAGCATGTGTTTGCTAAAGCACTGTCAGCCACAATAACATGTTTACACTGCATGACGGGAAATCTGTCGAGAATCTGAGTCAGATAATCAAATGCAGGAAAGATCATTTCAAACTTTATTTATAAATGAAAAGGTTTGGCATGAATGTTGCCTATCAGCAGTGCTTTTTCTCTCATTCATACATGTACAAACATTTACATCTGGAAGTTGCCTGGTACATGTTTATGTCCAACTTCTCTTCGCACCACTGCATCGTAAACCTCTGCCAAGTATACAGCAAGGAAGTGATTTACAGAGCAGTCTCACAATTAAGCATTTTATTCTTACAACGCTACAAACTGATGATGAACATTTTAAATTATATAAAAATAATAAAGCAAAACTCGATATTGTCTTTTGATTTCATCTTATAACATCTAACATCCATAAAACAACTCAGCCAGTGACAATTCAGTCAAATTTTTAGGCTATCCTGTGTTATGCTAGTAGCAGCCTGTGTAGCCTGAAGCTGCTAGCCACCTAGCAGAGTTGGGTGCAGGTTTAAGAGGTCTGTTTTTTTAACTTCTTACTCCACGCTTACTTTTGTGTTGTCCAGTGATCCTGCAAGATTGTATTAAAAAAATGTCAAGCTACAAACGCTCTAATGAGAACTAGAAAAAACAGTTTAAAAAAAGACATGTTCAAAAAAAGTTCCAAACCAACTCAAACACTTAAAAAATCTCAGCATCTGACTTTATTGAACGGTCCTCCTCTAAACACTGTCAACATACATACAAATTATAAGTTGCTCTATGTACACATGGGCTCAGCTATTACACAGACATTGAACTGGGGAGCTGGCAGTATCAGCAGTGCATGTGTGAAAGTGGCTATATAGTGTATTAATAGGTTTGTTTATTTAGTGGTCGGTTTGTAAAGTGGCTGCCAAGTAAGTGAAAATGAGCCGAGCTTTACCACAATGGAGAAATTTGTTCAGGGCATATTTTAGTTTCATTAATTAGAATATTAACTATTAGCTTTAAATGTATAGCTGTCTTTTGTTATTTCCAAGGTGCAAATGCTTTGAGTCTAAGGATATGTGCGATTCTTCACACCTGACTGTATTATTAAGTAGGAGACATCACACCCTATAGATAAAAGACAGGCATTACCATTGGCAGTATCAACACTTTTCTTGAGATCACTGTACAGTATGTGTCTTCATTTCTGTCACATCAGTCAATCAAATCAAAATTATTGATGCCTGTCAGAGTAAAACCAAACAGATACCTTACCTCCCTGTCTATATTCCTGTTGTTTTACATTGCCAGGTATAAGCAGGATCTACGAAATGGCTAAACTGCTGAACCTCTCCTGAGATTGCCTTGATCTATTTGTAATCCCACTCAGATGAGATGAGTCCTGTCATTACACAGGTGATAAAAAGAAGAGCTCTATTTATTTGTTCAGTGAGAGTAAAGCTGTGGAGTCCCTCTGCTTCCCACAATATCCACATCAAGACATTAAAGGCAGACCAGCAGTACCTACACGGCTCAGATCCAGGTGGGTCTTGATTGCTGGTCAGGCTGAAGGCACGACGCAGGATATCAATAAAGCTGGAGCTTTGGAGGGCTGCTTTAATCCACAGTGAAACCAGAGTGGCCTCCTTCACAGAGTCATGTTTATTACTGAGGGGATTAAGGTATTGCTAGGTTAAGAACAACTTTGATCATGACTGCTGGCTCCTGAAACACACAAAGCCTTGAACATAAGCCAAGGCAACAATTACAAGCCGACAGAGGGTCATTAGACGAAGGACCAGGACCAACCAGGACCTTTGATAACATCAAACCCACCTCCACTTCTCCAAGCTTTGCCACAATCACGCCAAGCAAGGCTGTCTAACGTTCAGCGCAACTCTGCCAGACTCCACTGAGATCTAGCTTTCCCCCACAACTAAAGCAGAGAGGAGTGGCCCAACAGGAAGTGTCCAGGGTGGGCCAAAGTGGGAGGCTGAGAGCCTCTTGGTGGTTGGGTCCATGTAGAGCTGCTCTGGTTAAAAAGTGATCTTATCTCCCTGCTGTGCCTTGCTTGATTTGGTTTTGCTTTTATTTAC
>JAPZDV010000023.1:18843857-18870584 GCA_029814665.1 Acanthurus lineatus
TTCAGCGCAACTCTGCCAGACTCCACTGAGATCTAGCTTTCCCCCACAACTAACGCAGAGAGGAGTGGCTCAACAGGAAGTGTCCAGGGTGGGCCAAAGTGGGAGGCTGAGAGCCTCTTGGTGGTTGGGTCCATGGAGAGCTGCTCTGGTTAAAAAGTGATCTTATCTCCCTGCTGTGCCTTGCTTGATTTGGTTTTGCTTTTATTTACCCAGGAAACACTTAGTTTGCCTAAAATAGTTGCAAGTTGAGAGGGTTCATTTTAGTTTTATGAGCCTTTTACTGTAAATGTGGTATTTATTGTCATGTCTTTAGAGGCTGAGTGCCACTCTAATTGATCTAATTATTTTACTGAATTTATCACCTAATTCCTAAAATAATTAAAAAATAACATCCCAAGGGCTGGGAATGTGTACATTGTTGATCTTATAAAGGATATGAGTTCTTTAAAAAGGTGCTTTATATAACAATCCCATGGAAGTTAAAGAGTGACAGCAGCATGATGAATTTAACAGAAAGGCATGAAAAGGTTCCCATATCAGGAGAAATGCTCTGGTGATAACCAGGAATCTCAACATATAGACTGTAAAGGACCTTTTCATTATTAACACTTGATTTGTTCACAATCAGTTAAGAGGGTGAAATGATTTGAAACGGATTACACACCACTTTTTAGCTACACTTGGACAATGTTGTGAAAGTTCAAGTGGGAAACTGTACTACAACCGTTGCTAAATGTCACATAAATATACTTTAAAGTAGAAAATTAGGCATGTAGAGTTAGACTGTTGAATTCAGTGTAAGACAGATGATTTATTAAGATAGTCTGAGTTATGCTTGACTTTTGCAAACATATGTATATCCATACAGAGGAAAATATTTAAAAAAACACATACAGTTGTTAAGGAAAGCCAACAGCGTAGCAGATAAATGTGAAAGCTAACATCTCAGTGTTTCAGATCAGCATCTCTCCTGTGAAACCTTGTCCAAGCGTTTTTCTGACTTAATTGTTTTGCTTGGTTGTTAGATACAGTTACATGCATGTTGGCTCACTGGCAATTCTCAGCCTTGTTAAGGGGAACTTTATCAAAGACTTCTTTGGTTTGAGTCCACTTTCTGGATGTCTGCAGTCACAACATGTATGTGACCATTTAATTAAAAGCATGAAATCAGCAGGCTGACCTTTGATCCCCGTGGTCCTTTCTCCCCTCTTGACCCCAGCCCTGATGTGAACTAGAGTTACTCACCAAATGTCTTCAAGGTCAGAACAGGGTTAACGTACCTGTAAACAGGGAAGTGGAAACGATCACAGGGCCAAGCTGATACTGAGAGCCTGATAACATTTGACTTTAATTAGAGAGGTTCGGGTCAGGTCACTGTTACACTGACTCCTAATCTTAAATCACAGAGTCAGGACGATAAAAAACCAAGAGAAACTTTGCTATCCTCTGAATGCCTCTAGATTAGTGTGTACAAACTAGACCGGCCTGGGTCTTAAACTGCCACCAGCTGTGTTGAGTTCAGGACTTCCTGCTGATATTACTTGCTCATCAACCAGCTCACACTGCATGCATCTTCTATTAAATATGCTTGCATAAGTTATGTAGTCTCATAAATCTTTGAGCTGCCTCAACAAAACTCCAACTCAGCAATGTTTGTAAGTGAATAAGCAGCCCTGACATAATCAACAACACTCTCTTTGAGTCTGATTACGCCACAAAATTATTCCATCCTGACAATGTTTTTTGCTTACTCTGGAGTTATTGCATTCAGCCGGCCAAAGCATTATTGATCTGCATATCCAGTGCTTATATTTTATGTAACTGGAAATAAACTGGCACCGAGTAGACACAGTGTTTTGGTTCAACTCTCAAAATACTGAGATGACTGGTAGGAAATGTGTAAATAACAGCTCTATTTTTAGCTGTGTCTCCCACAGAGGCCACAAAAGCTGACGGTTCCTTAAAAACTGGAGGTGAGTTTAAAGTCTGTTGTGACAGCAGTTCATCAGCAGCTGCATGAGGAAATGTCTTGCAATAGTTGGTATGTCTACGGAAAAATAGAGGATTTTATATGCAATGTATCTAAGAATCACTACAGTAGTTTAGAGGTTAGAAAGCATGCCGTATTCAAACTTCTCTCTGAAGATTTTCATTTCTTTTTTTCATTGTGTCTCAACCAGAAAAGACTTGAGAATGTTAACACATCCTCTTTCATTTAAAAGTGAAAACAGACATTTTGCATGAGCTGGAGTACTCATTTGTACACTTCTGCATATCTCACTCCATAGTATACAATACTGAAAATAGTTTTTTTGTTCTCTGTACACTTCTGCTGTCAAACAGAGACAAAATGTATTTCTAACTCTGAATGAATAGGGTAAAAAAAATCACAACTTGGGAATTATTTCTCCAATCATGCTAGCAGAATGTCTGGATTTAGCACTTGTACCAGTGAAATGGTTGGTCCCTGGCCAAAGCAATTAAAAGCAACAATGCACACCCGTTAGTCAGCAGAATTTAGAAATTCTTAAGCATCATCTTTTGCTCTCCTTCATGTCTCACCAGCTCCACAGTCTGCAGGAAAGAACTTGAGTCGTGGTGAGTGCAGAGGCATTAGCTTGCAGCCTAGTATCCTACAACAGTTTG
Source organism: Acanthurus lineatus (assembly GCA_029814665.1). NCBI lineage: Eukaryota > Metazoa > Chordata > Actinopteri > Acanthuriformes > Acanthuridae > Acanthurus > Acanthurus lineatus. The sequence continues at coordinate 18,846,504 of JAPZDV010000023.1, forward strand.
CAAGCCTTTACAAACATGCCAAATTTGATTGCATTTTGATTATCTTGAGAGCTGTAGTCTTTAACGCTGTCCAAAGAAAAACACCAATTTACTTTCGATCGCTCTAGGCTGATTTTGAAACTGTAGGCGATATTTTGTCAAGACTTTTGGGAATGTTATCACAAACACAGCACACCCAGAGTTTGTAAGACCTCTGCTATCCCCAGATTATCCTTGAACTCTGTGTTACCTGTGTTCGCTAAGCTGTACTTGGCAACCATGGCTGACACTGAGATAGGTCATATGGCACACATTGCCGATTTTTATTTCATTATTATTCCAGATTAGAGAGGGATTTCATTCATTTTCTGTAATTTATTAGTTTTGACTATAAATGGCAGGTAAAGATCCCATCCAGAATTTCATTTGAGATTCACGGCATGTGCTCATGTGACCCAAAATCCAAAATCTATTGCAAAATAAACTGAAGGATCTTTTTGGAAGTGTGTGCAGCTGCAGTAAAATAATTCTAGGAAACAACATTTTTTGTCCACGTTGAAATATTATGTGATACAGCAGGATGTTCGTAAATAATTCTTTTCTAATCAGGGGATTTCACTTTTTCTCCACCCTCACTAACTCACTCTCTCTCTTTTGGCAGATGTGCAAAGTAAAAGTGTAGCGTATCATTAGATCAGCATTGGTTCCAGGGCCTCTGCCCTCATGGCGTGTTCAAGCTTCACTGCGAGACCTCACTCTTATCAGAGGCAACGCTGCATTCCACTTTAGGACAGATAGAGTCACATATTTAAAGTCTCTCTCCATCCACAAGATTTACTATTGCGCCCACTATCTCTATGATTTGTAGGTGCAACACACTTTGAAACTCTCCCATTTACCTCTGAACCCTTGGCACAACACAAGGCTGAGGTATTTTAGGGAAATAAACTTTGCTGTTAGTGAAAATTGTGTTATTCTGTATGATTCTCTTGCTTTTAGACTATCCAATCACGCTTGAATTTGTTGGCTTTTCATCAGTTCAATTAAACTAATTCTTACCCTGAAACCATATTGATCAGCCAGAAATGTGAAAAAAAGGCTGTACAATAACTGTAACTGCAAAAATCTGACCAGTTGTCATCCAAAACATACAAAGTTTGTTGCGACAACTGTTTTATGGAGTGTGTGATTGTGTAGTGACTTTCATAGTGCATTGCGATGCCACTGTCTCTCAATAGTGGCAAAGCAACGGTAAACACATAAAGGGCCTTTAATCAAAGCTAGCACCAGCTCTATACTGTCTCATGTAAATAAAGAAGAAAGTGACACACAGTCCGTCAACAAGAGCCAAAAAGTCAGTTTTCTCGTCCAAAAATCCTTTTTATTTGACCATAAAATTGCCTTTGTGTCTGGATAAAAGTCAAAAATATATAGAAAAGGCTACATTTTGAAAATACACATAATTTCTAAATTTTATTCAAACTAAATGGCACACTTGTGTTTTATCTGGTGATTTAATCATCATTAATTGAATGTGTTACACATGGGACAAAGGCCAGCAAGCTTTCCTCTCCAAGCTGTTCATACAACCAACTGGTTCTGTTCGTTAACTTCACACAGACACAAGCTTCAGTATTAAAGAAATGGAATTGTCAAGGCTAATGCTAAAGCCTGATTTGAAACCCATGAATTAAGGAGCATAAGGATTACAAGGAACTAACAGAACAGCCTTTTCCTGCATTAAATTAAATCCCCCTTTCTGTCTCCCTTTGAATGCACAGAAAACCGAGTGTGTTCTGCCAGGGGCAGGGCACCATACCAGGGCGCTGTAAGCTCTTTAACCTACATGAAATGTCACGGTTGAATGCGAAGGATGACCTCTCCTCTGTGGTCACCGTCTCCTTTTCAAAAATCATTTGAAGTTCAGCTTGTTCTTAAATGAATCTCTGGTCTACAAAGATAAGACCAACTCCACATGAAGCCTGTAGACGACCTCTTCTTTGTGGGTTTGGAGATAAAAAATCAAGGGAATATAACCGTATTAAAGCCAGATTATCTTTTTTACCAAAATATGAACCATTGGAGCCAAAATACATTTTTTGAAGTTTGAGTAAATAAATATTTTGGTTGGAATTTGTGAAGCAAGAAGATTGTATTTTGATAGTAACGTTAGACGAACCCAACCTCAGTGTTCAACTGTTGTGAAATCTGTTTCCTGGGAATACTTTACAATTTAATTCAGTCATTTTGAAAAAATAAATTCGGATTTTCTGGAGGGTTTTAAATTAGTCATCCTGGAAGCAACTGATATTTTGTTGAAGTCAAAATAAACCTCTACCTGGAGAAAAGCTAGGTAAATAAGTAAATACTCAAAATAACCATCATACATGCAATCATGTCCTTGAAAGTAGTCTGTTATTTCCCCTTTGTATCTGATTACATATTCCAATTATAATATTACATTTTGAGCCGTCAGTCTGCTTAAACAAAAACTAAGAGAGCCTGTATTTTTCAGCAGTAACATTGAGTGGGCTGCATGATGGTGAACCTGATACAGGCTAAACTCTGGAACGGCTCCATCCTTCTTGTCCTCACATTAGAGAAATGAGCAGACACTGGCCGAAACACTTCAAAGCACTGGGAGGAGGGCAATCACTTTTTAAAATTACTGGTTTCCTTTTGGCTTATCCTCTTTGCTCAGGAATTTCTCGTATGTAAAAAGCTGTCTGCACGGATCTGATCAGTTAGTTACCACATCCCGCTATCGCTCAAGACAAACTGTCTAGTTTAGTGTCACTCAGCAAAATCTCTGCAACCTTATCACTAAACCACAAACACAGCCTTTCTATTGCTGTCAGATGCAGCTGATAGACATGACCGACAGCTTTATCTCTTGGATGTGAGTAGGTTTTTTCGATCTCTTGATCTTTTCTCACATATGAACCCACATCAAAGGCTTTAGGCTATTCAAAGGAGGTGGAGAATATGACATCCTGTCTTCATGTGAGCTAATCCAAGCCAGGAAGAAGCAGATGAGAGGAATGAAGACTGATGTAAGGTCTGACGTACAGACGGAGCTCATGGCCTCGCCAGACACGGAGCACTGTGAAGCCTTTTCACTCCTGCACTGCACTCAGACTCTTTGTTTAAGAATCTGTCACTGAGCTGCAGCTTCTTTTGTGATTGTTTCATGCTCAGAGTGCTTTGTTAATGATTTTTAATCACTTGAAGCTTTAATAAATACATTCAATTAAGCATATAAGCTTATTTTTCCAAATATGAAACTTTCCTTTAAAGCAATTTTGTTCAGGGTGAATATTAAAAGGATCAGATCATTTCTGCCTTACTGGAAATGCACAAAAATGTTGCATGTCTGCACAACTTTTTCTCACATTCAGCTCATTTGTTTGGTTAGTCTGGTGGCATAGTTTGAACTGTGAAGGTTTTCCCATTTTAACTCATAATACAGATCCCAAACTGATGAATGCATTTAGCAAATCCCACAGACTGAACCAATGCCTGCTTCAACATTTTCTTGCCTAAGACAACTGTGAGTTCAGATTGCTTTTGTGCACAGCTTCGACCCTGGCTTGGTTTCATACCAAATCCATCTGCAGCAGTGAGTCAAACTATTAGTTACCAGAACTAAACACAAATCCCCTCACAAATTCTTTTAAACTCGTAGCTCTTAAGGGCTAAAAAAAATCTTTCTAATCTTTCAACAAACTTCAACTCTCTCATAAGTGAGCTCATGCTGTTTGAAGACTAACTGCCTAACTGCCCTCTTTTATAAACTCCCCTGCTGATTAGTGGGCAGGTGTTTGAAATCGAGCCACCAGGTGTGACTCATTACACCATTTAGCATTGATAAAACTGCAAACTATTTTGCTGAGTATTACTGTTGGCTCATTGAAAAAAGAAGGGTAGAATTAAGAGAAATGTTGCCATCAAGAACAAGAAGAAAAACTTAAAGACTCACATTAGTGATGATCACATGGATGAAATAAAAAGTTTTACTGTGCGTAATCTTCAGCCCACCCAGATTACTTTTAATTATCTTACCATTTTTAAAGCATGTGGTGGAGATCTGTAAAAGATCTGTATGGGTAAATACAGCAAAACATGTGTTAAAAACAGTCATGTGCAATCTGAGGTGATGAATAAACAAAGGCTTAAAAATTAGGAGAGAAGAAAAATTAAAACTATAATAAACTATAATTATAACTATTTCAAAATCAGGCTTAGTAAAAATGCAGAACAAAGACAAAAAAGGACCTCATAAGTCATAATTACTCATCAAAAGAATGGCCTTTATTTTTATAATTCAGGTTTGGCAGCATTTTAAACTCACAGAAACAAAAGAAAAAGCCCTGGAACAAGTGAGATGCTTCATCTGTGGAGGATTATGTTCTCATTAGTCATAAAGCAAAGTGCAGACCACAAGATAACCTTCAGGCTAGTACAAATGACTTAATCTGTTGTGAAATCTCAGAAAACAAGTGTTTGTTTATTCATCCCGGCTGTTGAACAAACTCAGCTTTAACAGATATCCAAGAGTTGGATGTCAAGGACCTGAAAATCCTGTTTGAACACAAACTGTCGAGTAAATGTTGAGGATTGTTTTGGTTTAAACTTACACTTGTGTCTTTTCTGATTGAACTTAATTATACACAACCACATCGACCCTAATGGAGAGTCATTCATATCCAGAGCTTATGTTCATCCACAATATGTCTCACTTTAATATCCTCCTTTTTCATAGTTTTCATTTGCTATGAGACACCAGAGAACAAATACCCCCTAAAAAAAAGGAAAGGGAAACAAAAACAATCTCTCTCAGTTGTTTAAACTTGAACTCCAACAGAATGATTGGAGGTAGGTTTTGGGGTCATCGGTGCCGGAGTGATTTCCCTCTACGGAGAGCCTCCCTGTGCACATCAAAGGTCCTGAGCATCAGCAGATAGCTGGTCATCCCGGTGAGCAAAAACAGCTGGGCCAGAAACAAAACAAAGATGATATAAGCGGCTTCCTCCTCGGTGGCGGCACCGAAGCAGTCGGCTACGATAAGCCCCGGCCTATATGCTGTTTGACGCACAGTATCCCCCCCCCACTGCCACCAAAACCAGACAATTTAGAGACCCCAAGTAATGCAAAAGGAAATATAAACTGTGATCTCTTGAACCCTGTCAAAAGAAAAAGGTCTGGGTTTTCTCTCTACAACCATTTTGGGGAAATAGTGGGAGTGACTTGAACTTGCAGGGGCTGCAACTGATCTGTGAAAGCATTCAGCAGGCATCGATGTAAGAGAGGAAGAATGGGGGAAGTCTTACCAGGATAAGCAGCAACTAATACGATTAGACATTAAATATATGCTACAAGTGAAAGGAATCTTCTGCTGTCTGTGTGAAAGATATGAAGAGCTAATTTTGCACCAGCAATCGTGAAACTGCAACAAACTGATACAATTTCTGAAACAAATAGCTTTTAATAAAACTGTTAACATTTCCCATGTTAGTTCAACACACCTTCCAACAACAGCAAGTTAAGATGCCTCTTAAATGATTCATACAGGGTGAAATAGGACAGGCTGCAGAGCGTACATATGGACAGAAAATCTTTTGTTTTTTTAAAGAAATTTTCCTGGACGTTATCCAAGGAAGAGGTAAACATTTTCTTGGGATGCACAATTTCCCTTTGGACTTAGCTGACATTGCTCCAGGCCTGAGAGAAGAGTCCAGCTTCTGAGTTTGCCAGGAACAAAAGACACAAGATATCTTCTTCTTTTTCTTCTTCTAAAGTAGGAGAATTGAAGTTACCTTGCTCCGTGAAGTCCATTTCTTCAGTCATAGCGACCAAGATTTAAAGGAAATCAACTTATTGTTCATTAACACCGGGGTTCATGTATAATCCCCCCAAAATGACAAGGTTAATGGGATAAAGCTGTGTGAGGGATTATGCAAGATTATGTAAATCAAGAGGTTATATAATTATTGTGTGCACACGCTGTAGGCTGATTAGATTACTTTGGGCCAGGCGCCACAAAACCCCTCATTTTAGCCCCCTCAGTTGAAAGCTTTATGAATGCACAGACTGAAGAGAAACAACAAGGAAGTGAAGAGACATTCAACCAGAGAGAGAGAGAGAGAGACAGAGAGAGAGAACAAACAGCTGTTTCACTGCTGATTTTAAAAAGAGCGTTGTTATAAATTCAAAAAATACTTTGCACTTGCATTAGTGCTACCTTCTCAGTGTTCTAATCACTTAATGTATTTCATGATTTTATAAAAGTAGTTCTTTTGGCATTTTGTCATTTAATTTAAGGCAAAATTTCAGAATTTTACTTTATAATAATAAGTGTTTTTTTCTAGAAAGATCATGTCATTGCCTTAATGTTTGTCAGTAAACATTTGACCTGTAACCTTTGGATTAAAAGTCAACAAACCAAAATTATGAATATCTTTTTTAGTATATTTAAATTAAACACCTTTACTTAATCCCGCTTACTTACCACAGTTTATTTGAGACGCATTGGTACCACAGACTGCTACGTAAAAACTGCCTGGCACAGTTTACTCCAGAGTTATCCAAGCTACATGATGCAAAAATCATGTTATTTCCCACGTTGGACTCTCAGACTCTTGCTTACCTTAAATGACTGCACTTAAAATGCTAGTAAACACATTATTCTCGCAGAGGTTTTACTTTACGGTTAAGCTCTGCATCTAACCTTCCATTACAATCAATTGATTTTGGCACATTATAAATGTTGATGCGATCAAGAGCCATAGAAAGCATCTGTCTGTCCAGTTCAAAACACTTGTCTTGGAGTGACATCGCTGTCCCAGATTATATTGACTAGAGGGGCAACCAAGACCCCCTCCTCATCCCCCCGGGGCCGTCCAGAGCCACAGCCACGTCTGGTGAAAGTGTGAGTCGAGGATCTCACAGCCAGGCTGTTACGCCTCCATCTGGGCCCCTGAATTAAACATCAGCTCGGCAGACGGGCTCCCTGCCTGAAAGCTTGAGGGACCAGAAACTGGGGCCAATTAACCCATGCCCAGTCTATTCAGACCTTACTTTGTAGCCAATTAAGAGGGCATATTACAGAAGGGGATCAAAAAGGGATGATAAAACGGTTGGGTTTGATTTGACATCAGGCACACGAGATACTGTTTGCATTAAATTATGGTGAATGAAAGGCATTACTCTGTTGATGGCTTTGATTACAGTCATTGTAAGCTATGTAAGCACACAGAGAATACCCTGAACCATCATTAATTATAATTAGGTGAACTTGAGCTTTTGTTTCCCCTAAAGCTTCCAAGAGCATCAACAAAGCCTCCAATATTTGAGAACAACTGAGCTCCTTTTGTTTACCAGCTGAATACTGAACACAGAAAATCTTGCATTGAAATCAGGCACACAGTCACATTATGTCACTATGTCATCACACACAAGCTTGTCTGCGGCTCAGTTCCTCTTCACCATCTCTGACACCCGTCTAGTATTAGGAAATACTGCTGCAGATGAGACAAGAACATGGAAAACAGAGAGTGATGGAAGCAGAAGTAAACAGAATTAAAACTGTTGTTTTCTTTTCTACCATTGTAACAGATGGAGATGATCACAGATATGACCCAACCACTTTGGCCTCCAGCACAACCACATATTCTGTCATACAATAAAAAGATGTTTTAATCAAACCGTGTCACGCAAGAAGCATCCCCATTCTTTTCCTTTAAAAAAAAATCATGGACATTTTATCTCTTGTTGGTGATGTATTTTTTTTTTACAGAGGAGCTACTTTCATTTCATAAGAGTGTGAATGGGGAAAAAGATTTGTAGGTGAACCAGATGCAGACAGAAGTTGATAAAGCTTCTGTGGAGTGGTTCCTAAATAAAATGTCTTGGATGTATCTCTGTACTGTGTGGGCTGTAACTGTGAGGACAGTGATGCTCTTTATTGTTTGGCTGTAGTCCAGCACCTTGAATTTGAAATGAAACACTTGCTATGAGTCTGCGAGGAAAATAAAGGGAGGTTTTTATGAACACGGATACAATTTCTTTGGTGGTTTATCAGATGTGGATGTACATTTTTTTCAATGAAAAGATGGAAGTTAACACAATGACCTCAGTTTCATGTAATATGATTTTAAATATAATGTGCAGAATCATAGAGGTTATTAAAAATAAAGTTCTTATACTTGTAACTGCCCTCCATGTGAAACATCGTCACTTCTGTTTCGCTCCCACAGTCACAACAAGTTTGAGATTTTCGTCTCCTGGAGAGCAGTTTTTCCTCTAATTGGCTGTGATTTGTTAGCGCAAGTATTTGTTGTGAGAATTGAAATCCACAATTAATGGGAACAAGACAGATGAGAGGCCTTTAGGGACATTAGTCAGAATTACAATGCACATGCATGTACTTTTCCCATCATATACGAAACCAAACTAATTCCTTTATTTACTGGAAATGTTTCACATGCAAGAAAAATGCTTTGGCTAAAACACTCACATGCATAACTGAAAAGCTCTTATGAAAACTATTGGAAGGTTTTCACACGTATTACTAAAATCTGATCAAATACACAACTTAAATTTTTTTCTCTCATATAAACATAAAAAAAGGCTTAAAAGCTCTCATTAAAACCAGTAAACCTTTCACATAGACTACCAAAAAGCTCTACCTACTCCTAAAATATCCCCATAAAAGCAACTGAAATGCTGTTGTATAATATAGTAAAATATAAAAGTTTAGGGGAGATTATTATGAGTCACTGGGTGCTCCTACACACTTTGCCTTATGGCAGAACCTGCCACTACTGTGCCTCTTATTAGCTTTACCCCTCTGAGTGTTTCAGGTGTCTGCTAACACTAACATTTACCAGAAACACGAGCTCGGATCCTGGCCACTGCAACTCACATTTGTGTTCATGTTGAGTAGCTCCATAAACTGGCCGGAGAGCAAGCTCGTGCCTGCGAGGGTCGCAGGAAAGCCAGCTGGCCGGTCACGCTCACAGACCCCACCATCAACTGACTGGAGCTCTCTCAATAAACCAGTCCAGCCAATAGACAAGAGGCTTTTATTTTCCCTTTTATGGTGATCTGCCTTGTTCTCCCATGGGGTGTTTTGGTTTATGGTAATTGTTATTATTATTATTATTGATGTTACTGTGGCGAGGGAGAGGAACTGCTACGGACACAGAATATGTGGCTGCTCTTGCTCTGTTTAATGAGGACTGGAGGGACGGACTACAAAGTGGTGAAAGGGAGAAAGCTGAGCACGAGCAGGCGGTTCTGGGGAGCGGTTCTTGGTGCGGACAGCCAAACCCAGCATGCAGCTAATGTCCCCGATGGCCCTTTATACAGATGGATCATTACATAATGGCCTATAGTATGAAAAAAATCTGATCTGGTGGTGCTGACACAACTGCGATGGGTGTTGAAACAGGGAAAATAAAAAGGTAAATCAGACTTTTCCAACTGTCAACCTTCAATGTACCCTTTTTTTCTGAAGGTACAGCACTGCAGAAATTGATCAAAAAGGTGGAGAGTTGGGAAGAGACACCTCCTTTGGTTCATGACAGCCCTGATATAAAACACAAGCATACCATATGTTTGCTTTTGCTTTTTTCCCCGTGTCTGTGAACTACACATGCATGCACACCAACTCACATGTTCGCATTTGTGAGCTGACAGGGGAAAATACTTGGAGACATAATCTTTACAACATTTGTAACAAGGAATTCATTGCGTTGGGCTCTCAGTACGCCCCCTCCAAATAGCTAGCATTTTACATCAATCTATTCCCTCGGGGTAGGAAAAAGTGTAATGACGGTGAAACTAAAAGAAACAGGTGTTCTTCTTGCAATGGGGATCTTTGAAGGCGCTGAGAATCACAGAAAGACTGTGATTCACTGTTAATTGGATGAAATTACAGCTCTGAGGCACAAAATGAACTCTAGTGTAGCTGGAGCCGACACAGTTCGGAGGGTTGTAGATGCAATGAATTACAGAATGACAAGGGTTTTTTAACATGTTAGCAGAACGATGACTCTGGGTTACTTGGAATGCTGTGGGGGATTTACAGAAAGTTCACATGATTATGATAATTGGGGCATATTTTACGAGACATTTTTCTATCTAACAGCATTAAAAAATGGCAACTCAGTCTTAAAAAATGTGCCACTTGTGGCCTTAAAACCACTGAGTGATCAGAATATGACTGAAACCGGCTGGAACCTCTGTTTGTTGTTTGTGAAAGTCTGTTGTGCAGCTTTCAGCACAACAGCTCCTCTCTCAAGAGAAGATTTTGTGAAATAATTTAATTTTTTAATTGCCATCATGGCCACTGTCTCAATTACAAAATACACACACTCTAGCTGAGCTGCATCAACTGTGGGCACCAGAACGAAAGCATTTGCAACAGATATTTACACGAGGCAATGGCCTCTCATTATGCCGTTGCTTTGTCAGGAAAGGCATGACTAAACCAATTTAGAGTAGACAAATAAAAGTCATTTGTATTCTTTGACAGGCAAAAACCAATAACCAGAATGAATAATGAAAAAGCCAGCAGGGAAATATCTGCCTGCTGATAAATCACAGAACTCCTGTCTTAATATTTCAGTAACTTAATATACTATCTTAACTTGCTTTAAATATTATACAGTGTATTTCTGGCTGCCGTCCTGTTTGCAGAACACATATCAAGCCAGTTACAAGAGGACAGGATTATTTACGTAGTGTTTTCCAGATCCTTGTTCATTCAAAGTTCACTGCAGCAGTTCATAAGTCAAACACAGGCTAAACTAATATTTAACTGTCAAGTTAAAACTTATGTTTAATTTTTTTTTGTAATGTTGTATTGTTTGATTTATTTTTAACCATGAGAGTATAGAATGAATTTCAAGCTAACTCAGAGAAACACAGCCACATTATACAGTTTGGAGGCCTACCATCAGTTTATCTTGTTGTGTTAACATTTAGCAGAGCAGAGCAACATGAGCATCATTGTAATTTTTTTTCTCACACTGTACACTGACTTACTGAGAAAAACAGCCTGTATCTGTCCTTAGCATGCAAATACTAAATGCTAAGCCAATGTTGAACTTTTTTTACAGGTGGCTTGATCATCTCTGTTTTTTCAAAGTGAGCCAGAAGCGCTTACTTAGACTGCTGAAGTCTTTCCCAGTAGTAAGCCATGTTGTCTATGTACAGTTTCACATTAGTTTTCCAATAATGCACATAATGTGTGTAAAAACTGCTTTTTATGTTTAAAATGAGCATGTCTGCTTGTATTTGGCAAAATAGACAGTTTCTTTATCTTACACCCTCCGCAGCTGCGAGCAGTCTTAGCATTAGCAAGCATGATAAACACCGCGGGTAAAGCGATGTTGTACATGACCAAGATTTATTCCTCTTGAGTGGCAGCAAACACTAAACACATGTGCTGTGGTATATTTACAGTTTGGTAAAATATTTGGGGCTGATGAACACTAACATTAACCGCAAACAAACAGCAGGGGTGCAGCTATGCATCGGCACAAACAGCGGGAGAGTTTAATAGAGTAAAGACGCTAACTGAGCTTAGACACAGGTACCAACTCAAACAGACCATAAACATGCTGTTACTGGCCATCAAAGCTCCACCAGACTCTCCAGCAGGAGTTTCAGCTGAATTTTTGTGGTGTGCTTACTTTAAATACACATCTTTTATGTTACAGTCAATACATATTTCATATTTAAATATCAGTGGCTTTGAGTTAGAAGCCACCAGCAGCTGGCCAATAAAGTGAAGTCAACAAATCAAGTGTTAGCGAGTTTGCTACTGCAGTTAAACCAGCTGGCAGAGTTTTGAGTGACATCAGTTTCCTGTGACTCTATCTCACTGAGTATGTGGTCAGAGCAGGAAGAGTTGTTGACAATTTCCTGTCTGAATTCAGCCAAACTTTACTTCCATCTCAAGTTTTTTACACCCTGTTTTACTGCTGTTTATTCTTTTTCTTCCTTTTTGAATTGTTTCCATATATTAGGATGACAGAAAGGAATCTTTCAAATGCACAAACACATAACTCTGATGATGACCTAACCCGAAAACTTTTCACATCCTTTTTCTAACAGTGTTATTTTGTCCTCATTCTTTGCATATCTGTTGTTCAAAAAAAGGTTTTCTCAATAAACAAAAAAAGATAAATACATTACACATAACCTTGAATATTTTTGAGTATGAGCATAAAAAACTCTTCCAACTACCTCAGAATTAAATCAGAAACTATATATGTATAATCTACATTTCACCAAAGATAGTTAAAATTAATCTAAGAGCTATTTATTACACAATGCATTCATTTTTTCTTAAAATGTAGATAAATAACTCCATAAATTTCAGTGATTAATCCAGAAATGTTTTAAATATGATTGTTTTGACATCAGGTTGGCTTGCAAATTATGACATTTATTCATGTGACTGGAAAATGTACGTTGGCACAAGACTGACGACTTTTTTGTGAGAGAACTGAAAGTAGACTCTTGAGTAATACAGTTTCCTTCCTACTGAAGATTCACTTCTCTTTAAAGGACAGGAATTCTGTCTTCAAGTGCAGTTTGTATTCTGAGGCTGAAGTGTAACATCTTACATTGACTGGACTGCTCACTGATCAAAACAGGAAACCGAACAGATTAGATTAAGGACTAAGGGAATAATTAATTAACTTACCTTTCCTTGCTGTCAGAATATCATGGCATGTTTTTCTGCCATGCTCGGTCTCATCATTCTATCTGGATTCATCCACTTTTCAGCTGCAAACAAGGATACCTGTGATCTCTATGCTGCTGTGGGGCAAAGTCTGACTCTGCCTTTGGACTACGACGGACTGTCAAACTCTCATGTGCTGCGATGGACTCATTATGACAAAATCATTTTTTATAGACAGCAAGGCAGAGTGTCTGTTGGGAAACCAGGGGACATCTCTGCAAATGGATCTCTTCAGCTGAAGAATCTACAATCCTCAAGCGGAGGAGTCTACCAAGCCAATGTTCTGCATCCCAACAATACACTGGCAAAAGCATGGACCGGTCGTCTCTGCATGCTGGACAAGGTATCAAAACCTCAACTCACTTACAGCTGTGACTTCAAATCTAAAGCTGTTAATCTTGATTGCCATGTAGCAAATCCTAAGGGTTTGGTGTTCTCGTGGACGCTTGATGAAAATACCTTAACAAGCGAAACAAAACAAAAACTGAGCATATCACTGGAAAAGCTCAAATGGGAGAGGCGCTTTACATGTAGTGTGGCCAACAAAGTGAGCAAGGAGCAGAGTGACACTGTCCGTCCAGCCTGTAAAGTTCCGACACCAGCCCCTCAAACTCTGCGTTGCTTTCCACCCAAAACAGTAGTGCTAGTGCTTGCAGGAGGAGCAGGTGTGACTCTGATTTTGCTCATCATTATCATAGCATTATGTTGCCGCCTCAGACATTACAAAGCCAAAATGAGACTCATGGATAAAGGGGAGCTCAGGATGCTCTCTCTGAGCAAACGAGACCCAGAGTCCCTCAGCCCAGAGTATGAGACGATGCACCCAACCGAGGACTCTCCAACTCTGAGCCCTGAGCCTTCACCTAGAGCTTGTTATGAGACTGTTTCTCAGCCCGAAGCTCAGACTGAAAACAGGCTTCCACAGCCAGCCACTGCTGATGAAGGACACCAGCCCTCACCGGTGCCAAAGCCAAGGACGAGAGCCCCCCAGACACAAAACATCTAAATGTGAGACTGGAGAAAGAACAAGAACCAAGACAAACAGATATGTATCTAACCAAATTATAGTTAACAAAACCATTTTAAAATAAAGTTCTTTCATAAATTCAGTGGTTCAGTATTTCCCTATAGAGATGCAGAACTTGACAATAGAACTTAATGTGTCGAATAAAACACGTACTTAATCATGATAATCACAAGGCTTAAAGTGCTGATGACACTGTGACGGTGTTAAATGTTGATCTTGTGACAGCGTGACTCACTGGTTTGCTTTAAATAGTATTGGGACAATGGTCATCAGTACAAAAAATTTATAAAAGGCTTTGAATATTTACATGTACATTGCTGGTTTTATTTTTTTTATGGAAATTTGTTAAGAACGATAAAAATACAGAATATACCTTATTATTATTAAGGTTAAGTTTGTTTTTGTACATCTTATTTGTCCTGGTAAGAGAACTATTATATGGAAACAAAGTCTTAATGAACAAAAATCCGAAAAAAAAAATAAATGTGCCTGAATCTCCTCTGAGGCTCAACTATACACTGTTGATTTTTTTTTCATTTAATATTTTTGAATGAACACTGTTTCACTGATAAGTGTGGACACTTTACACTGAAATACTGCAAGATTAGCGAATGGCTTCACTGTAATCACACTGTATGTTTACATATATTGTGTTTGAAATGAATAAAGCTGTCAGAAATTATCTTTTGTTTCATATTTGCATGGAAAACTACATTAAGCAGCTTATCTGTGTCAAACACAGCCTTTTGTCCCAGCTTCTTCCATGTCAGCATTCTTGCACTTATTAAAATTTGCTTGCTTGCAAGAAGTTATTAAAGGGAAAAAAATCAATAGAGGAATGGATTAGCTAAGGCAAATATCTATTATCTCCAATGGGTAAATGGTAATCCACACATGAAAGTGTTTGCTGTCTCGCCTAATGCTGTGTGACAGCCACATAATGGAATCCCCCTGAGCGTCATCGCCTAAAACTTACAAGCCAATGTCATCTTTTGTCAGGCCCTGCTCCTCTCCTGCTCTCTTTACATGGCTGAAATTTCAGTCCAGCCGGTAGGGATTTGGCAGTAAAGCTGGTATCTGCTCCTGGAACAATGCCATTTGTCTTTCTTGAGAAACACTGAGACTTGGCCGGCAACACGTCTCATTGCTTCCCCTCACCGGCAAAAAATGTGCACAATATACACAGACAGGCAGAGTAACAAACATGCATATAAATTGTCATACAATATTCGTGCATACAGTATGCACACGCAAGGGACTTTATTTCACGATACAACTTAATGAAACACATCTCATATGCTTTTGCCAGATCTGTCCTGGAAGTGGAGGGGAAATACTTCTGAAATGTGTTTAATCAGTGGCTCTTGGAGTCTAGAGGATATACCCTTTTGATCTTAGAGTGTGTGTGTCCAGGAAAAGGGTCAATTACCCATGGAAAGTATTTATAGTCATGTCAGATAATTGGTATTACGGTTCTCTTGTTGTCATGGGCTGCCAAGTCTGGGGGAAGTACAAACCAAATCAGAAAATCAGAGGTCACCCAGCGCAGTGGCCTTTTTTCATCAGATTTGTCTGAAAATACAGAGATGATTATGACCCATTAGCATTCTTAAGCCAACTTAGCATTCTTTGACTCAAAATCAAACAGAGATATAATGACTTTAAACCATGTTGTTTAAAGTAATAACGTTTTAAAAGTCATTTGGTGTGGAAAATGAGCTGAAAGCTTATGTTGTGGTTTTTATGGAAGGCATCATAGCATTGTATTTAAATGGTGTTAAATCCTTTTCAAATGCCCCATCGAGAATCGAATACACAGGATCTGTCAACACATCAGTCCATTTTATTTGCTCTCCTCCTTCTGTGCACCTCGCACTTTGTTTCACACATTTTTTTCTTTCCATACTGCACATGCAATTTGTGGACTGGCTCTGCACGGTTTGTGGTTGTCTGCAACACACTAAATCAATTTCCCAAATGTACTGAGGAATCGGGCTGCACTGATTTTCTTTTTATAAGGGCAGAATACTTTCTAGACATCAGCAAGGTTTAGCACCTCACAGACCCTTGATGTTTAAGGACAAACCTACTTGTTTTTTTTAATATGATTAATATGACTTCTAATTGGTTGTTGGAGACATTTAAGCAATTGCTTTCATAAAATGGTTACCAATAATGGCCATATGCTAGTTATGGACTGACACGGTTTAATTAACATCTTCTTAAAGCCTTAAAAACCACTGTTCTTTCAAAGAAACACATCTTTCTGCCCGCACATAGAGGAAGGCTGTTGCTATGGCAAGCTACATACTAGCTTAGTGACTTAACCTAGCCTGCTGTTGCTCTGTTAGCTTAACCTAGCCTGGCTTACTTTCCACCATAGCTCATATAATATCATAACCTTGATTATTAATCGATCGATCAATCAAGTGTATTTGTCATGTGTAATCATATGAGGTATCAGGACTTCTGCTACAGCTGCTGGAACAAAACACAGTTGCTCTTTGGCTCACCGCTGTTCGTGCTGCCAACAGCTGACACCCTAACAAACTGAAAAGTCTCATTTCTCTCAGACATACACACTGACAACCACTCCTCCAAAGTTTGGCCACCACAGAGGTTGAAGTTGAAGGCCCATAACTTTGTGTTTCCATTGTTTGGTGCTGAACAAGTGGTGCTTGTCTAAAAATAGCTTCTAAAAATGATGCTATAAAGACCTATCTTATAGGCTTTAAGTTGAATTGCCTCTCTAGACTGCAGGGATTCATCTTTGGTATTTATTTTATGCTGTAATTCAAAGGAATAATATGCACAAATCACATTAGAACTTGGCATGAAGGCCAGAGCTGCAGTGGGATGATAGTTCATGTCACCTTACAGTAACTCTTTATAAATCTGCCAGAAAATAAAAATTGAAGAGAAATGTACTGTTGAGTGGGATTTTCCAGAGTCCTCATCAGCTGGGCAGACACATGGAATCATGGGAGATTAAAGCCAGGACCCCCCAACCGGAGGGCCTTTGGTGCAGTGCGAGTCCTGGAGGAACTTGAAAAGTACTACATGTTGCTCACATCAATCTTGCACAGGCTTAATATCCTGTGGGAAAGGAGGTCACCTGACATTTGGATGAAATAAAGTGTAAACCAAAAAGCTTGTATGACAACACATCCTGTCTTTGGAAAATGTGACCGCTGTGTGTGCTTTTTTGTCATGGTTACACAAGGACAGCTTGTTGAATCTGTTTATAAAAGGATTTTTTTTTTTACCGGATTTCCCTCGTAGAGCAGTTTCTGCGTCTGCTCCTCGCGCTGTTGCCACACTCCATCGTTGTCTACTTTGGCATGCTGGAAGAAGTTCCTGCAGAGACTGATTCCATGAAAACCCGTGACAAATAGGCTTCCAGCATGTCTGTGATCTGCAGCCTAACAATTTTATAATTTTCTTCATGGATGAGTTAAAGTTGCAGAAAGCACATGTTTTTAACAAAGTTTTGGAATGAAAATAACGTCAAAATATTGCTTTGAAATGTTTAAAAGATTTTTTGATTCACTTTTGTGTTTTGATAAAAAGAGGCTCACTTGCAAATGCCTGCACTTCTAAGAAAACAGTTCATTTAAACGAGTTCATGGGTTTACTGAGGTCATGGAGGGGAAATCTAAACATGTCTGGCTATGGGTCTGTGCGGTAGCCTCTGCTTCTTAAGGGGGAAATTCACAACTATCACCTTAAAAAGTAAGTTTGCAGAAACCTAATGAGAAATTGCGGGTTGAGGCACACATTTGGCATCCGCAGAGGAATGCATGCATAAATCACTTTGGTACCATATCATGTGCTAAGGACATGAGATACGGGGGTCGTGCAGAAGAACAAGATGGACAGAATCAATGCTCAGACTATAATTGACAGTGAGGAGAACAAATATTCAGATAATTTCATTCTAATGCCTCAGCAGCTGCTCCAGAGCCAAAGAGGCTGGCGTGTGAAAAGAGAAAAAGCTGGGAAAACAACAGCCCTTTGTCAGACACAGACCGACAGACAGGAGCGCTGCTGCCATTTATTCATGTATCCAGTGCAGGAATGTGACAGCACCAAGGTCTATAGACATGACACAGAACAACGCTGCTCCCTGCACATATTTTAAAATAGTTCAGAGGAGCTGCTGCAACATAGTGTATCGTCTAGTTAAAAATATATATGCGTAATATATTTAAAGATACTGTATGGATCCACTGGGAATATTGAAAAACACACCTTTATTATTCCACCTTTTTCTCTTCTCTCCCAGAAACAGCCAGTGCAGAACTATACCTACAGCCTGTCTTGTAAAATGTATTTTTTTCAAATGCAAGTACATTAAAAACAAATTAAAAGTGGAGTTAAATTCCTTTTTCTGAGCCAATAAAGCTGTTTCTGATCATGATGTAGGAGATCTGCACTGCAGTGGCTAAGTGATGCCTTACAGGATGATGAAGTCCTGTCCGTTTCTTTTCCCTTACCAGGTGTATCCCACAGCTTGTTCCCATCTGGAGCGCTGCTATGAATTCCAGGTGAAGCTTGCGTTCAGAGGATGAGCCTAAACAAACATTCCAGGAGAATCAGCTGTAGACAAAAGAAAAAAAGGGGTAAACTCCAGTACACAAATGCTGTAAAGCAGGCCTATCATTTCCACAGAGCTCTGTAATAAAAATGCTTCTCTCAGCCAAATTACCCATCCATGGTCTTGCACCCGATATAAATCAGATGGAAGAAAAATTCCACCTCCTGCTCTAATAAGCATCCTGTGTGCATAGACTCAACGTTCTTGCAAAGTTCAAACATTTCTGAACATTCTTGGACATAGAGTGCATGTGTGCCAACACAAAATTACAACCTGCAAATAAAAAAATAGAGAAAAAACATACATCTCAATGCCTATGATGTGCATATTGCACAAAAGAACTTTTTTGATTTGACATCTGCAGCCAAATTATTTAAGATGACTCTCCCAGATAGCTATAATACCTTTTGAGGAATAGCCAGAGAGATAATTTAGATAGTTTGAAGCCTTTGTCTTGGTCTGCAGGCCTATCTCCCTTTGGAGAAAAGGATCCCTTAAGCCTTATTGTGTGTGTGTGGATTCAAGCAGGGATAACAGCATGTCAGTGAAGAGCCGTGCAACAATAGTCCAAGATGAGAGAGGCGTAAAGGTGCGACGGAGGGCTAACAACACAAGGCTTTGCTTTGGCTATGCCGTGCCTATCTAGCTAAGCATCAGCACAACACTATGTGTGGCCTTGGTTTCTTGTCTTTGTCTTTGAAAGGTACTCCGCATTTTGCAGTGGCCGCGTACTGGAAAATTGCCTTGAAAAGTACTTTATCACCAAAACAGATAAGAGCTTTGGAGAAAAAAAATGAGTGTGTGTGCAGGTTGTTTAGTGCTGCCATAGAGACAAACTTATTGAGTAAATTCGCCAGACAAAAGTAAGCACAAAAATTCAAGTTAATCAAGGCAAACAGCAGACATTACAACATCCCCTAAATGCCAGGTGAAAGATTAAATTGCTACTGTATGAGTCACATGCCATTTTCAATCTTCGTTTTTTGGTCCTAAAGGCAGCAATAAGGTGAGCCAGTTATAACAAACCAACTATTAAGAGCATTTTTAGCTGTCTGTAGGAAAGAAATGGAAGATAAGAGCAATAATACAGCACTATATCACAAAAGAACATGTTATTTATTACAATATGAGTTGTGGCTGTTAAAAACAAAGAGAGGATCCACAAATTTCAATAACAAATCAGCTGGTTTAATAATGTACCAAGCATGACTAACTAATTAGAATACATCAAATCATGTGTCTAACAAGTCTTCTGGGCCAATTAATCTGATTCAAAGCTTGTCCTTATGGCAGCCGACAGACAGTCTGGTCAAAGCGGCCACTGATGCTGCACTTTGTGCCAATAAATGTGTCACAAGCAGCTGGGAAGTGTACGTTGCTGAGCTGTGGTACCATATGGAGTGCTAAAACTGAATCTAAAATCCTACTGCCATCATGGCATGTGAAGGGCTCGTAAATGTTTCTTATATTTCATTCAACGCTGTCTGGCATGTCCATATGCAAAATTAGAACAATGGAAAGGGGTAAAAGCATGAGGCTTGAATTTAAAGTTGCTTTGAAAGCAGCACAGGGAAGCTTTAGCACAGGAGGAGAGCTGGTGGTGGTGCACTTCTGGAGTGCCAGCAGAAAGATTAATCTGAAGTAGTCTGACGTGAAAGTAATGAATGTTGGTTTCTGACCTCAAGAAATTTGTCCCGTCTCTTTAAAAAAATCAGATCTGGTCAATCTGTTCCACTTTCTGGAGAACATTAGCTTTTGGCAACGATGTTTATCATCACAAAAAATGAAGTCCTCACAAGACGGCCAACAGGACACACAGGAGCAGCTAGGAATTAGAGTATGTAGCTGCAGGAGGTGACCTTTGCTTCCCATTTGCTACACTTGTCATGCTTGCACCTGGTGGCAGATTTATCACTCAAAATTCATATTAATTCTTGGAAGTTCACATAGAAAGAGACAAGTTTCTTCCAGGCAAACATCAGTTTTTTCAGGTGAAATGATGATGCGAGGAGATAAAAGACAGCTGAGACTGGTAAGCTTATTAATATCAGCTCTGTGAGTTGATCAAAAACTTTTTCATGGCATTTTGATGTTTTCAGCCGACTTGACTTAACGCCTGAAATATGGACTTGACATACCATGATACTTCATGCTAAAAAGACAGGATTAAGTGACACGTATGTCAGACAGTTATTTATTAAGACATGGAATGATGAAGTACTATTGTTTATGTGTTGCAGAGTAGCTAGTTAGTGCTGGTGTAGCCTAAAGTATCCAAAAAAAAAATTGCTAGCCAATCTTGTTGAAATGCTTACTTAAAACACATACTTGGACATGCAAGGCAGAGGTTTGATTTATGCTTTATTGTTCTTATTCTGCCTGACAGAGATCAGACATTTGGCTGTGTGTGTCTGGTCCAAGACATCTTAACCTGCCAGTTTGGGCCACAAATTATCAACATCTGCTTCAGTTTGAAATTTTGTTTCCTGTAGAGATGGAAAACAACCTCCAGGGAAACAGTAGCCTTGGACTGGACTGAAGTTCCTTAAATGGCCACTTGAGGCTGGTTTTAAAAGCTAGTCAATCTCTTTAGAGCCCCATACTCAACTTCACTACTTTACAGCAGAAAAAAACATGGTTACAGTTTTGAACAAAAAGATTTTTTGGCATCTTTAACTATTTTTCTGTTCAAGACAACTGTACTCGAGTGAGTTTTAAGCAACTCAATAGAGCTGTGGTCGCTTTCAGCAACAGTAGCTGCTAGCTATATACTTATCATCATACAGAGATTTATTGATAGCAATGTGGATCCTCTCCAGTTCCACCCTCTTGACCTAATATGTTCACTTCTGGCTTCAAAAACACCAAGATGGCCACAGGCCTATTGTCAACTCGAAGTCTTAAAACAGTAGTCAGCAAACCAGTGGGTAATATAAGGGTGGATATTTATCATACAGTCAATACAGAAACAACATGGCAAACGTTATTTCTGGCCATCAACTAGATTAAAAACAAGGTTTAGCTAGTTTTTTGCAGCTTAATAACTGACTTTCACAGAAAAGTCTGGCCTCATTGTAAACCGAAACATCTGCAGATTAATTCCATACTTGATATGTCGCAATCCACTGAAGTTTGGAACCAAATGAGATAAATAAATCCACATTTATGTTATCTTCTCTGTCATCTTGACTGTAAGAGTGGTGGATATCTGCACTCTACCGAGTGCACTCTTTTAGTTTTTTAAACAAAATGCTTCACTTCTGTAAAAGAAGTTTGGAGAACGATGACTAACAGAATGAGTTTGGCTGCATTCGCTTAACTTATTTCTTCCAACTTGTATAAAGGGCGGACATACAGAGGCACTAGCACTCCCAATTCAAAGCTGCTTACAATTAAGTCCAAAGCTGCTACAAACACAAAGACAGTACGTTTAATCTAGACTGGTAAGGAGCCCTCCTTCACTTTGTTTTTCTGGGATAATTAGTGCCTCTTTTCCTCCTTCACTCTAGTTCATAAAACACGTAGCCTTTTCCTCCCCTAAATCCTCCCCTCAAAGCTCAGCACAGGCACTGAGTGGATGGCTGAAGGAGTACTTTGAATTAATATTTAGTATATTTGAATATAAGTGCGCTCTATTATAAAATTATAACATCCTCAAACAACAAATAGAGGCTGGAGAGCTCAGTTATGGACTAGAGAGTGATAAAAGCTTTTCAGTAGCTATTGTTCTGGCCTATTGAAGTGGCTTTGTCTGTGTTTGAGTGGCACTACCACAAGACAGACTGGAATGAGTGTCCCTCTTGCCAAACTAATAGACTAGTTGTATGTCTGTGAGTGCAACACACACACTCAAACTCAAACACCATGGCCACAATCACACACATATTCACAATAAAGAAACAGACTTTTTCAAAGAGAAACCCAGACACACACACACTGTCTGCAGCCCAGACAGGAAGACATGCTCAACAAGAGGCAGCAGCCCGTTGACTGGCTCTTGATTAGAGCAGATAGACAGAGGGGTGGAGATGTTTTGGGGGGGAAGGACATTGTTGGGGTTTGAGGGCCTTTTGAAGGATGAATGGCTGGACAATAGTGAGCCTTTAAATATATCACACCCTCATGCAAAGACAGTATGATTGATAATCACAACAAAAGTTATTTTCATTGAGTGAGAGACTGTGCAACCAAACGTTTTGGAGTCTAGGAATTTCCCATTTTTCTTTTGACCAGAGATTGTATCTTCTTATGACAGAGGGGGGCTAGTCCACATGTCTCTTGGGTACAAGAAACGAGAACCTGTTATTTAGTCGAGCGCAGAAGAAAAGTGGCTTCTGAGAGCGGAGGACCTTCGGAGACATGATTGATGTGAGTTAACCCTGTCAAATGTAGGGTTATGGATCAGTGCAAAACAGGGCATAAATCACTTCCAAATGGTCTTCCATACCACTGTTAGTTCAGACTGATACACTCTTTGCTCTCCTTCTTGGCTCTATGATTGTCTGGAAGATCTCTTTACCATCCTACCATATCAGGCATTTATATACTCCCAGCAAAGTAGCAGAATTAAGTTTAAGGCTCACTTGAGCACAACAGTGCCCTCCTTTGCTCATATGAAGCAAGGCCGCTGTTTTCCTTTTTTTTTTACTGTAAAACCCCAGAGATGTGTGACTCCCTGAAAGACCTCATGTGAACCAACTGTTCTCCAGTAACAGGAATTTTAACAGACTGTACTGTCACCACCAGTCACATATGAACATCTGCGGTATTTACCTTGTTTTACAGCTGTTATGTATCAAGCATTAAAAGCATGAAGTATTAGACTTCATGCTTTATAGTTATTTTAAAGCTGTTATACAGAACTGGAGTCAATGAGACCCCAAACAAAAAATAGGGTAACTGCATAAATCTATGTAGTAACACATCTCATTGTAAGTTTGATGCATCTCCTCTAGCCTGCTCCTCTGCTGCATTAATAATTTAGCTATTTTGAAAAAATAAACATAATCTTTTCTTAGCTACTTTAACAAGAATTTCCTCATAACTGCTTACAGCTTTTTTATATTCTTTGCAAACTTTTCAGCTGTACACATGGGGAGTGTCGCTTCCTTTTTTTGCCCACAGGAGTAGAAGAAGAAAGATGAGGGAGGATTCTAGTTGCTTGGTCTGCTGGCCATGGTCTGCTGTCCATGTCATCACATAACAGGTTAAGTGTGAGTAGCTGGACTGTACTAAATATACCTCTCAGGCCTCCTGTTAGTGTGAAATGCAGGCGAACAAAGGCGACATTCTGTTAAGAGGTTTAATGCACCCTGGTGACGTGAGCCACAACAGTGTGTAAAATCTCCAGAAAGCTCATTTGATTGGAGTGTTAAGCTGTTAAAAATAATTAGCTTTTTTCCTCCCCCTCCCCTCTCCTGTTATCCAGTGTCTTGCCTGTTAGATTCCCACAAAAGATCGGCCACAGCTCAGCTATAGCTTGTGTCTGGCCTTTGCCTCATTCACTCTAACTATGCTGACATGGGGCAACTTTTTCCAGGCTGCTTAACAGCCTAAAGTTTTACAATGGGAAAGTATTTTCCACAATGAAAACACTGCTACTGGTCATAATGTGTGCATTCCCTTAAATGACTGTCAGCAGGCTTTTATTACTGTTTTGCTTTGTTCACTTTCAAAACTACAGCTTTGTTTGCACAACAAATACGCTACTTTAAACCACAA
>JAPZDV010000023.1:18874938-18940865 GCA_029814665.1 Acanthurus lineatus
CTGACCACTCTCAAGCTGGCCAACAACCAACTCCGGACGCTTCCTGGAGATATTTTTCAGCCTTTGACAAAACTTAAAAAACTTCACCTTCATGGCAACCCCTGGCACTGTGACTGTAATCTGATTGATCTCTACAACTGGATTAGGGCAAATTCTGCAAAGATTGTGTCTCCTGTGGTCTGTGAATATCCAGAGGATTTAAACACGGTGGAAATCCAATCATTAACAGAGGATCAACTTATTTGCCCCACCCTTTCCCCAACCACTCTCCCAACCACAACAACAACTACCACCCCTACTACTACAACACCTCTTCCTACAACACCAACCACTAGTTTGCCAACCACAACTACAACTCCCACAACCACCACACCAACAACTACACCTCCAACCACAAAACCAACCACCATTATCCATACAACCACAACACCAACAAGCACAGCTCTGCCAACAACTACACCTACATTCACCACAAGCACAGCTATAACCACTATGACTATGACAACAACTGTAGCCACGACTACAGTAGCAACAACTGCACCCACGACTACAGTAACAACAACTGCAGCCACGACTACAGTAACAACAACTGCAGCCACGACTACAGTAACAACAACTGCACCAACGACTACAGTTACAACAACTGCACCCACTACTACAACAACAACAACTGTACCAACTACTACAACAACAACTGCACCAACTACTACAACAACAACAACTGCACCAACTACTACAACAATTGCACCAACTACTACAGTAACAACTACTGCACTCACGACAACAGTAACAACAACCACACCCAGTACTACAAGAACAACAACTGCACCAACTACTACAATAACAACTACTGCACCCACAACAACAACAACTACTGCACCCACTACTACAATAAAAACTACTGCACCCACGACAACAACAACTACTGCACCCACTACTACAATAACAACTACTGCACCCACGACAACAGCAACAACAACTGCACCCACAACTACACCCACTTTGCCTATTACCACCACCCTCAGTCCAACCACCACCAGAACAATGACGTCTCCTCCTCCAACCACTCCAGTGATCTTTACTTGTCCAATGGAGCCCGCCACTCAGGAGCCAACATCCTCATTCACCTCATTCACGCATCAGTATAGACACAAAGTTCAGCAGTGCAAATCTCAGATGATGATCTACACTGCTCTGCTGGTGGTGGAGATCACCTGCACGGTAGTGCTGGCTAAATTCACTGTGTCTCTTTACCGCCTACTTCAGTGCAAGGAGAGGATGCACAAGGTCAAACTTACCCACTTCTCCTACAAGAGAGAGGTCATCCTCAGGCCTCTACAAGAGGCAGAGACTCACAGACTTTAAACAGTAACAGCACTTTAAGGTACATCTGATTGCTTAATGCAAATGATGGTAAATGAGCAGAAAAGTAGCCATATTATCTATAAGGGGGTCCTTACATAAGATACTGAACCCCTCATTTCACACATAGAGGCTAAAATGTAATATTTTAAATGGTAATAATCCTTATTTTTTAAATAAAAATATAATGAATTACAACTTGAGATAAATAACACTATGGTGACCTAAAAGAGGAACTTGAAGACAATAATTGCTTAAGTCTAAACCTTCCGTCGACTTTCCTGAGTTGTAGTGCAATAAAGCTCATGGATGGGTTGTTTGACAGTAATCAACATAGGTGGGAGATCTCAAATTGTAAACTTAAGTGGAGAAATGCATGGATTAAAGGATAAGTTAGTGTTTTTGGCAGTGAAAAACACCATATTAGCATTTTATGACCTTATAAAAAAACAAAGTCAGGTAGAAAACTGTTGCCTGTTTACATGCAGCAGATACAGAGCAACTTAAGCATTTGCCAAACTGTGTTTCTTGCCACCTGATAAATGCAAGCTTAATATGCCCCATTTTTGTCTTAACCAACTCTGAGGGAAACAGCTTTATAGCTGCTTCATTCACCAGCTAGTTGCTGACTGTTTGCCTGCTGTTTGGTGCTAAGGAGGTACATTGGTTTGCAGAATTTTTTGCTGAAAGCAGAGAGCGTGTGAGTGAACTAAACTAGTAAAATCAAAGAGCTGTAAAAATAAAACAATGACTTGAAAGATGCTTAAATGCAACACAGAGCTAAGAAAAATTGTGGAATAGGGAGACAGTTTTTTGTAAATTTTCATGAAGCACTCCTTTCATATACAAGTCATGTTCTCTTGTTAGTGGTGGTAAATGCAACATTTTAGCAACAATTTTAGCACATTTTTTCACTTCAGCTCTCATGTCTTTGTTCAATTTTGGCTTTAAAGTGTGTTCGTTTCAATCCTTTTGCCCACTCACAATTGATAGATCACAACATGTCATAGCATGTTTTGGGAGTTTGTAAGTACTCTGTGAAATGTTCTAAACTGGAACTTCTTTAAAATGTGTGTACATCTGTAAACATGTGTTGACGTGTGTAAACATAACACAAGGATTAAAAAAAAAGTTTTCTAAGAAATTATTGTTTTGTTATGAGTGAAATTTAGCACTTGGTGACACTGAAACCCTCTTAAAGCCAGTGGCGATTCTCAAGTGTGAACTGACAACACATATATCTATATTGGTTACACACAACAAGAATATTGTGCAGCGTCCTGCACACAGCCAAGCCTCACTATACAACGCATGTTTCCTTTATATCTTACTTTTATTGTATTTTTCCACAGTTTTAAAGTGCTTCATGTGGAGTCAATAAATCGTGGGTAAAATCACAAATTCTTGTCTGTGTGAAGAACTGTTTACCTACCTGCCAAAAGTGAAAATTTTAGATATACCAGAAAATATTGAAATTATTGAAGCCATCACTCACCAAATTCAGTCAGGCAACTAACGTTAGCTATATTCCACTTTCCAAATCAGCGAGGCGTCTTCTTCTCAGCTTCCGAATGCTTTGGTCTGCACGAGCGAACTGCTCGTACACTTCACTAACCAATCAGGTAGCAGTATTCCCATTTACAAACCAATCAGGTAGCAGTATTCCCCTACCTTCCCATGCTCTCGCGCGAATGTTTTTTTATCGAATTCAAGGCTCCATTCAGGCGCATGCACGTGTTCGCAGTTCACTGATAATCGCTGGTATACCTCCATAACCCGTCCATACCATCTCCCCTACCCCCCAAAAGTTTTTCTCATGGGATCTACACGATTCGCATGGGTCACCTATTTTGGTTTCAAAACGGCGAATTTCGACGAAAGGTGAGTGATTTTCATGCCTGTAAAACTAATAATTCAGAATTATAAAGCGTTTCAAAAAACACTTTATATTATTCAAATTAAAGTGATGGATATGTGCATTACGCTTACCTGTCATGCACACAATAAAAACAAAAGATCAGGGTTTTTGCCCCTGCCTTTATTTATGCACATAAAATAAACATAAATAAACTTACGAGTCAGCTGAAAAGCATTTTTTATTATATCATATTTTTTACAGTGTTAGTACAGTAGCAAGACGTACATTGTTGTTACAATTAGTAACCATAGCACCAAAACAATCATTCATTTCTTTTATACAGGCTACATACATACTGTAGGTACATATGATTCTTAAAAACATCTTTGGATAAAGCATGGCAAACAAGCACGCTATTTCTGTATTCAGTACCAACGCCCATTCAATACTTAGCACACTGTTTACAATTCAAGTATGAATATTAAAAATACACATATATCATAAGTTACAAATCTTAACGTTATTAAAAAAAACAAAAAACAAAACAACAAACAGGATTACAATTCTACAAAAATTTATGGCACATAGTGCATCAAGTATTCTTTAACTTTCTGATACAGACCTCATAGAACAATTGACCATCATAATAAAGGAATGATGGCCAAAGGTTTTCTAGCTGCTCGTTGACTTTATTTATTTATTTTTCAGCCATTCTTTAAACCCAAAGAAGCTGCATTGTCTAAGAAGAAAAAAAAATATCTGCATCTATCTTCTAACTTTGGTTAAAGCTTAACAACATAGTACCAACATGTTAGATTGCTTTATAGTTGTAGTAGTGGTCATACTGAAAGTCTTTCATGATGAGTTAAGTACTATTCATGAGCAGAGCAGATGTCCTCATGCAGGGGTTTATCTGATATATCTGTCAACCTTGCAGCTAGATTTTCAGCCACATTAACCAGGACTTCTGCATGAATTACAGGCAGATCCCACAACTGCTAAAGAGTCAAAAGCCAGTGTTTTCCTTCCCAAGATCAGAGGTAATTCCAGTAGTTCAAAAGCACCATTCAAAAGATCCTCATTTAAGGTTAGTGGTTATACACTACAAACAGTAGTAGACTAATACCTTTTTAGCAAAGCAGACAAAAGACAAAAAAAAAAAATCAGACAATGGCTTCTCTGTTGGTAGTAGTCATTGTACCTTAAAACACAGAACATGTCTACAGTCATTACAGAATAAATATGGTCAAACATAAATATATTACAACACATATCTCAGTAGAGTATGGATGTTTGTGAGAGGTAGGGGGTTGCAGGTACCTACAGTAGGCCCAATGGAGAAGTGTGAGACATCACACCTGATACTGTGTCATGGCGTAACGGATGAGAACTTGTCTATGTGGCAAAGAAAAACACATCCTCGTGGTTTAAAAGGCCAGAGAGAACTTTTATACTTTAAAAATTGCCAGCTGCTTCCTTGCAGCACGAGCGTTCGTTGTGTCTCCATGTGACAGTCACATGTCAGTCAGTAGACCGTCTATTCAGGTTTAAGTAGTTTTGTTAAAAAGACCTCACAGCAGATGACAGCAGACAGACTTTAGATATATATGACAATGGAAACTAAATTTATCTGTAGTTGTTCTAAAGGCTCTCACGTTCTCCTAAACTTTACCTCTGATGTAAGGCAGGTCTGGAGGAATATCAGTAGTTAGATGCTACTTTAATTATTCTATATATTGTGAGCTAAAAAGGAAAAGTTTGACATTTTTGGAAATACTCTTAGTCACGTTTGTGTTAAGAGTTACATGAGAAGATGGACAGCACTCTTACAACTGTACAGTAAATATAAAAACCAGTCAGCCAGCTGCAAAATACCTTAGCTTAGCATGAGGGCTAGAAACGAGGAAACAGAAAGCCTGACTTTGTTGGAGTCACTTCCTCAAGTCTCCACAGTTTGCTAGCCGACCTCTAAATAACTCCAGATAACTTTTTGTAGTTTAAACTAATTAGACGCAAAATGTTAATTACTGAGCTTTAGGCAGATTTTGTTACAATAAGTTGCAGCTTGTTTACCCTCATTCTGTTTTTTATGTTAGGCTAAGCTAACCAGCTACTGGTTTTGGCTTCATATTTATGGTACACATACACAAACAAGCAGTATCTGTCTCTTATAATTCTTGACAAGGAAGTAAAGAAGTAAAAATGTCAAACTTGTCCTTTAAATAAGTGCAAGAAAAACGATTTGCACTGTAGCTCATTAAGAATTGTTAGTCCGAAAAAAAAATGTTTTTGAATAACTGGTTTTACATCCACTTTACGGCAGCCATACTGTAAAACTGTAACAATACCATCTTTTACATACTATTTAATGTCTGCAATTAGACGATTGCCATTATTATTGGAACCATACAGTATAAATACATTTATACTGCCTAACTGACTGCAAGACAGCTGTATAAGTGGTAACTAAAGACTTACAGTGTAGCCTGGATGTAAATATAGATATCTGTTAGTCATGAAAAGTAACATACAACAAGATTAGTTCCAGGTTTCTCATGATGAAATTCTGGATTCCCCCCCCCCCAGACAACTTTTTATAGACGACTGTTCACTAAATTGAGTACCATAAGAAATCGGTCCTAAAAGAGATAATAGTCTGTTTCCGTTTTGATGCCTATTGTGTGGTTGCTTTCCCAGTGTTTCGAATCCCTTTTGAATGATGCTAAAAAAATGCTCAACAGTGAGAAAAAAAAGCATTTTAGGTTCCAAAGCGCACACGTGCATGATTGCAACACTGTTGGCAAGCAAATATAGCTGGCTCTTCTTCAGAGTTAGCAGTTTGGATGAAAGACCCGACAGTGGCCCTTTAGCACTGCACAGTACGTGTTGTCTTGTATGTTTTAGCTGCCATATGGGAACTGGGGATGTTATTGTAGGTTGATAACTGTGAAATGCTCCTCCACAACACTCACAGACCAATACGAGTCCAACAAATCCAGACTGCTGCATGTTTCTGGGCTACTGTCTTCAGGATGGAGTTAGGGGTTTGGTCTCTGCATGACCCTCAGTGGACTTGAAGGAGGAGGCCATTGTGAGCCTGGGGAATGCACTTCCCACAGAAACCCCCACAGCGACCGTAGATTCTTGTTCCATCCTACAGGCAGAGACGAATGAGAGAGGAAAGAGTGAGGAAAGAGTGGGCAAAGGGCAGCTTTTTACTCAGAGAATGGAAGCTTCATAAATGTCAGTGAGGATTCCTCGTCAGTGAATCAGACAGAAATACAACATAGTGATTCAGACGACATTTCAGAGCAAACAATCTCATTCCAGTGCTTCAAAATTTAACATGAAGCACAACTATGTTACAGTTGATTGACTGCTTTACATTTATAGCATAATCCAATCTAGTGTCAAATAGCAGGAGTCATGCAAAACACAACTAGTTCAAA
Organism: Acanthurus lineatus; assembly: GCA_029814665.1. NCBI lineage: Eukaryota > Metazoa > Chordata > Actinopteri > Acanthuriformes > Acanthuridae > Acanthurus > Acanthurus lineatus. The sequence continues at coordinate 18,881,608 of JAPZDV010000023.1, forward strand.
ATCTACTCTAAGCTTCTTACCTCAGATCTATGGACTTTGACGGAAACATAGTTGCCCTGAGATGTCCACTTGGTGGCCTCAGCCACTTTGAGGCCAGTGCCGATCAGATTAATGCTGAACTGGCCCTGAAAACACACATCAGATTAATCATGGGAAGCCAAGCCCATTTTGTATTTGCCAAGAAAGCTTGGGGCAGCGACCGCAGAAAGAGCACATACTTCCATGTGGTGATCTCCTGCAATAAATCACTGTTCTTTGACTTTAAAACCAATAAAAAAACATAAGAAAAAATACAAATAAAAACATTTCTCTGAGGTCATGTACATTGTATCACCAACCTGTGGACACTTGGCTGCACTGTAACAATCTCCCGCTGTAGCAAAGGGCACAGGTCGACCAAGAAGAGTCTGGGAAAACTGGAGGTCTGTGACTGTTAGACGACAAAGATACAAATCTAGAGTCACAATGTGCAAAAGCAGAAGTAAACACACTCTGAAGACAGCTGCTCAGAGGTAAATAAGCACACTGAATATCAGCAACTTAAGTTTATGTAATGCATTTTATTTCATTGCAAAATTGATGTCACTTCACTGTCACACAACCAGATGTTTTTTCCGTCACTAAAAGATTTTCTCCAAAAAAGATCTTGCAATTAAAATTCAAACCTACAAATTAATCTGCTTACCAACTCTAAACTCCTATAAAACCTATCCAATCTGCCATATTTTTACTAGTTTTGCATTAAAAAGTAATTTATTTTTTACAAATTAGAAACATTTTGAATAAACTGTTGTGAATCGCAGCATTTTTAAAATAATTTTTCATTTAAAATCATTGTGTCAGTCTGGACCTTGTTTCTCTGGATCTCTTGTTAATGCCTTATTTACACTAAATTGTCACACATGATAACCATAACCAGAACCCTTTAAAGCCTTCCTCTCTTTACGTTGCCTGTATAAAATAATGATAAAGCTCATGAGATGCTTCCCTTCATCTTGAACTCATTACCCCCCCAGCGTTCTTCAAGCCGCCTGAGAGCCAAATTAGTACCATGCAGGGGGAGGAAGGCAGGGAGGGTGGGAACATGTGCTGTCAGGACCCAGACCAGACGGAGAGGATAGGAGGATGCTTGTGTAGGTTTTTAATCCAACTTCCCCCCCCAACACACACTCTCACACACATGTATTATACACTAATGCACATACTCTAATCAAAGGCATACTTGGACACAACAGGGAAGGTGGAGCTGACTTTAGTAATGAGCAGATGAATATGGCCTGGAGATATATGCGTATAAGTGGAATGGTGTCTGTAAATGTAAATGTGGAATTTGCTCGCATGCTAGTATGAATAAGTGTTTGATGTTTATGCTGCTGCGTGCTTGGGTGTGTGCACTCATATCTTCAGGTGTTCGTGTGCGTGCTTGCTAAAGATGTGAGAGGCAGCATCACACAATGTCCGTCTGCGCTGGATAGCAGGCACGCATGTCTGCACTGTATGTGCACGCATGCATTCCTTCATTCTCGTGCTCACGTGTTTGTGCTGAGAGGCCCGGTTTCGAGTCGTCGCCTGGTAATGTGAACATGGACCACTGAAGGGTCATTATTTTGATTTAGAGGAGAGAGTGTGGGGAAAGCAACACATACTGCACCCAGACAGCCGTGTTAAGCGCTATGGGATTAAGCATCTAAGGGTTAAAACAATACTGATGTGTGGTCTCATTACAGTAGACAGTGTAAAGCAATCACACAGTAATTACGCACTCATTATCCTCAGAGAACTCAGGTCCAGGCGAACTTTGTGGAAGAGTGTGTATCCTGCTGCTGAGTAGTCGTTCCTACAGTCGCAGTCCTGTCTGCGGCTGCCGTTATACGGACATTCAAACGGGTTCAGCAACCTTTGTATTAAAGACAAAAAGTATTAGGATTTATTAAAGACACACAAAAGAATCCGAACACTTACAAAAACAACATTTTACACACATGGAGTAACAAACAACACCATAATTCTGTTACCTCACTTAATAAAGTTATTTTGAGCTACACTGGGTCAAAGCTGATGTGGCTATCAGTCATCTATAGATTGTACACACCTGTGCCCATAAACTTCAGAGTAGTTGTCTGTCTGACCGCTGCGCAAAGTAACATACTCCTTGGGGAAATCAGTCTGCATCTCGGCACAGTAAATCTGAGGCCAAACACATTGAGACAACATATGAGGGCCCGTGGGGAAGCTTCAGGTTGAGTCATGATGTGTGAGGGAGCAATTCTGACAGGACAGACACACCTGTAGGATCCGCGACTTGACTTTGAGATAATATTCCCCATCTATCTTCACGCCTTGTCTCATCTGGACCTCTCTGCAGGAAGTGAACAACCGGCCTGGGAGAAGAAATATGAAGGGAGCGGGGAGAGAGGTTTGAGTGTAGCAGCAAGGAAACAGGAAACTGACATTAAAAGTCTGCCACCAGCCTGTGAATGTCATGATTTTTGGACTTTCCACCTGTGCGAGCCCGTCCATAAATCTGTCATCCATAAATGCCAGAAAAATTGCAAAAGCTATTAAGTCAAACACCACTATGAGAAAGGATTGTAAAGCTGGCTCCTGTCTTCTTAAATAAGAGGTGCTATAAGTGTTTCTTTGTATTTGTGTTGCCTCCTCTGTTTTCCCAGAGTGCTGTTGAGCTCACATCACGCTGATTAGCTAATTAGCATTAATACTTGACCGCAGACCTGGCTGCCACCCGAGCATATCATTTTAATTTCGGCAGTGCCTGACTTGGCAGAAGCCATGTCGGGAATGAACAGCCCAGTGCACCAGCACTGGAACATCAGAAATGTGGGGGAGCAAACCTAGAAACTTTGGCCTGCTGCCGGGTTGTACAACGCGTGCAAGTTCACAATGAAAACTGCCTTGGCCCCGACACACGCCCCCGAGGCGTTTTGACTGACTGTCCGTATCACAATTTGTAGAAAAGTGCTGACTGTCTATTTATTGTTCCACTCCAAGAGCCTTTAAGTGGGGGTCCCTGTTCTGCCTAATGTGTTTGCTTCTATAAACACAATCAGATACGGTGTTGGTCGCCACATATACAGCACAGTCAATTTCACGCCATCACTCTACACATTCCTGCTTGGCAGTAAGCGCTGCATGGATCACAACTGTTAGACACAAAAGCAGAATTCTGGAGTTTTGTGTTTAAGAGCCAAAATAAGACATCTGGATATTTGAAATCAAGGGTAAAGAAGTAAAAACAAAGCTTTGGGTTACTCACATTCTCTGTCTTGACATGCAGCTTGAGACTCAGGTCTTTCTGAAGGACGGCACTGTTTGGACGGTTGGCCTTTGGAGGTCACACACTCCACTCTGCGCTCCTTCACTCCTGCCCCACAGGTCTGAGAGCACTGTTACACACACACACGCACACACACAAATACACAAAGGCATTTAATCACACAGCTACAACACAATGAGCAAATAAGCTGCAACTGGATCCAAATCCACAAATGAGATTTATGACTCAGAACCGTAAAATGCACAAGTCATCAGAAATGCTATTTGAACGCAGCGATTAGCTCGAGTGGATTTCTCACTGCCTAACAAGCGTTTTCTGTTTCACCTTGCTCCACGGGCCAACTTTCCAATAGGTTGTGTGCGGGCAGTCCCTGAGGAGACACGGCCGGGTGCCAGGGGGGTGGGGCTCAGGGCAACGGGTGCTGGCAGGGGAGGAATCGGTAAGAGCGTACGGGCGCAGAGCCTGAGAGGAGGGCATCACAGAGCAGGAGACGATTCGCTGCTGGTAGCCCACACCACAGCTTGCAGAGCACTGCACCACACACAGATACACACAGATACACACACACTGACAGTTACTAACTGTGGCATGATCGACTATTTGCAAAAAGCAGTAAAATCAAATACATACTTAGATTCTTCATATGGGACTCACTTAGTACTTATGGTACATTTATACTTCATTTGATAAGCCAATTAAAGTACTGGATTATACCTGCTAATTGCAAATATTGTGCTGAAATACATCATTCTTTGGATTATGTCAAACCAAAATATGAACATACATTTTGGACAGTAACTAGGAAGGTTCAAGCTTCTCATGTGTGAGCATTTGCTGCTTTTCTCTGTTTTTTTTCTCAGTTACAAATGTATACTTTGGGGGTTTGAGCTTTAGGTTGGATAATACACATAATCTGAAGATGTCAGCTTGGGATCTTCTTTCATTTTTTCTTCTTTACAAGTTTTACTTGCAGAAAAATTACAGTCTTTCTCTCTTCTTTCTTTCCTACCTGGGACCATTCCCCTGCGGTCCACATGTAGTGGCAGGGAGCTGCTTTGCAGGGCTGGTGTGATTGTGGTTGGAATGATGGCTCACAGTAATCATCCTGGACGGGTATCATCCCTGGGCCCATGCATCCCACCTTCCTGCTCCTAAAACCTTCTCCACATGTTGCATTACACTACAAGGAAAAGCAACACAGGAAGAAGAAGTAAGAGTGAAGAGGAGTTGGCAGAGGGGGGGCAGTGTTGTACTTTCAGCAGCATCATCTATAACTTTTCAGACTCCTTCTTGCCCTATTTAGCTTTCCCAATAGACACTCATTATTACTGAACACTCTACAACAGTACAGCAAACTGAGTGCTCTATGACAATGGAAACATCAGCTCACAAAGAATGCAATCAAAAGCATGTGCTGTGGTTACCATTAAAAGATAAAAGTTAAGCTGGTTTTCCAAAGGCCCAATAATGGTTTATAGGAGTATTTAAAGGTAATGATATCGACAAGAATCCTAAAATTAGTTCATGTACAAAGTCAAACTATTAAAGACAGGAGGTTGTGAGTTCATAGGCAGACAAGAATCTGAACGCTGCAAACATTAATGCAGCAGGAGGATGCAGTTTTATGTCCCTACATGGTGCCCCTCTTTCATGCTTCACTTTCAGGGACAAAGGATGGGACATTAAAGAAAGATGAGCAAAGAAAAAAAACACTGTGTGCTAGCGTGACACAGAGCAGTGATACTCAGCAGGACAAAAGGCATGATGGCCATGTGTACTCTGAGGTTTGATAAAATTTACCGCCTGATGGTTATCAACAAAGTCCCAACGGCTGACGCAAAAAAGGCAAGAGTACCTGCAGGTCGTCCATTTAATGGTGGGGCGAAAGAGAGAAAGAGCAGAGAACTCAGCCAATAAAAACCTTAATAAGATGGTTCAACATCTGCTCATCTCTCTGGGACACAGAGAAAGGAAAGCAGGAGGGGAGAATGTATATAGGACAGGAGAGAAAGAATGAATCGGTACTTACTTCCTCCCATTCTCCAGTGACCCAAGTGTAATGTGTGCATTCTGCAGGTTGGCATGGCCGGAGATGGGCAGGACGCTGACGAGCCTCACAAAGATCCTCTCTGACCTGTCCGCTTCCCTTCAGCCTGCAGTAAACATCTCGGTTCTGGACTCCGACTCCACAGGTGACAGAGCACTTTGGAAAAAGAGTCACAGAGTACATATCTGAGGGAGGTAAACTCAATACAAAGTCTATAGCATGGTGTGGAGGGCTCAGGGTGAAGGACTGCATCTGCACGGAGCTGCAAAATGTGTAAAAACACACCACGAAAAGAGTTTTTTGGCATTAGTGCTGGCTAGAAAAACCTCAATTTTGGTGAAAGGGCAACATCTTAATACATTCAAGATGGGAAAACAGGCAGAAAACAGTAAACATGTCTCCTGGTGAGTCTTTGAAACAGTAATTTGTGATATTAATGCATAGTGGCACAAGAGGAAGAGTCATTAAGGACATTCAACTGACTAACACTGGTCAAACAGTTAAATCTAGTTAAAATTTGCTAACAGGAGCCATATGAGCTTAAGGTCATAAAAGACCAAATAGAGCTTTTTTAGCAAGTAGAATAAAATAAGTAATGGTATGTTTTATAGCTTATGAACTCAAGTTGTCATTAGTAAGAGAATAAATGTGCCACATAGACTTTTTTTAGATGTTTGTCTTGTCTTCGAGGTTGCTGCCTCGATGCTCAGAGTTGCTGCTTTGATCCTTCTGAACGTTGCATTCAATAAAACCAAAGCTGGTTTGTTGCCTCTCTGTGAGACGTATATCTGGGGTCACACAAAGGTCTATCTCAGACATCTCTTTGATGTGCTTTGAGAAGCATACCTGCATACTGAGGAAGCACTCTGTAAGGCTCGAGCTGATCGGCCTGATTTCTCTCTGACTCTCCTACAGACCTCAAAGAGCAGTGCCAGGCCTCAGCGATTTCACACAGTCAGAAAAATCTGCGCATTATACAGCGAGTATCAAATTTCTCAAAAACTTCCAGATGTCCGAGTCTCGCCGCATTCGTGTGTTATCATTACAGAGTGGTTGAATGTGAAGGGTCAAGTCCTTGAGTTTGGAAAGAGAACAAAAAGCACCATGGGAAATCTGACCTTCAAATAAAAAAAATGCATTTTAAAGTCTTACAAAGCATGAAAATAGAACCTGCTGTTAAAGTGATTTTAGTCTCTGTTAACCGCTACAGCTACACAAACCTGATTCTCTTTCCCTGCAAAAGACGTTCCTGTATCAGAAACTACAAAGATATCACAAAACTATAGAAAAAAAATTAGCCCACTATTTAATCATTTTTTTAATAACACTGTATGTTATTGTCATTGTCTCAGTAGCTTTTAAAGGGTCATTTCATCTTAAATACTAAACCTGTTTTGACACATATGTCTAGCGATGTCTTGTTATAAAAACAATTTTGTTTTTTGAGGTTGTGTGACATTGTCTTTAGAATTTCTTCTGCCACCATAATTTAATGTATGTTCATTTAATTGTATTTGTGCTGCTTTCAAAATTGAAAACTTACATTTGAAACCTCCAACAACAATGCGTTTTTTCAAAAAGCATCGTCTCTTTAGCTTGGTGTTATCCACAAAACAAAAAAATGTTTCATTTAAACCACTTTACAGGCCCTACAAAACTGTTGACAGACTAATGTGTGGATTATCCAGTGAAACAAGAGCATTGTTTCTGGAAACAGAAACACTGCTGATGCTGCATATTCTTTTTTTTTAGTGTATTTTCATCTCTGTATTCCCTAAATACAACATTTCATTGTCCTCCATTGTATAGGATGGAGATAGATATTTTAGAGATGGATATCTCAGAAATCTTCCCCCAAAGTCAAAACCACCCACATAGTTGAATAGTACCAGACAAAAATGATAAAATATGTTCCATTGTTGTTTGGATGAACCGACTTTCTAGCTGCAATTCAAAATAATCAAGTGGAAATTAATGTACCAGCAAAACAAGGAAAATGATACTTGTGTCCTTGGCTCAATGGGCAGTCCATTACCCCCACCCCAGCTTGCCTAACATGTTGCCCATTACACCCCCAGTCAGAGGTGACTGAGAGGGCCGGGTAGCTGTGGAATAACTCAAACAGTGGGTGCTGAGGTTTCAAAGTTGTCACATGCATGGATATTAAGATATAAAACATGTCTTTATGCTCCAGTTGAGGATTTCATGGTTGCTGGTGGTATGTGGAGGAAGATGATTGCTTCCAGACACCAGCGAGGGAGAGAGTGAGAGGGGAGAAGAGAGCAGAGTGGCACAAGTCCTGTGGAGGGAGGCAGACGTGGGTGTTTTTGGACCTTTTGGGATTTAACTAATACTTGAAAACAGGAGGGGGATAATGTTTGATTATCAAACTGGGAATGAGACGATTTCTGAGAATTGGAATTTGTGAAAAAAAAATGCAATTAGGAAACATTGCTCAGCCAAGGGGAAACAGAAAAGAAGTAATCCAATCACTAAACAGATTACACAGGCCTTATAGCAACTTCAATCATTGTTTTCCATTCATAATGGATTTTATGAGTACACAAATTATTTTCACCAGACTTTCTCCCTCAGCTCTTTAAGGCTTTATGATGTCTTTTCACTCAAAATTTTGGGTTGTATTTTAATTATTTCAGTCACCTTGTTCATTCAGCAAACAAGCTAAAACAATGGACAAAACACTACCTGACTGGCACCAAGACAGCAGACAGACAAAGGTTGGAAGCTAAAGAGTCAATCATTTCCTTCAGTAGTTGGTGAGGACAAATCTGAGCTAAAGGAGAGACAATATTGCCTTTGCATTCATGGGATTAACACAAATACTGCTCTAGATGCAAATGTTGCTTCATATATTTGCTGGATGTTTAAAATAGAATACGATGGAACTGAATTTACTTTATTAATCCCAGAAGGGAAATTCAGATGTCTGTAGATTCAGATGCAAAAAGGCAACTTTTTGCAAACAAGTAAGCAATATCCACATCAAAAATGATAATATGCTCGCAGCTGTTTCCCATGATACTGCAGGTTTAAGACGCACACCATGCAACCTCTTTGTATTTACCACATGTTTTTGAACACACTGTATGCTTGTTCCTCGGGGTAATTGGACAAAGCATGACAGAACATTCCTCCTTTAGTCTGCCATACAACTTGTGATGAATATGGTTCTGAATATTTTCCTCCCTGCAGGAGCTCAGTGTGGCTTTGAGTCAAAACTATGCAGCATTTCCTCTTGGTAGCGCATATCAGGACTGTGTGGTCGGCTCCACGATGACTGCGACCTAACCCCCACAAGGAGGCCTTTGCACCACCCGTGTCTGGTTGCACCAGTGTACAATGGCACAGAAACCTGCTGTGCCTCAGGATGTGTGTCATTCTTAACGTCATGCTTTTATCTGTATGGGAGGCCGTTAGCTCGGCCGCGTCAGCTGCAAATCTGGATCTCCCTGTTTACTGCGTTTCATTACGAAAGCTAATTTAGATAAATAGATACATCATTTATACATAACATGCTTGTCAGTGTGTGGTCTGACGACAAACTTCAAAAGAAGAGCTCACTCAGCATAAAGCGGTACTGCAGATTACACTAAACAACTATTTCAGCACTTTGTCTGAATATTTTAAACCCGACATCTAAATGTCAAGTACACTACGTAAACTGTTTTACAAATCCAGCCTGTGGTGTTTAGTTCACACTTGAGGAAATGACACATTACTCTTTAACAAGAATAAACTGAGTGGTGATTGGACAGGTGCTCTGTGTGTACATGTCCTACATCTGCAAACCTCTGGGAAGTGTTTGTGCTTGTGTCTCAGCTGCTCACAGCGGTTACTGTTTGTATGGCCCCCAAGAGGCCCAGGCTGTTTTGTGAGCCAGAGGGGACGACGAGAAGAGCAAACATACCTCCCTCCACTTGTTGGCCTTCCAACTGGGGCATCCCCGCGCCCGACAGGCCTTCTGTGTCCGCGGCCGAGGCAGATGAATGCAGTGCTCCTCCTCTATTTTGGTTTGGTTCTGATAAACACAGGCTATCTCCCGCTGCTTGGTCCCCCGACCACAACTTACTGAACACTGGAGAGAGAGAAGGAGATAAAAAGGGAGGGTGGGAGTTGGGTGGATGGTGAGAGAGAAACAGGGCTTATTAGCAAAGTTCTGCCGAAGATCACAGCTCTCAATGTCTACTATGTCTTACAGCAGTCATAACAAGGGTGACAAATGTATTACAAACACTATATTTGTATATTTTTTTTGGATTAATTTTCAGTGATGTTTATATTTTTTGTAACTTTCTGTGTAATTTATTGATGAAAGAAGAATTTCTGAATCACATGGGGAAATAAGAAGCCTTAAAAAAGTCTCTAGAGGAAACCAATTTCAAAGAAAACTCAAAAACAAATAATGACATCTGTGAAAAACATGAAAAAAATTTTAACTTGCATACAGAGATTGTGTACGGGAACCAAAAGAGCCACAGATCTTTACACATAGACACAAAATGAAATGTGTTTGGACCTGAACTCAATGTGCTCCCAACAGCTTCCACCATGCATGACATGGCTACATGAGCACTGTAGACAAATTTCACCAAACAACTTATATGGACTTCGCATAAACCTTACGTTAAATATGCATGTGCTGCTAGAATGAAGCCAACGATTTTAGGCTATAAACAGAGAAATTACACTGGCAGAAGCTGAGGAAAGAAGAGGACCATGGCTGCATGCACACAACAAGACAGCCATCTGGTACAAATAAGGAACATAAATATAACTCAATAATGCCACAGAGACACGAGAAGGTAGAAAAAAAACACACAAATAAAACTGGATTAAAATTCTGAAAAGACCTTTTGCCTGAAATTGTAGAAGGAACCATACTAGAGACTTCGGTCCTCATGAGGACAGACAGCAATTAGGGAGCCCACTATTTCTGCTTGACGAGTGAGCGCCCCCATACAAAGCCACTCTAAAAATGGGGTGCTGGAATCGAATACACAAGACGACGAGAGTTACATTTTTTCTTAGCGTATTTTCCAGTCCAGATAATAAACATAATATTGCATTGTCCTGTAATTATGATCTCAGAATGTTGCATAACACGAAACACAACATTTTTTTTTCCCCCTATGTGCTCATTCTTCTGATCATACTACAGATGATGGAGGGTTACCAAAAGGTCCTGACTTTACAAATGTTTTGACCATTTTGTCTTTTCTCACAGCTTCTAGGAGCTGAAATCTTTTTTTTTTTTTTGTTGAAGTCTACCGATCAGGATTTGAGTTTCCATTTGAATCCTTCAAACAAAGCCACCACCAGCCTTTTCTTCTTAAGTGTGGTGCGGGGCTGTGGTTGACACCGCACACACATGCATCATACACATTGTAATTACCGAGGCATTTTAAACACAGGGCTGCCTCAGCTGACGGAGAACATCAAAGCCGAGGCCAGAGCTGAGTGACTGGTCCCAGAGCAAGGCAGATTCACATACCCGCCGCACACACACTCAAAAATGATAACAGAACTCCCTCTACCTCAGACGAGAGAGCAGAGACAGGCAAACATGTTGGAGGGGGAGTGATGAGGCGGAGGGGTAGCCCCTCCTTACTGCTGTAAAAGCAGAAGGAAAAAAAAGAGAGAAAGGAAAAAAAAGGAAGGAAGAAAGGAAATCACAGCCATACGGGCTGCGCTCCCCCACCTGAACTGTATCTGCATTTGAACGGCAAAGGGAGAAGAGACGCTATATGGCGTCGTGCTCCTCCCTCCCTCCATCCTACCAACCTCATCTGTCAGCCATTAGTTAATCAGGGCTGGTAACGCAGAGCACAGAGAGCTGGCACAGCTCGTGGGACAAGAGGACAGCTTCACCTCTGAGAGCAAGAGGAGGGCAAGGACTCAGAGACCTCTGCTTCACCGATCAACAGCTGGGCTGCTTCACTCAGCAGCACCCACTCAGGTAGGACTATTCCACTTATCACTGACTCTCAGCCCCCAAAAGTGTGACAAGTTAATGTTTCTTTACTTAAAAAAATAGTGGGGCCTGTGTTTGGAGAAAAATGATGTTTAAAAGTTGGTGTCTGATTATTTTAAGAGCAGACTTTGTATCAGGATGGTATTTGGTGCTTTGTGGAGGTGAAACATTACATGTGTTTTATCTGAACTCTAATATATATATTTGTGTTCAGTTCAATCTGGATATGCCTTAGTAATCTAATGTGTTGTGTAAGAGTGTTTTAAATATATGGAAAGAATTCACAGGGTCACTTTAATCTGAAGGCTTGAGAAAAAAACACATAAATCAACAGGTCTCATGGGAAATTAAACTCTCTTAAGGCAGATTTGCCCTCCCACGTTGTCCTAGTAATTATTTCACATGATTAGGTGGGTTAAATCTGGTATAATCCTGTGAGGTTCATCAAGGCATAATGTGGATTACTATATGGAATGACTCACCCGCTTTACATTTGGCACAAAGTTGAAAATCAGCCAAGTAAAACAACATTTTTCCCCCCAAGCAGAATATTGCAAAGAAAGACATAATTGATATTTAAAGCCATATGAAATGAAGATGCAGAGCTCAATTATTCACTTAAGTGTCTCCAAAGCAACATTTTTGATTTGATAGTGTTTCATAGTTCTGAAACAAACCACAAAATTGAGTGCTAAACCAGAGCTGGCTAAGTCAAGCCTTTTCTGTGTTTGCTGTGCATCCATAAAACCGCCTGGGGAGTTTTGAACATGCATGTCTGATTTGAATTAAATGAACATAACAAGATCTCACACAGACAGATGTCTTACAGATAAATTCTAACGGGATAATCACACTGAATTCCTTTGTCTAGAACTGGCAGGCAGCAGCTACGAGATGACCCCACCCACCGCTCCAGTGTGAACAGGTAAGCCAATAAGACACATGGAAACTTTTAGGCATCCAAGAGGAACTTAAGTAGAGTTTAACCATCTGTCACTCAGCTGATAAGGCAATGAAAGCAGCTAATACTGTGCAGTACCTCACAAAATGGTAAAATCCACAAAAAGCGGCTAATCCTCAGATCAAACTGCTTAGGTGTTGAGGTGCATTTATTTGATCACTGATCACTGTGGCCTTAAGAGTGCAAGAAAACATTCATTACCCTGAAAACAACAATTATACCATAAAAACCTTTTGTGTTAAAAGCTGAATGGTTTATATGGGTTAGAAATCAAAAAAGACTCTCATTATACAAGCTTTGTCAAATCTCTTATGATGCCAGATCAGTGATAATGATATCTTTGTCTGACTTTATTGTTTGAAATGCAAGTATGTTTTTCAGAATTTTAGCTAATTAGTCAACCACTAATAATGATGTCGTTAAAAACAATGAAACAAATTGTATAATGAAACAAAATCCACTAGGAGACAACAACCAAGCTAGATTTTACACAGTGAAAGTTTTGAAGATTCAAAGCATTTTCTGGTCCAAAGTAAAGGCCCCAGAATTTCTGTTTAGACTGTATGTTTTTGCTTTATATTTTCTATATTGAACTTTTTAAGTGAGACCATATCTTAAATGTGAGAGCCAAGGTTAAATTCCAATCACATTGCAGCACGTTCACAACGCAAGAGGACGGTAATACCAAGCATATGGTAACTGTAGTTACATAGATTCTTCAAAGGAGCTCAGCGTTGACCCGGAGCAAGAACAAACTTGCAAGAACAGACTGTGAAGGGAGTGTAGAATTATACCCTGCACTACATGTTGTCAAGGCTGAGAGATACAGAATCTTCAAACAAAGTTAACTGCTCCACTGGGACGTCCAAATCAAGCAAGAAACAAGGAGTAGTACTTCAGAACTGACTGTAATTCAAGAAAGTGTCAAGTGATTTGTTAAAGCTTTATCAGTGTCACCATGTTCCTTGAAGCAGAGATTAAACAGCAAATCACAGAAAGAAGAAGGCGAGAAGGGGTGAGATAAAGGGCCCTGTCATACACCCGGCGCAAACGCAGTGCACCAGTGGTGCCACTAGTGTACAATAGCAAATCCACTTGCACCGTGTCTGTGTGCTGAGGGGCGGGAGGTCTGAGAATGAGGGCAGAAAGGAGCATGGCTCGGCGCATTTGCTATATTGTACCCGGAGCATTGCACTTAGACCAGCCAAAACCTGGTCTAAACGCAAGGCACAAATGTAAAACAGCCTGTACTGTAAGTTCAGCCGTCTGTTTACGTTTGTGCTAGGTGTAAGATTGCAATACGCCTGCGCCACTGGCGCACGGCGCAACCAGTCTTTAGAGGTAATGAGAGCAGATTCTCTGATTGGTTATTGCATTTTCGGCCAAAAAAACACCCATGAAACACCCATGAACTGATGAGGTGATTGCACACAGCTGATAGGACCATCCTCTGTGACCCAGTGGCTCATTGGGCAGAAAGAGCAGGATACCTCTGCTGCCCCTGGAAAAGGTTGATCTGGACACTCCCCTGAATAAATTAAAACCCCTGCACCAAGTGTAAGATGGGGCCCAGAGAGTCATAAAACATTCTTCTCTGTTCATGGTCTTTGTAGGGAGGTTTCAGACAGAAGTCAAAACAACACATGCTGTCAACATGGGAACAGCTGGTAAGAGCGGCGTCATGGGGCAGAGGAATGTCAGGAGTCATAGATCTTTTATCCATCAGGCCAAAATAGCCACCCAGACTTGTTGGAAACCACACAGGAGCAGCGTGAAATCCTGGCATTAATATATCAAACACATCTCATGCTAACCTTAACTTATTTTAGCCGTTTATCATTTTAAAAGATGCTTTGAATTATAGAAATAACGTGAAGAATTTAAAAAAGACATATGAAAAGTTACCCACATGCACAACTTAGATAAAATAATGAATTTCAGATGTGACAAGTTGATTTTGCCATGTTATCACTCCAGGATAGATGTGAAAATATGGAAATAATTTCCTCTTTCCGTCACTTAAGTTCCTGACAGAAAGCCTCAGGAGCTACATCGTGCCCCTGATTGGCTAAAACTAAACAGCACATTTTGCACTTAATGCCAAAAGTATGACTTTGCCATCTTTAGAGAGTTAAATAAACAGCTGGTTAAGTAGGCATACACTTTCTCCAACACGGTTTCCTTTTTAAGTCAACACCACTCAGAAAGGATACACCAAGCGGCCATAAGTCAGAAGGAAATGACAAAACAGCCAAGTTTTTCCATCCGTCTGTACATTCCACAGAAAGCTTTTTTCCATTACTATGTTATACTGAAACATCAGCACTGCTCAGAACTCTGCTGCGTAAGTAGGAAATGAGGAATAGCTATTAAAAAGGCAGAAAAACAAATTTTCTATGTCAGAACCTGAAATATATAAACAACAGACCAGCTGTAAAGTTATAAAGTAGTGACCTTTGACACGGGACATTCAACTCTAACTCCCTCTTCCTGTTACACAGCTGCTTTTCTAATCTGTCATAGCAACCAGCCTGCCACAGCTCTCATACAGTGAATATAACAAAACATGAAAGAGCTTGATTTATCGGCTTTGCTAACAAGAAAAAAAAGATTTTAAGAGTCAGTCATGTAAGAGAAGTAGACTAATTTGGATTATTTTGGTAATAAAAGAGATATTAAATGGAGGAAAATGTGCACCTGCAGTGCCTGTGTCTCATTACCACAAATCGACAGGCAGAACATTGTTAACATTATTTATGACAGCATTATAGAGGTGAGTCATATGGAGCTTTTTTTGTTATTATTTTTTATTAGTTTTTAATTATGAATGTTAGAGTTCAACAAAATTATTATTGGTTTTTTAACCTTTTCTGTAAAGCTCTGCTAAACCTGTGTTTGATCTCGGCTAAGTTCACGGCACTGATTCCTAACAGGACAAATACCTCCAACAGAGCAAAAACCCTCCCAAAAACACTCCACTGATGAGGAAAACAAACAAGCAAAAGAACCCCAAACCAGTCAATAAATAAATAATATAAAATTAACAAATGTAGTGGTCAGTAATGAAAAATACAACCCCTTCTTGACAGCTTTTGTGTCATTCTAACAAACGACAAATGAGAAGTTGTGACATACATATCTGCTTCAATGCTGCCATGCTGAAATGTTGATATGGAGCTATACTTAATAATAACCCCAGAAAGAGGTGAAGATTTGCAGCTGGTCTTTGTCTTACATTTAATAAATTTAATATCTTTGGGTTTGAACTGTTGGTTGGGCAAAACAAGATATTACACTGGATGTAAACTAAATGGCAGGGACAATTTTTTGAAGTTTTCCCAATGTTTGATCAACTAACAAGAAGAAAAATTGGCAGGTTCATTTGTAAATGAAAAAAAAAGTTAATCATAGCCCTTAGAATATACATTTAACAAATATGCTAGAGTCTTTTAGTAATCAGCGAAGAAAGAACTGAAGAAATAACATGAACAGTGCACCAGGCACTGACAGACATACAGGAATTTCCTCACATCTGTGGACCAGTGGCCCTTTTAACATACAGTAGAACATTGAACCATTAGAAACAGACCAGACAGGTAGCAGCTACCTCATGGAAAATACAGCAGACACACTCAAATACTACAATACAAGTATAGCGAAATCCCTAACCTTCTGTAGAGTTGCCAAAACATCAAACAGTCCAGAATGTTGGAGTTGGATGACAGGCCCCATCAGGTCTGACGTTGTAGCCTCATGTGAGAAGAATATATATTGAAGTGGAGTCTGAGAAGCGACTCCTAGAGGTTTTAGAGGCACTTTATAATACTTGACCGAAGAGTTGAAGCAAAGCAGGCCCTCTCTACCTGTGTCAAAGTGAGGCCATGCTCCCTATTATTCGATGAGCCTGGGGTAGACCGACTTAAATGCTTCCAGACTTTCACATCCTGTCTCCTCTTATTTCATCTCGCTACATCTGCTCCCAACTCGGATCACCCACAAAATAACATCTCGACAACATACCAAATGTGCTTCTCTCTGGATTTCCACCAATGCTCTGCACATATTCACACTGGTTCTGAGTCAACTATTACAGCATTAATATAATATTTTAAAAGCTCTTTAAGCTACAATAAGTTGTGTGTGTTTATGCAAGTGCCGGCAAAGAAAATCTACTCTAAAGTGCACATTATGTTAAACTTATCTTCATTACATCAAAAGGTCTGAACCTAAAAGAACCTTTATTCCTTGTGTGTGTGCTATGCTGTGATCCGAAGATCTTTTATCTTTAGATAAAATCTCACAGCATCTGGTTTTCTACTTCCAAGTCTTAATGCTTTGCCTAAATCTGTAGGCCACAGTGCTTGACTTTTAACCAGCAAATCATCAACTGAACTATTTTGTTTTCTCTCAAAAGGCCGAAATGAAACATTATCTCCTGACTCAGATTTAAATTAAAGCCATGACAAGAAGCAAGCCTGCGAGGACCAGCGGGGACCTTCAAGCCACCGGCTTGCTCAAACTCAACTGGCAAACGAAGCAGGGTCAGGAAACACAAGCCCAGTGATGTCACGACCAACTGACCTCAGGGTGACAGGTTTGGAAAATGTTCATGCCCGCTGCCCTCAGGCCAAAGGCAAGTATGTCAGTGTTGTGCATGTGGATTTCATTTGAAGCAGCATGATTAGTTCACAACTGTGGTTCCCCCTGCATGGGAAACCTGCTCTTAACAGGAAACGGTATGTTTTTGTTAGCAACAAACAGGCATAAATTACCAAAATGGTGCTGTGGTTGCCAATTTATCACAGATAGTCTTATATTTGCTGCTTGCACACTTTGACACTGCTTTTAAGGTCATTACTATTAGTTTATAATGTTTACATTCCTGTTTATGTTGAATTATGTGTCTGCAAACCTAAAATTGTGCAATAAATGTGATAATTGTTTCGTGTCTTTTCTTTTTTCATACATAACAAATGTGTTTTAAACACCTGTATTTGGCTAATAAGCATGAATTTGAAAATCCAACACTGAGAGTGTCTGAATCTGCCACTGCAAGATTAGAAATTATTAAGTGTCATGGGGAGAAAAGTGGAGACAAATTATTTTTAGAGGGATGAAGTATTACAAGGGTTTTATTTATATTTTTAAAATTGGTTGTTAAAATATCTCTTAAACATAGGGAAAAAGATATTAAAGAAAAGTCTTGGCTAAAATGCTTTGTGATTAATAAATGATCTTGTGGGATAATAATGGTATTATTACATTCCCATGAAGGTCTTAACAGAGTGTAATAACATGGGGAGAATATGGAGCATGTTTGAGGTATGATATCATATACATTTAAAAAAAAAATTTAAAAAGACTTAAAATGTAAACATGAGCTACTGCTGCAAACTGATGTGACTGATAGTGTGAAAGTGTTTTTATTTAGTTAAGTTAATTTTTGAGGGCATGCTGCTGACAGAAGAAGCCATTACAGAAGGTAAGTACAGTGTTATGCAACACAAGAGGCCCAGGATCATTTTATCCTTGTGTGGCCTCTAAAAGAGAGTCAGCTTCAAAACAACTTTATTGGAACAATATTCATTTTTTTAATCTCTGAAATTATAAACTAAATAATTAAATCATTAAATTGAAGTGGCATAAGTGGCTTCTTGTAATATTTTATAAAAGTCACGTGTGTGAGGGTAATACAACTGATGTTGGCATATAGTTTAAATTGAATCATTTTGTTGGACACTTGATGCTGCAGTATACAGACTCTAGCTATATTGATCAAAGCCTTACAGTATATAAAAGGTTTATTTTTGTAGAATTTTGAAATTTAGCCCATTTTAACATATTAACCTTAATTACTATTGTATATAAATAAACTTCCTTATATTACTTCTCAGAGAACTTAAAGGAGCAATGTTAATGTGTGTTTTTCTTCAAAAAATAATAATTTCTAATGAAAGCAGAACCATATCACCTGCATAATTTAATGAGTTCTAAAAAATACTGGCTCTCCAGGGCTAACTTTTGGATCTCTTCAACTGAACAACCCTTGCCAGCATGAATTAATACCAATTATTGTTGTAGTAAAAGTAATTCGCAGGCAGTTTCTTGCCAAATGCATCACAGAGAGCTCCATTAATGCAATGGTAAACAGATGTGCCACCCAGCGCTTAAGTTTTGATTAGGACTGTGTACATTTTTCTCCTGGGAGAATACAAAATAAAATGTTAAAAACCCATAAAAGGAAAAGGCCTGGAGTGTTTTTACACTACATTATGCAGAGGTATGTAAAGTACTGCAGATATTATAGAAACAGAGTTTAAGTATGCCTCTAAAAGCATGATTATTATAAGAATTAATGAAAAAGGCCACTTAAATACCACATAATGGCTTACAAGTTCAGACTTTTCTTCAAACTGTTTACAGTGACTCACCTACACACTATATAATGTGTGTGTGCATACTGCACATGTATTTTGTGTCTTGTAAAGCTTCTTCCCTTGTTTAAGCAATAAACTACATATTCCATATTTTACTACTTTTGCAGTGTGCTGTGTCTTATTTAATTTTTTCATCTTGAAAGGCTCCCCCCAGGGTGATAACTGTCACATTAATTTGTGTACTTATTTGTTTCCAATCCATGTGACATAAATTGTGCTCTTCCTTTGGAATAAAATGTAATTATGGAAATTATTATAGGCAGTTTGTCAGTACGTTATTGCATTGAGAAACAACACAAATTTCACAGTTATGTTTCTTTAATAATTTTTACAATAAGAAATTGCTAATTCAACATGTTTATGTAATTTTGCATTTGAATGCAATAAATAGCAGAAAAACAACAAACCAAAATATTCAACAAAAAAAAAGGAGTTGTAATAAGAGATTTTCCCTTGAGTTTGGCAACTTTGCACCATAGGGTTAAAATAATGAAGTGAAACTGTCATGGCTGATGGGTCTTGGTTGCACTGAAGAAGTGAGAATGATGCACACAAACAACCACACGCAAACAAACACACACACACACACACACACAGTGAGAGAGGCAAAGAAACTACAAACATCCTCACTGAGAGGAAAAAGGCATAAATACAGAGCCAACGCATAAAATATGTGTCATGATAAGTTAATGTTGCTTTAACCAAAACATAAATCAGAGTGCTTATATGGCACATTTTTTAAACTGGTCCCAAATGGTTTGCAGAAGCCTGAATGTGCAAAGCTATTCAACCCCTGCAGAGTGCTGTGTATGGCAAAGGGACTGTGGTTCCTGCTTTGACTGACGGTTGGAAGTCTGGCCGACTGGATTAGTATCTAAATTGTCACTAAAACTCAAATTAATCTTAAATAGTAACTTTGGTTAACTTGCTCTAACTCGCTGCTCCCTCTAGTTAACGCTTTCAAGCTTGTTAAACCTCCGCAGGTTGGGTGCCATAACCCAGTTATGAAAAGATCCTACCTGTAGAACAATAAAATATGACCAAAGGTACTCATGCAGCATTGCTACCCACAGGCGATGCTTATATAGTTGCTTTCAGAGTGGCATTTTGATCTTATAGCACTGGTTAAGTCATGTGACTACAGAAACTGACTGAAGTGGGTGTTATTCCTGCACATGGCAAACAGCACAGACCAGTAGTGTTTATGTAACATGTGTATAATGAAAAGTAGTATAAGTCAAGTGTAACATCAGTCTAACCTGGAACAAAAAACTAAAGCTGCAATGGTTAATAATCTATTGTAAACAAATAAATAAGTTTAATTTGAAAAAAACAAATCCTTCAAAAACACAAAAACTGGCCAAATGAATAAAGAGACACAGCAACAAATGACTAAAATAACTTTATACGGAGGAGGTATTTGTGTGCTTGAGTTCATTGTATGGACACTGATGAATGATGAAAAACGAAAGCTCAATGAAAACCTGCACCGATAGTTTTATGTTTAAATGCTGTATTGATCCTGTCTACCATTAAGTAAATAAATAACCTAATTCCAAGCCTGGAAATATGATAGAACTTGTTCTTCATGGTATGTACAATGCATAGTCATATACGTCAACCTGTTCTCCTTCCCAGGTCGTCAAACAAGGATTTTTTTAATGCCCCTGCAGTTTCTGTGTGTGATACCAGCCAGAAGGACTTTCAAACACAAGGTTTATGTTATGAAATGGTCACAGTTAGTTCTGGTTTTGGTACCAAAACTACTTGGTCAGGTTAAGAGAAAGAGATCACAGTTTGGGTTTGAATTAGTACATTACATAATGTGGGTTAGCATTAGGCCATTTGTTGCTGGTTAAGTACTCATGATGTTAAGTTATGATGTTAAATTATCTATGTGACCTAAGTTAAGTACATTATGTACGTCACATTACAGCCTACATGATATCAGTAAAGTATATTTTGTACCTTGGTAAAAATAAGTCAACATTGGGGGACACAAACCTGATGTTTTGTGTCTTGCATGCTCATATATTCATTCAACCTCCTTCTTTTGCAATTTTTTTCACTCTTTATATTATGACAAAGATGAGTTTACATTGGAGTTTGTTGGAAGCCTGGCTTGTGCCACACAGACACCAAAAAACACCTTGTTAATCTGTTGGAGATGAAGAGAGATGAAAAAAACCTCGCTGTTTGATGACCTGGGATTAAGAACAGTCTGAGAATGTAAAATATAACAGCACCATAATGTCAGTCATCAGCCTTTTTTAAGTTGCCATTTTTGTTTGCAGTGAAACTTACTTAAACCTCAGACTGACTTCCTTTTCACAGATATGAAGTTATGAATAAGTCCAAAGTGCCTGCTATTTTTATAAAGACATCACATGATTCATTTTGAAATACTTTTTTTGTGACATTTCACAAAAAACAACTGCTTGACCGATGACTCGACTGCAAATGAAGTCAAGAACCAGAAAGATGTGTGAATGTTTAACTAGAGCATAGTTAATATGCATTTATGCCTGTTTTTCCTATATGATATAAACTACATGATGTACTGAACAAAATATATTATGGAGAAATAAAATAATAATTTATATTTTTAAGAAATTTACTTTCCTATAAATCGTACTTTTTAATCATTCTGCAAGTTAATGCACATATTTTGAATTAAGTCTTTAGATATTGTTTTTCTTTTGACAGTTATCTTTGAATTTGTGAGAGCGAAGATGGTCTAAGATAACTCAACCTTACGTAGACAAAGTCATTTAGAAATGTGAGCTGAATTTCCACTTTAAGTAAAAAACACCAAAAAATAGGAATGAAACATGTTTTGAAAATATTTTCCTTTGTACAAACTGTACTTACTCATAGAGAGATACTAGAGGTCTGACCAAGAGCACCAGCAAAAATATTAAATATAATAATCAGTAACAAAAACTAGCTATTTAAAAAAACAAAATCATACTGTACAAAGATACATATACAAAATACACCGACAGTCATTTGTTGCTGTTCAATAAAGGTCATAATATTAACTCTTATACACAAATATACACTTGTGTACTTCGGATACAGGGTGAAGACAGCAATAACAACAAAGAACATTTACTTCACGCCCCAAATATGAAATAAATATTTTCTAGAGTTATGCCTCTACAAATACATGGCATTGTTGGACAACACTTTCCTGATTTATAGGTTTTATTTTGGAACCTTGGCTCAAAATGAGATCCATGTGTCTCTAATGATCCCCTAAGTGGAGCAGCATTGTGTTTTTGTGTATTTTCTCTTGCGTTTGATTCTAATCAGCACCATGCCCACTGCAGGGCCCATCTGGGTGGGCTGGAGCTGGGTAGCCAACAGTGGCGCAAGATACCCAGCGCTCACTTCTCACTCTCCTGCAGTTTTTAGGCTAAAAACACACTCAGTACACCGGTCTGAAGTCATTTTAGCACACACAATGTCTACTCACAGTGACGCGCCCTCAGTGAAGAGGTTTTGTGTTGGAGGACTACAGTTAGTACTATCGTACCGGCTTCCATGGGCGGCGGTGCCAGGAGGCAGAGCCTGGGCAGGGTTGCAAGTTGCACTGCTCCATGTCCGGTGGTTTGTCCAGGACGTCGCAGTTGTAGTCGCTGAGCCTCTGGCCATTAGGTCTTTGACAAACAACAAGGCGAGTCCTCCTCCCACCACCACAGGTTTGAGTGCACTGAGGTCAGAAAAAAGAAAGCAGGGTTTAATAATGTGGATCTTAGTGTTGAACACAACACAGAAGACTGGAATGGAAAAGTGGAAGGGTTGTCCTGGTGCTGTACTTTAGAGGTTCAAATCATGTTTGCAAGAATGGGATGACTTTGGGTTATTGATAATCATTAGTTAAAATCCTGTGAAGTTCCTTTAAGGATCTCTTCTTTCCTCTTTTCTTTTCAACATCTACATGCAACATCTAAATCTCCTTACTTATGCAGATGACCCACAACTCTACATAACGTGTCTTCACATGACTACAGTCCCTTACAATTTCTAATAGGGGATTGGACAAATTAAGTGAGTTGATGTGCCAGAATTTCTCCTAGCTAAAAACAAAAAAAGACTCAAATAATTGGTTTAGGCAAATGTTGGCAATTATATTATTATATGATATTTATTATATAATAATGTGTCTTATAATGTGTATGCATGTTACTTTATAAAACCAGTGTGCTTTAATTTAACTAGTCCAGCTATCAGGTCTTTTAGACTGAGAATGAGACACATGCCTGTCTTTTGTTTAAAAAGTGATAGGACAGAGACAGGCAAACAGACAGAGAAGACAAAACAGATGATAAGGATGAAACACAGAAGTTGTGTGGGAAATGTCAGACAGTTCACACTGCATAAGCATGACATAAACAATACTTTGATTTTTTTTTAACCTCACCTCTCCCCAGACACCGTAGTTCCACAGAGGGCAGGGCCCGGAGTCGCAGCTCTTAGACTCTGCAGGTTTGACCCTCTCATCGCAGTAGCTGTTGCTGCGTCCATCAGCATCCTGACAGACCACCACTCGCCTCTGGAAGCCTCCTGCACAGGTACTCGAACACTGCAGAGCACAAACAGTGTGTCAGTAAGGACACCAACATACACACAAACACATATTTAGATTTATTAATCGTCTTGATAACCTTGGTTTGTTTTAACTGTAGATATATTTAAATATAGCTTTGGCAAAAGTAAAAAAGATTATGCATTATGGGCATTTTTAAGTATCTGATTGGGATAAACAAATTATAGCAATTTTTAACACTTAGGATGTTACTGATAATAATATTAAATAACATTTGCCCTAGCTTTTTTTACTCAGACCTTATAAAAGTTAATATGGCTTTGTTGAAATTTTGCACACTTACATACACAAATACATACAAAACCTCTTATGCTGAGTTTATCTAAGTCTAACCACGAGCAAACCCAACTGCACTGTTCAAAATGATCTCCCAGAGATAGAAAACATCAGGCCAAGGAGGACAATCTCAAACAGTGAACAGCACAGCCTTGAAGAAAGCAGTAGGTAGACTCTGTATCCAATTAAAATGACACATCCCCACTGTCAAAGGGAGTGAGTACATTCAGTGCTCTCTACATGTGAGGGAGGACGGCACAGAGTGAGTCTGAACAGCAGTGCTTCCAGTCAACTTCATTATGTGAGACTGAACAGTGTACCGGGATGAAAGCCTCTGCTGGGGGGAATTAGAAAAAAGAACAGTGTTTTTCCAATGGTAAGCAGAAAAAAATAAAAACCCATAAATTATTTATCTCCTCTAAAAAAGGATTTCCCCATTAAAAGAACAAGGTCTCTACAGATGTGGGAACAGCCATCTGTTAACTGACGTGTACTTGTGAGAGATGAAAAACACCAACATTAGTGTTCAAAACTGACCTCATGGGTCAATAACTCTTTATCATGCAGCAAGTTCTCTCTCATAAACTGTGCACTGAGCTCTATTGTCATACAACACAACTGCAAACATAAGCACATGCTCTGCACAAGCTCTGTGTAAGAGAGCAGATACCATTAGATTATTACAGGGCTTTAATCAGCTAAAAGCTATTGTGCAGCCTTGTAATGGTTAAGGAAGACATAACCATTAAGAATCCTCCATTCCTTAAACTCATATGCCAACTTTAAAAAAATAAACAGGTTTTTTGAGCTACTGTGTGTAAGATAAGGTTTGATGCTAACATGCAACTATGCAAACAGAACTATATACAGAAGAGATGGCAGTAAAGTTATAAAATAATAAATACAGAGGTAGATATTTTGTGCTTTTTTTGACAATTTGAACATACTGCGCCCCAGGGTCCGGTCCTCCACTGGTTGTCTGCTGACGGCACATTCCAGCTGCTGTGTCCAGGGTGGCGCCCCGGATCCTGAGAATAGCCGTAGGGCTGGTCATTGATGCGTTGACGGTGGTAGATGGAGGAGCAGGGTGCAGCGGTACACTCCTGTTCTGTCGCAGGCTTTTCGTCCGGGTCACAGAAAGACTGGTCCACCGCCAGGTGGTAGTTTGAGCAGACCACCTGCCGGGTGATTCTTCCAACGCCACAAGTCACTGAACACTGGGAGGAAAAGGAGTCAGATACAAACGTGAGTAGTCGGTTTTACAAGCAACCAATAATTTAAACATTTAAACAGTGATCTTTAAATAGAATTTATTTTACGAGCTCTGCATTGCTCTGACAACCATGTATTAGTCAGATATGATGTGAAGTGACAAGATTTCTTCAGCTCAGTTCAATCATCACACTATTTTTGCAGTTTCTGATGTTGTTTTGATTAATTGCCTTCATGCATTGCTTCATTATTTTAAGCTTTGTGATGTGAAACCTCATGCAAGGAGAGTAGAAACAGATCTAAATTTAAGTTAATTTAATAAGATTCATATTTTGTCCTCAGAGATGTATCAGTTGGACTTTTTCTATTCACATTAACACATAGTTAAAATATTTCACAGTATCATTGGAAATCATTCGAGACTCCTCAGCTGCCAGTTATGCAAATCAAGATGATTGTGAAAGTCAATTTTCAGATTTTTTCAAAAATCAACATCTAAGTGATTAATGAGCGTCTCTGGGGTAGAAAACATCTGTACTGATTGGACACAGTGATGGATGAGTTTACTTACAGCAGACCAGTCTCCAGCACGCCACTGGCCACAGGGGCTGAAGCAGGCGGAGGACTCTGGAGGGCGGGGCAGGTGGGCACAGTGTGACTCGTCAGCCACGCCTCCCTGGGCATCTCTGCAGCTGACATAACGTTCTCGTTTCCCCTTTCCACAGGACACGGAGCACTGGAAGGCATGGGGATGCAAGCAGGGCTGATATAAATATTTGTCCAAAGTAGAATTGAAAACAGCGTGTATATCATGTGGTTCTTCTTCTCCAAACCCAGAACTGTCATGAGAAAGAATATGACTGTGACTTGGAAATTCACCACAGAATTGACTCCCTTTGAGAACTTTGTAAGTGGTGCAATTTTCAAACTTGCAGCCCAAACAGGATGGATGGATAGTTGGATGGACAGATAGATAAAGGTCTATAGAATCTATGGATTAAATAGGATTTTTTTTATCCATAAGAAATAATCTTGACATGTGCAATTTCATATTTGATTACTGAACTTTTCTAGTTATAATCTCTTTTATTTCCCTATTTTTCTGCCTGAACAGCCTTTGTCCCCGAATGACACTGCCAATAACTGCACCCCCTTGTGCCCCTCATAGCTGAAGCTCTGCCATCTCAATGGGACATCACAGTAAACATTTGTGAAGGGGATGAATACCTCATGCAATCAAATGGCTCCAGCTCAAACAGTCATGTTGATATCCCCCTCATATCAATGACACTGGATTGAGGCAGTTCCGCTGCATGTGGGGTGGAGGGTGAGGGGGGGCGGATGTATGCATGTGTCCATGTGCATGTGGTGTGTGTATTGTGTATATTGTGTGTGTGTGTGGTGTCTCCGAGACCACACTGGCGCTGGCCCTCTTTGACATGTGAGCTCACGCCGACTTTCAGATTGACAGACGGGGCTCAATCTTAGAAACCGTAGACTAATGTTTAGATCAAATCTGGTTTTCATTTGCGACGAGTAACAATGCAAAGAATCAGAGACAGAGGGGCCTCTCAGCTCAGACAGTGGAGCCTGTGTGGGTGTTTGCGTGTGTGTGTGTGTGTGTCTGTATATGTGGGTGAGTTTGTAGATGCGTCAGGGGTAAAAGAGACAATGCCAAGAGGATCATGGTCCTATACAGTGTATACTGTCTGAAGGAATGCTGGGGTTTACAATAAAGTTTTATATGTCAGCCTGGTTTTTGCACACACACATGCAAGAGACCCATCATTACTGGAGTGTGGTTTTCCTCTATTAAACACACAAAAACACGCATGCATTCAGCAGTATTCTCATTTTTGTTCTTGTAAGGATGGAGATAAATCTGATTCTAAAAATAACCCAGCAGAACATTTTCTAAAGCACACACACATTTACACACACAACGGGATGAACAAAAAACAGCACAAGAATTCGTTTACAGAATCACAAAAACCCCAGTGCCTTTGTGTATTCTTTGGACTCTACAAGGTAAACCTACAGGCTTTAATGTGTTCTGATAGACCAAATACGCCACGTTTGTTGCCTCACCGTGGTCCACGAGCCGAATCTCCACTGAGTCAGGAGCTGAGCGGAGTTTTCAGGGTGAGGTGTGCTTTGTGCCGGAGAGGCCCATGGACACGCAGGCATCTCACAGTCCTACAAAGACAAAAACACACACATAAAGTTGGTAGTAAACATTTTTAATCTTGGATGCGAAGCTTCAGTGCATCTGGTGCACTGTGACTTAAAAAATGCTAACTAACCCAAACCTCTAACAACGGGGTCAAGGTTAGAAAATCAGTACCGACAACAAGAAAAAGTAATAGATGCTTGAAACACAGAGTCATTTAGACATTAGTTGAGAATGTCACCAGCTTTTAAAAAAGCTCTTCAACTGCTTAGATCAATTTCCTTAATCCTTTAAACCTGTATGACTGTCTGTAGTGTGGTGACCTGGGTTTTTTTTTTTTCCAGAGACAGATCACCTGTCTGGAGACTGAAAGGTCGTCACCTCTGTGTCCATCAGTGTCTAAGAGCTCTTATGCAAAACTTTCAAACCACTCAGGTGTGCTGGAGCCTTATGGTGTTTGTCCACATTGACTCTGACATGGACTTTTGGTTAAAGCAAAGTAAAACAGGCACTCAGAGGGTCCGCTGATGTTTACCAGGTCATAACTTTCACTCTCCCATTAAAGTTTGCAGTGAATAAACATCGTCAAAAGGGGCAGATAAAGGACACTTTGCAGGTGAGTGGATTTGCCTTTAGCCACTCAACAAATGATTGAAGAGAGCTCTCTTTAGTTAAAACATCAAAATAACCGAATGAATATAACACTCATTAAGCTGTTAGTGGAGTACTTAATGGAGCAACATAATGTCCAGATGTTTTGCTCAGAAGTTAGTGAGAACCAACGAAAGAACTAAAAAAAGAAGTAAATATAGAACTTGCACCAGAGCCAATATATTAGCATTAATTTGTAGTTTTGGCCAGAAACATGACTAATGTTGCTTTGCTTCTGCAGGATGTTTAAAGAACAGACCGATGCATGTTTACAGCTTGTTCTGCTGTTCCAAAAGTGGCCAAAAAATCACTTAATGTTGCTTTAAGCTGGCTAAGCAGAGGAATTATCTTGTAGGATTGATTTACAGATTGTTAGAATAACTTAGCCAAATGTTTTCGGCTCAACGCTGATGTCTGGTTGCAGGATTCCCAGATATAATCAGCAATTCTTTTATGTTAGTGGAGGAATAGTCCAAGCTGTCCAGAAGTGCCCTGCTTATTGCAAACTTACTAGAAACACAGTATCAGGTTTAAAACGATTCCTAAACAATGTACTCCTTGTAACAGAGTGAATCCTAAAATGAATTAGGATGCATTTTGTGTCTTGTTTGCATCTCAGATGATGCAAAAGACATCTGTATTCAATCTGTTGTGCAGCTCTTAATGCTCTTTATCTTTTATGGCTTGCATTTTTATTCCTTTTTCCTCACAGAGCAAACCACCGTCTCTGGGACAAATAAGGAATGATTTTTTAGATATTTGAGGAGTTTGGAGAGTTTTCGAGCAGTTTAAAGTTTTTTGTTTTGTTACCTGACTGTCTCTGGGCCTCGCCGCTGCATTGCACTCTCTGTCATCTACTGTGTCACCGTAGTTTCCTGAAACACACCTGACGGCTCTCATCTGGTAGCCATGGCCACAGGTCACCGCACACTGAGAGAGAGAGAGAAAAAAAATCACACACATGCATACACACAGACAAACACAAGAAGAGAGAAGTCCAGTCAACCGCAAGTTATCTCAAACTCTATCTAAGTGTGTCAAGGTTGATATCTTAGAAGGGGCCTCAGTCAAGGTTCAGCTCAGCAGAGCACAGGTAAGACTCTGACACGCACACACACAGACACACACATGCGCTCACATACACACCCACAGTCAAGCCTCGACCCTTTACCCAATTCTGAGCTCACATACAAGGCGATCTGATCACATTTAGGTTAAACACAAGAGCAGAGGAAGTGCCACAGGATAAGTTTATTTGAGCAGCAAATTATAATTACACAGGCATTAACCAACCGATATATTCCAGCTCTGTAAATATCAGTGACTTCATACACACACACACACACGTGGGAGGGCATTAGATCTGTACATATAAACTAAACTATGAATGGCCAATGACACCAATTCATACCATTTCGTCCAGTTTGTGCTTAACCCTAACAAAGGTAAGTCTATGCAGACACGCTGAGACATTTCAATACACAGGAAGGTATTTGTGGGTGTATATGATGGTGTGTGTGTGTGTGCGCGCACCATGGGTCAGGTTTAGTCTGACAGGATATGAGGGCAAAGTGAAAGCACCATAGAGGAAATGGCAGCTGGAGTCAGAGCACACTCCTCCGTAACTTGCCGGTATATCGAGTTACACACACATACACAAACTTGAAATATACACCAACACCCCAACACACCACATTCTCTCTCTGTGACCACACACACACACACTGACACACACAAAGTATAAGATACGAGTCAAACTCCGAGACAACAAGCCACACATGAAACCCATTTCCTCAGTGAGTCACCTCACCCAGTCGTACCTATGTCTTATCTGTTTGTGTGTGTGTGTGTGTGTCTGTGTGTGTGTCTGCAGGACTCACCGCTCCCCAGACGCCGACTTGCCAGGTTGCACATTCTGGCAGCTCGCAGTTCCCCACCGCAGAAGGTTTACTGGAAGGGTCACAAAAGTGCTCGCTCAACTTTTCCTCGCCGGCTCCTGAGCTGCAGGACACTTGTCTGTGCCTCATCCCCTTCCCACATGTCACCAGGCACTGGGTGAGGAAGGTGGGTGTAGTGTGATGGAGGAGTGGATAAGTTAAAAAGTAATCAGCTTTGAATGTTTTATTCTAAATCAGTTCTGCTTTCACAGAACAAATGGCGGTGCATCCTCATTTCTCAACTATTTTAGTGAAAACAGGTTGTTTTTGCGTCTCTGAGTGTGACTGTGTGAGAGCTTCTCACCTCGCTCCACTCGCTAACTGTCCACTTCGGGCACAGCTGTTCGTTGCAGGGCTCAGTGACCACTCTCCGGTATTCGCTGCACTCCCTCTCCGCCAGCCTTCTACCCAGATTGTTCATACAGTAAGATTCTCTTCTGCGGCTCCCGCGTCCACATGTCTTTGAGCACTGTGTGTGAGGATAAATTAAACACCTTTACATATCTGAGTCTTTAGCTGCTGCACTATCTCAAGTAATGAAATGAAGATAATGAAAAAAACAGATGCAAATCAGAAATATCCCTTAAAAAATGTAAATTTTTATTCTGTCCAAAAATATTGTACTGAAGGTGTTAAATATAATATCATAGAGTGCAATGCAGTTTTTCCACTGACTGCCTAGCTACCTGTGACCAGGCGCTGTACTGCCAGCTCTTTAGCAGACAGTCCCCATGGCAGGGCTCTCTGGTCTGAGGTTTCGCGGCGTTTCCACAGGCACTGGCCTCCATCCTCTCACTCTGTCTCTTTATCAGGCTGTACTTCATACACTGGATATCCAGGCTGCGGTAGCCTGGCCCACATTTAGCAGAACATTCGCTCTTTCCAGCTACATGCCACCTGTGTGAGAGAATATGGAGAAAAATATTTGGCTGTGTGTGCTGTGTAGGAATTTGTTTTGTGTGGTTGTGTGTGTGTGAGTGTGTGGGTGTGTATGTGTATGAGTGGGTGGGTGCCTTTGTGCATTAATGCGCACCTGACTTCACAGTCAGTGTTACAGGGCTCAGTAACAGCAACGGGACGAGGTAAATGTTCACAGCGTTGGTCTGACACTTCAAGGTGATCACTCTTACGAACGCACACCGCCTTTCGTCTTCGCTCACCTGCAAGCACACACACACACACACACATGCACATACACGCAAGCACGCAGAGACACATGAAGAAAAACAGGGTTTGAATCTGAACACATCTGGCAGACAGTTCACTTGCCAAAATATCACATTTCTTCACCTTTAACAAGTCTGACCAGTTTTCTGACACTTAGTCCTTCATCCTGCAGCCTTAGGGGTCCATGTTGGTCTCAGACCCCACAAACACATCTCTTTACTGGATCCCACTGTGCACTCTGACCTGCTGGGATTCAGGCTAGCTTGCTTCCAAAAAGGAAATTTGAGGGGCTCTTTTGGGTTAAGGGCCAGGCTAAAGGGAAGGTGTAGGGCCATGTAATTGGCCAGGGTCACTTTGGGGTTGCTAGCAGGGGGATTTATGGAGGGAGGGGATGAGTGAGTATGTTTTTGAATCTGAAGATTTGTGTAAGTGATGCAAGAGAAAATCTGTGTGTTGACACTTGGATGTACAACCAGGAAAAAAAGTTTAAGGCACATTTATTGGTATGTTTCTTGTTCTTTATCAAAGGTATCTCTAAAATTTGTGTAAGTTTGACCTCACGACTCCACAGAAATAATATTTTCTTTACGGGAGCAAGTATTTCAAAATGTGTAATAAAAACGGGCCTTGAAATATACAGAATATGAAACTATGCAGGTATCACTGCTGTACAACGGCTCCCTGACATATTTTTACAATTGTAAAGTGTTGTAGGATTCACTGTCAGAGACAAATGATCATGTTTTTCATGTGTAGAGAACTGGAAGCCAAGCTGAGATCTCACCTTGACAGATGCGGTTGCACTCGAGCCAGGAGCCCGAGGGATCCCACACAAACTGCTCCCTGTGTTCCTCAATGGGTATGTTGAAGGAGTAACGCACATCAGGGTTGTAGAGGTTTCCTACACACAAGACCTGAGGAAACAAATGTGGGAAAAGGCGAAGTCAAAACACTTTGCTCTTTCAGTCTAAGTTGACTCAGAGATATCAACTAGAAAGATCTAAATCAGCACGTTGATGCCTGAAAAGGTATCAAAAGAGGAGAAGAAATGGAGGACAATATAGTTTAAGAGTTTAATTTGCAAAGACAGCATTGTAATTAAAAACAAAGTGGAAGGAGCTTCTTCCTCATACCTGCAGAATGAGCTCCTCCTCGATGCGATCAGTGCAGTTGATGCGCTCCACTTTCGTGTCCGAGCCGCTGTACTCGATGACGGTTCCCTTAAAGGTGATTTCCCTTTTGAACATGGCCACCACAAAGTTCCCATTCAGGAGGGAGTTGGACTGGCTATCAGATAATGCTGGTGCAATAAAGAGACAGATAAGAACAACAAATATGACCACAAACCATAAACAACAACAGAACTCCAAATATGACAGAGTCAAGTCAAGGAATGTTTGGTTCCTAAAATAAGCTCTTGCATGATTAAGGTTTCACAGATGTTTATGAGTTGTGCCATTTATCATTTCAGACTTCTTGTTAGGTAAATAATCGCTGACTTGTCAACCTTTTGTTCTGCAAAGTCAGTCTTGCAGGGGAGGTATGTTGAAACGCTGGTGGCACTGGGCTGCAGATATGTTGAGTTGGACTGCGTGACGCTTTTTAATGACTGACATTGCAATGAAAACAAGGGAGTTTCAATGACTGCAAATACAAACAAGTACACAAATAACCCACAAGGACACATGCGGAGGCTCTCACACTCGGCAAACTAGCACATGAACCTAAAATGCACACCGACCACTTCTTTCTCTTCCTCAAACACTAAAGTTCCAAGAAACATGCAGTTAATTACATTCTGAGCATGCATGTTGAAACAATGTATGTGATTACGTCTCTAGACACAATTTTGTTTACGTTCAAGTCTGCACAATGTCGGATGCCAGCTAGTCTTTGGCCCGAAGACGCCTCTGGGGTCTGTGGGGTTTTTGACAATGATCTACAGATTCTTTTTGTCATCATTAACGCTTTGCAGAAATGGAAAAAAAGCAAATCCTGCAAAGTGTGCAGACACAAAACCACACACACACATACACACAGTTGAACATATATGAACAGGGTCTTTTTTAATGTATGGTGCTACCAAGAAGGTGGTTCTTTTGGAGCTTTTTTATATTTTTTAAAAACTGCACCTTTATGTTTGAAAATAAGTTCAAATGTTGGCATTTTCACGAAATGAATTTTGCTTTTCAGTAAAAAAAAGTTACCTAAATTTGATAGAAACAAGAGAAGGAAAAAAATAGGAGTAGCTTTAAGCTTAGCATAAACTGTCCAGGTCTCAGAAACTAAACTGAAGAGATGAACAACTTTCTTCCATGGACCCTAAAGACTGATGGGCATTGAGCTGCTTTCTGTCCATAGTGTCCAATTTCCACGGGAGAGAGTTTCAAAATAAAGGGAGCTAAAATCGACTGGGAGCTGTAAACACTAACTACATTAAATACACACAGTGTTCTCTCATTGTGCTGTTGTGGCATTCAGGAACAGCAGGAGTAAAGCTTTTCACAGCAGCGTGGCAACGAGACTCTGCCACATGTGTTTTCTGACAATGTGACTTAAAACATCTTGAACCTGACTTGAACCATTTGAAAACAGGCTCTTGTCCTTTTGACATAGACAAAACTACTTTTCTCTTGCTTTTTTCCTCTCTCTCATACAAACAAGCACACACACAGGCAGAATAACACACACAAAAACACTCTTTCCCACTGGGTCTATCTAACCCTATACCCCTATATCCATTTTCATGTGGCCTGGGCTCCACATGCCTCTAATTAGCACCTATTGCTGCCTCATTTATCTTTCTCCAGGCCTGACACTCCATTTGCTTTCCCAGCCAACCCTCTCTGCCACGACCAGATGAACCAATGCCTCTCTATGTTTCCTCTGTATACACTCACTACAAATGACACTTTCCTTTCCTTTATGAAAACGGCTTGACATCAGTTTGGCTTATGTCTCCTTGCCCTCCGTCTCTAAAAAACCCTGCTTTTACAGCTCAGGGCCGCCAAGCCTGGGTGGTTTATGGTCATGTTAGGGGATAATGACATTGACCTATGAGATGAAAACTAAGGGGTTGTAATATTATATTGGTTTGAGTCTCCTGAGAGAAAAAAACCTCTGCAATCTGATACAGTGTCGCTTAAAACCAAAATGATTTCGCTGACACTCACCGAGGTAGTTGTCGTCTTCTGGCTTTCCAGAGTAGCTGACCTGTTTGATATCAATGTTGGTGGCTCCAGCTGGGATCCGCACCACTGTGTTGTAACCTGAAGGAGAAGAAAACAGAGAGAGAGAGAGAGACAGAAACACAACACAGTGAGACGGAGAGCACGGAGAGTTGAGCAAGTTGTTTGACGTCTCAAGGGGGAAACAGCGTAACCACAATAACCACAGTGAGCCATCACACCTTGATTTTTATAATAGCTTCACTATGCTACACCAAACCTCAGTCAGGGAAAATACGCTTCCAGTCTGTGGGGATTTCAATGTCGCACTTGGAAAAATATAGAAAAAAGGGCCAATCCTCTCAAATAACCTGCAGGAGGCCTTGTTTTAGTCTCAGAGGACTGAGCATGAAATGATATATAATTATTCCCTGGACCTGCCTTTGGCCTGTAATTATTACACCAGGCACGCTGTCCAATGATAAACTAACATAGAAAATGGGTAAGAATGAGAGCGAGAGAACATGAAAGCCACAAGGCGACAAAAATGTAGGGATGGAGAGTGAAGGAGGGGGGGCAGGGTATGAAATAAGAAAAATATCCATAAAACTGGACCGACGTGAAGAAAAAAGACAAAAAACTAGAGTTTGTTTTGAGAGGCACAGACCTTTAAGTGTTTATTTGGCACAGAATATTTCTATAACAGCATAGTGAAAATGCTTTGTACTCCTATTTATGCATTCTGTGATGATCCTTTTTAAGACTTAAATTATTATTTTTTCAGTTATAGACTGATCTTGGTTTAAGCAAAGTTTTAGTTATATGATCCAAGTTAGCGCTTTATATCAGTGCAATAATACCAGACCTACATCTGAGATTCTGTGCATTGCAGTAAACTCAAGATATGAACCAATGCAACTTGATAAGAAAGGAAAGAGGAGATGAAACAAAATCACAATGTACTCTTTAAGGATAAGTGAGTACACTATAATCTCTTTCTTTATCTCTTTAACCACTAAATAATCTGTGTCGTTATCGGATTCAAAATGGGGGGAGGAGCTTAAACAGAAGGTGGGCAGGGCGAATCGGAAGTTGTATCTGACTATTAGAATAGCAGAATAAATATCACCACTGCCTCCAAATGAAGCTCCAAAACAACTTTTTTGAGTACAAGAGTAAGAAATATTGGAAGGTATTGAAACATTTTGCTCAGATGATGTTTGTACTCTTAAGCCCAAAATCTCTGTGAGAAACTCAATTAAGCTGAGTCGTCCAAACCGTACTATTCGTGCTAATTTAACTTTTTGTTCATTTGGCTACTAAGTAAATCCAGTAAAATCACTGAAGATCAAAAAGATTTACACAGATAATTACCAATAATGGCTAATAATGTTAATGACTTTGTCAACATTAGACCGTTAAAACTCACTCAGGTCTTTCATTAGAGTTTAACTTGAAAATTTGAACCATATTCGTTTGGTCAGGTGTCATTTCACACACCCTCAGCTGGATGAAAGGGGAGGTGGTGGCTGGTGTGATCAGATGGTTAGTCTGACACCTTGAGCCACTCGGGGGCAGCACTTGGTTTACATATACTCCTCTCATCAGGCATATGGATCTTTTCAAACACACACACACACACACACACATACAGTCATACACAAACACCATTCATCAAAAGCCACTTCAACCACGACTTAAAAACCTTTCCATTCACACTGTGCAGGGAGCTACTTTTCTGTCTGTAAGAGAATTTACTTTCAAAATAAATTAATTTCAAAATACAAACCAAACCTTCTCACCGCAACAGAGAAACCCATGTTCAGTCGCCCTTTTAAGTGTCATGTCAAAATCCCTCCCTAAACACTGGGGACAGGATAAGCTCGTAAAAACAGGGGCACATGAACTTTAGAAACCACCAACACGGCACCCCTCTGAGGAAACATGGTATCCACAAGCCGTCAGAGGCCTCCAAGATCCCCCAGCTTAGGCACTGACCACACACGCAATCCTCCGCCGCCACAGAGTGACCCAGGAATGAACAGCGAACATATAACCTCTGGGAAAGAAAACACAACTACGCTGCACTGAGGGAACACTGGGGTGTACCTCAAACATGCTTCCCTCTGCCACTAGCGAGAACAAAGATGATGTGTTAACAGCCTGCAGGAGAGAAATTTAGAGGGTGTTACAAACTCACCCCGATGCAAGTTCTCAGAGGATACTGATTGAGATGGTGATAATCATTTGCTTTTATTATTTTGTAGTAGGGATAAGATTATATTTCCATTCTGAAAGAGGATGCATTTTGACCTGGTAGGAAATGAAAGAATGAACAAGATTAAGACAAAATCTATCACAGAAAGCAAAGGAAAGAGACAAATCTAGAGATGAAGAAATACAGAGACAGACAGACACGAACCAGACTCAGGAGAAGAGCCACTTGTGTTTCTTTCTTTAGGTAAAGCCTGACTTCCAGGGCTAAGATCAGTGCCTCATTTGGTTTATTGCAGTCCTTAAACTTTGCTCCCCCCCCAGCCAACAGAATGCAGAAAGAAAGCAGATGGATTGAGACAGTGCCAAAGTAACGCACGAAACAAACATGACGGAGGCCACACCCAAAGGCTTTAATGCAAATGCTTCTGTTGTTGTGCTGCCCGAACCTAAAAAGGATTGGATGCAATCAGCAGCTGGCTCACACTGAAGCACCACATTAAGCAGGACAGTTTAAAAGGGGTGACGTCAGATCTGTGTTTGCCATCAAAACACCCAACGAAGTGAGATCGTTGTGTTTATCAGTGTCTAAAGTTGAACAGAGGATTGCTTTTCTGCTTTTTTTTCCAAGTTTTGCCATTGTTGCTGCAAATTCAGCTTGATATGTTTAAACATAACCCGACATGTTGCAACACCTAATATAACCGTATACCATGTGAGCATCGCAGTCACATGAGACTTAAGTCTTTCTTAGCCTCTTCTATCTTTACTGTAAATCAGATATATCGTCTGCAGAAGCTGCTGAGATACAGTATGTTTAATAGCCACGCCGTTTTGTGAACAGTCGGCTATAAATGTACCTTACATGTAATCTGAGCAGCAGAGAACTCACCATACTGAGCATCGTTGAAGGTCCCTGCCAGGGTTTTACACGACGAGTTATCACCGCCACACACTCCGCACTTGTCGTTCCTGGCCTTTGAGTTAAGTACGTGGTCGCAGCCTGCTTGCTGAGGAGACACAGATGGAGAAAAGATGGAAATTTGTGATTTAGACTGAAGTAATATAATATAATGTACTTGAAATGGTTGGTTTGAATGTTTATGTTTGCAGCCTACAAACACATTGCTAAGGAACTCATGTTTAACTCTTTGCTGTGAGTAGCCAAAGTGCTTTTCTGCTAAAATGTAACACTGACACAGATATGATACGACTCATCATGATAGCATGAGGATAAGCTAAAGCCAAGCTGATGGTGTTGAAGCTTGTGTGTGTTTTCATTAAAAAGCAGAGCAGACAGATATACCCTGCAGAGGCCTTGAACACAGATGTCGTAGGTATCTGGTCCACACGGCGTGCCGTCAATGACGCGGTCCTTTAGCTGATAGTACGCCGTCGTTCCAGCGACCCGGCAGAAGAGCTTACAGCGATCCTTCATTAGTACTGAACAAAGAGAGAAAACAGTTCATGGAAAAAACGATGGACTGTAGTTCATTAAGTTAATGAGATTAATAAAATGAGAATCCAGAAGAACAAGAAGATAAAAAGCCCAGAGACAAAACCTCCCGTGTTTGATCTTATATACCTATTTACATTTGTTTTTTGCACAGTTCAGCAGACTCTTGCTAGAATTACCAATCATTTTATCCACAGTTTGGAAAATCACTTTTGTATCTGACAGCTTAGTGGCTCCAGGGCTTGGCCTGTTTGCTTGTGCAGCATCAATTAAATGAATGAATCACTTGCAGTCACTTAGACATGGTGGGCTTTGCCAGATGGTAATCTCATGTAGCTGGGCAGGCCATCTTGGCAAAGAATGAGATACAGCTGCAAGAGGGAAAGGTGCCAGGAGGTTAATATGAAAGGGCTGTGTGTTGCTTTAATGTTGTTGTTGTTAAATGTCAAGTAAAGGTTTACCCAAGGCAGTTCTTATGAAGGGAATGCAACATGTGACAAAAGAAAGACACACACCGCAGATGCGTAGTCGTAATTACACATCAACCCATTCGCCAACAAGAATTTTCTCACCTCATGTATTTTAAAATTGCAGTAAATTATATTCAATCCAGTGGATGAAAATCCCACAATGATAATTGCACCAGAAGTTTTTATAGGTAATCATACAAATAGTACATAACTGATGTAAATTAAAACTGAATAAAAAAGTGTAAAATGTATTTAATTCACCAAACATGATG
Source organism: Acanthurus lineatus (assembly GCA_029814665.1). Classification (NCBI taxonomy): domain Eukaryota; kingdom Metazoa; phylum Chordata; class Actinopteri; order Acanthuriformes; family Acanthuridae; genus Acanthurus; species Acanthurus lineatus. The sequence continues at coordinate 18,919,944 of JAPZDV010000023.1, forward strand.
CATCACTGGCTTCACTTTTTATCGCCTGGTATCCATCGTTGATGTTGCAGCTCAGCTTAGCACAAGTTCATTCATTTTCATGCTTTTGGATTACTCACTGCCGCTGTACTTGGGGACCCAGCGGACGGTGGGAGGTAGACCGTTGATGTTGAAGTGCTTGCCGTCGAACTGAGAGCACTGCTCTTCCCGGAAATCTTTCCGTCCTCGCGGACATGGCTCAGTGTTGCAAGATCGGAACTTCATCCTGCGACCCACACAGAACTTCCCGCCGTTTCTGGGCCTGAAGTGAGAAAAGACGGATCACAGGAGCATCGCACTTGGTTTAAATTGTTTGACTGATGACTTAAGATTTTAAATCCACTTTATTTACATTTAAATTCACACTACGAAAACAGTCTTTCTCGAACTCCCATAACTGTTTAAAAAGTGGTTGAGACTAACTGAATTTAAAATGCAGGTTTGTTAATCACCTTAACTTGTTTAAAACTCTAATTCAAACAAAGTTATTCTCTTTTTTCCTTTTCTTTTGCTTTAGAGTCTTGCACATATTTACAACCGTAAATCCTTTGATTGTCAGAACTGTCTGATCCTTTCTTACTCAGGCTTGTTGCAGTCTCTGCTGGTGCTCCGGGTTCCTCCACCACAGGACCTGGAACAAACACTGTAGGGCCCCCAAGGACCCCACTCTCCATGAACTGGCTTCAGGTCCAACTCCTTGTTTACACACATCCCGTGTCTGCAGTACTGCATGTGAACAGACGCAAACACACACACACACACACACACAGATCCTGTTAAAAGCCACGACTGCAACTCCTGCAGCCTGAAGACAAACACAGACTGTTTTGTGAGCGGCCCTTCTGCAGAATTAGTGCACACACAGCTGGGAGTGGTGTTCCTCTTTGAATCCTTAATCCTCTGTTTAGGTCTGAAGCTATATTTAAAAAAAAAAAAATCCTAAATCAGCTATTGTTTACCCTCAAGAAAGGCGTCCAACTCCTCCAGCTGTCCAAAGAGAAATGGGAGAGGGAGGGAGCGACATGGAAACAAACAGCAATAGAGAAAGCGGAAGACAGAAAAAGACAAGAGTCGACTAAAGAAACAAGAAACTGAAACATGCACTTTTGTGCCACAATACTCACAGTGATGCCAAACCAAATTAAAATGTAAATCAGTTTTCTTTTAAAAGGGGGCAAAGCCAACAGTTTAATACCTGCTCGTTATTATTATAAAGCTCAACCTCAAGTCTCATGTTGATTCAGAAAACATAGAGTCATGATGAGATATTGGATTTTATCAACACAACACAGAGATCTTTAGTGAGTTCAAGAGACAATTTCATTTAAAAAAAAGGCAATTTGAGAGTCACAAAGGTTGCCAAATATTTGTCAACTGTTTTCTTTTCCACAGATAATGGAGGAAATCCACTTCACAAGTTTTTGTCAAATCATCTTCGCCTTGTATAGGATATATTACATAATACAGATCCTTCATACTCATACAGTAGACCCACTGTGACATAGAATCTAAAGCGCCTGGTATCAAACAGTCTGTACCCACCAACCAACCTTTGCCAAGAAGCGCTAACACGGCTTTCATAAGCAAACCACGGCAGGCCCATTGGCCTTTGTGTGAAACCAAATCCCCTTCTCAGTGACTAAGATACCGTAGGGTCCTGTTGACTGAAAGAATGCAGGACAAGACGGCGTCTGTCTGGGTACGTAGCCCGCCGTCCGGGCACACAGGCACGGGGAGCTGTGGCACCGTGATAAGGAAACTCTAGAGTCGTGATAACAAGAGGAACCAAGTTCATTACTGGCTTGACATCAGGGGCTCGCTTCTCCTGTTCAGCCGTCTACCTGCAGCGCTCAGGTACACATCTTTAAACCTGTAACCTGAAAAAGGAGGATGCTCCATCTCACTTTGTCCATTTTCGACTGTTTTTTTTAAAGTTTGGTCTGTGAGGCTGATGCAAGAGTTGCTACTTTCATTACCAGCTCTTTCCCGAAGAAGAAATGCAAGAACTATTATTTCAACTGGCCACACGCCCATTCTGCTACAGGATATTCAATCTCCTGCTGCAGATGAAAAACTGAGAGCGCCAGTCCTGCAGACTCCTGAGAGCTGAGAACAGAGCAGTGTGAGATTCACTTCAGTGGATTTGAATAATTACACATATAAACAAGGGAAGAAATCGATCAAAGCCATCTCCTGGACAATGGCTAAATCCCGTCAGTTTCTACTTAAATGTAATTTCAAAACTTGCAGCCATTAGCTGAACACCTGCAAAAGAGCAAACTCATACACACAAGCACAAAGAGAATTTGGCATCCACTTCCTCTACTATCCTGTCCTGGTTTGCATGTGTGTTTTACGCACTTGTGGGTCTAATGATGGAGTGTAAAGTCAGTGCACAATGACAGACAGGTGTTAACAGCTGCAGGGCACGAACTAAACAAGCCACAAACATTTCCATAATCCTGACCTGGTTTGACTAACGGCCCCGACTGCAAATGCAAACCAAAGACACTGATCATGTTGTTGGTGCACTAGTACAGGATTTAGAGAAAAATTTAAATAAATGGCGCTAAAAGGAATGTGACAAAACATCCACATGAGTTAAAATGGCTTTCAGTTCATGAAAGGGCAAACAGGTGCTGGGCTTTGTTTGTTAAGCAACTTCCTCAAGAAAAAAAGGGAGAAAAAATAGGAGTTCATGGAAAAACATGTTTTATGGTTTTTTTAAAGAAGTTTTTTTAAGAGTTTTTCTTTGTCACAGCAAAGTTTCCCGCCCATCCATTGCCCTAACTTCCCCTCCCCCTCCCCCAATCTCAGTTTAGAGACTGTCAACCCGGACCTGTGCATCTCTTCTATACCTCCTCTTTACAGCCACCCATCCCCCTTTATCCCCTAATGGGAAATTGCAAGGGACATGCAGGGACCACCGCGGTGCAACTAGGCAGCGAGACCCACGGACCTGTCAAACACAAGGCGGACTGTCTGTCAGAGAGGACCAAAGCCTGTGTAAGCCTCTGAGGCATTCCACTCCCCCCACTGGCACCCTGTGTTTACAACCGTTTTGTTTGGCTTGAAAAGGTGATGTGGGTGAAAAGAAGAAAGAAGGAAAGAGGAGGGGGGGGTTGGGGTGGTGGAAGGAAAAAAACATCTGTGTGAGATGATGTGTGTGTGTGTGTGTGTGTGTGTGTGTTCACGTGAAAATGTGTGTCAAGTGTGAGAGTCATTGCTCTGGAGTCTGGAGGCATCTGGGGGCCACGTTCATTTCCAATTGGCCTCTCTTTCCGAGGTGCACAAACACACACTTGGAAAACGCAGAGGTGAAAGGTAATCTCAGTGAAGCTCAAACAAGCATTAAGGACGCCGGCACCCTTTTCCTAGAAAGATTGTCAAAATTTGCCCTCACTTGGGAATGTGGTGAGACATTTGAAGGTCTTGTGAGAGAAAACCTGTCCAGCTGTGACTAGCATGTGTTTCAAATTAGGAATTTCACAAAGACACACGCTGACTCACCAACTCATACCAGGACGTGTGCATACGTGCGTACACATACAGCACATGCATGCATTTTTTGCACCCATGTATACATTCATAGTGCACATAAGAAAACAAGCACACTATACCATCGCATCTGTGATCAAAACACACAAGAAAACTAAATCAAGTTAAAGTAAACTGACCATACAGCCAGAGGGAGCAGTCACCAGAGGGCTAAACCCCACAGCGGGACTCTGTATCTAAGGACAGCAGCATCTGCTCTGAGCTCCTCAGCTGGCTGGTTTGGAAGTTAGCGCCCTGTAATTGCAAGGAAACTGTTGCAGAGAGCACCTCATTTCTGAACCCAAGCCATACATCACCGCATGGAATGAGAAGGCAGAGGACTGATTTAAAAAGCCCTTTCATTTTAACACGGACATTTCCAAAAGGCATCACCTTTCATGTTGCGCTGTCTTTCTCAGAGATCTGAGTGTGGAGTTCCCTCTGGCCTTGGCCTGTTAGAGGTGTGTTTTCTTTTTTTACGGGGCCCTCTGTCCTCTCCACAATGCACAATTAAAACTCACTACAATCCCTAAAAAAAAAGAACCTAAAACATCTGGATTCACCTGACAAATCGTACAACATAGACCACCGCTGTTGATTTTCAATAAGGCATCAATCACTGTTACATGTCTAATAACTTGACCTGGAGGTGATAGGCAATAGAGAGCAGAACTTTTTGAGTGGAAGACGGACTGGAAATAAGTTAAATGACAGTTGTTGTTATAAACAGGATTTCTGTTGACTCATTTTGCAGCCAAGATGTGCATTTTTTCCCCGTTAGTTCTATATCTCCCTTTTTCCTTTATGTCAGAAGATTGCAAAGACAGGAAGAAGAGAAATGACAAGAGGGAGGGGAAGTTGAGAGCCAAAGAGAGAGAACATGATGCAACCATGACCCCAACCAACCTCTCCTCTTATGGTATCTCCTTACTTTGTTTCCTATCCCTTTTTTTCCACTGTCTGTGATCCCTCCTTCTCCTAGATCTTTCCAAGAAGCGTGAGGGTTGTTATTAGAGTGAATGAGTAGTTTGGTCATATCAGCTGTTCCATTCACAAGCACTTCAGAGACACTTTTACTGTCGGTCTTTCTCGCTTATTATCATCTCTGTACAACTAGACACACACACACCTCATGTAATCTTTTCAAACTTGCAATAATCAAATATTTTTGTGAAAATCAATTGAAATAATAACTATGTATAAAGGAACCCCTTGTAGTAACAGAACAACAGATAATTAAAATTTAACTCTGCTGCTCTACAGAGATTTTTCACCTCTTTTAGTTTCTTGTTTTGTTTTTTAAACATGCATTACATATTCAGTTAGACCTTTTAGTTGTATTCATGCTCCACTGTGCTCTCCTGCTAATTGCTAACTCATTGTATCTTTGGCGCTGGGCTGGTAGTGTAATGAAAGTAAATAAAACAGTGTAGTTTACATTCCATTGTAAGTGTATTACAGTCTGTATCTGCAGAGACCCGGCTTGTGCCTGTATTTTAATATTATCATTATTATTTTGCTGATTTCAACACGTGTCTGGGTTTTAAAATATGGGTAATGGGCTTGTAGCCTTCAGCCAATAACAATGTGCATGGTGTGAGGTTGGACACCATTAAAAAATATTGCAATAAGGTTACAAATTTGTCTTATAGCAGATTACTTTTCATTTTGTAATTATTTACATCTCTTCTCAATAAAACACCTTGGTTAACTGTGTGTAAAGGCATCCATTTTTGCCACATTTTTACACCAGACTATAATCATGCAAATACATCTTCTTTCTACAAATCCAGCAATGAAAACTCCACTCAGTGGCTACCGGACACAGTAATTCCATCAGCAAACTATGTGAATGCTAAAACAACAATCCTCTTGTTTGCCCAAATCCACAGATATGTCTGCGATGATGGCAAATCAAAGTGGCAACATCCTGCAAATATCCAGAGATTAGCCGAGAGTGACACTGATACCAGTCTCACGATCCCGAGCTCCAGAACAGGCCCATGCACACACACTCACACACACACAAACACACACACAAACACACACACAAACACACCCCTGTCCCAGCATCGTACGGCAAGTCTGTCAAGCTGCCAGGGAGCTGCAGCCAACACTCACCGCCTCCGCCAGCAGACTCCATTCTGCCCCCCTGGCTTCACTTTTCAAGACCTCACTATCTCACTCTAATTGGCTGAAACCAAAGCAGGTCGTCATTCTTTTCCGTGGAATGTTCTGGAAATCAAAAACAACTTCCAGTTTATTCACTTACACTAACTACTCAATTAAGCCCTTATTAAGAAAACCTTGGAAAGCTTTTTTGGGTTTAACACTCACTCAGCCAGCTCAGAAAGCACTCGGCATATTGAATAAAATCACAAATACTGGAGTTTTTCATCGTTTTGCAACAACTTTCGGTCAGGAGCACATTCAGGTTGAATGTGAGAGGAACAAAACTGGCAACAATAAGGACTTCCACAACAAAACACCACAGTTTATTCAAACTCAATCACCACTTTTTTCCCCTTTGCCACCCACTGAGCGACGACATGGTGAGGAGCAGAGACTCTCAGATGGTAAGAATGTGGACGCAGGGCCAAGCGGTCCCAAGCTTTGGCTTTATAAGCTCTTATTGACCATGCAGGTTGGCCCCTAATCTACACACACACACACACACAGAAAAACACACACACACCTGCAAGTGTGCATGTTAAAAAAAGTTAATCTTGCAAGTAAATAAATGCAACACGCACACACAAAAGGCCTGACTTGCATGTATGCACACATCCAAGCACAAAATCAAAACACGAACACACAAACAGACACACAAAGACACACACACATACACAGGCAAGACCCCTTTTGAAGAGTGAGAGGGACCGAAAAGAGGGAAGGAGGGGGGGCAAGAGAGAAAGAGCAGGAGAAGAGGATGGAGGGGAGGAAGGGTGGTGGCGGTATTTATAGACAACAAGTGATGGGATGCCCTCGTTAGTACACGGCCCACTGAGCCAGATGACAGACGTGCCGCCAAGAGGTCATGTGACCGCATTACTCACTCCGGTGCCCTGTGAGAGGACCCGTTGAGCAACAGAGAGGGAGCAAGGGAGGGAGGGAGGAAGGGAGAGAGGCACAAGTGGAGGTGAAGCAGAGAGAGTCAGCAGAGAAGGGAGCAGAGGGGGAGAAAAACTACCCATGAACCCTGCAGTGCCCGTTGCCCTATTTCAACTAAGCTGTATACAAACAAACTTTTTTTCACTCCTAACTGAGGGGGACGTGCCCCTCTCCCACTTTTTGGGCTCTGACCTCAATTACCCGATGCGGTCACTACTTTGTTTCGTAACTCGACAGAACAAAAAAAAAACCTCTCTGCAGACAACGCGGGCGCAAGGGGGTGACAGCTAACCCTTCAAATAATGTACATTTTACAAGAGATGACATTTCCCGTGTAATCGCTTAGAATGACATGGCAGGCTTTGGTCTAATGATAGGCCACGGAGGAGATCTTCAAAGGGGAGCTGCGGTTGCTAAGACAATACCTGCTGCTAGTTTCCCCCCATAGAGGCCTTAGCTGTAATCCTCCAGATCTGACACTCCCCCTCACACACACACACGCACGCACGCAGATACACACACACACACAAACTCCCCCCCCTCAGAACGCTGCAGACACCTCAAAGCCAGAAGCTCGACCCAAGATCCTGTAAAGCCTTAGACCTGAACCTCATGACTCCTTTGTAGAAAGAATGAGACAGAAGAGGTGAGACGGTGTGATGGATGCAGAAGGCCACATTATGCACGTCTAGAAAAAAAAACAGAAGGAGGCGAAAGATGAACGCGAGAGAGAGGCACCGAGAAGAGGTACAAAGAGAGAACAACACAATACTGACACAAGAAAATCAAGAGGAATCATCTGGCCGGGCAGATTATCAGACTTTTGAGGCTGGCATAAGGATGAACACACACACACACACACACACACACACACACACAAGCGCACTATACCAAAACACCACATAAAAGAGCTCTTGTGTGGGCAGGTGAGTGTTGGTGCGGGGTCCCCCCTTTCTTTCAACTCAAGCTACTTCAAACAGCCTCCTGCATGAAGATGAAACTGGGCCCTCGGCACTACAAACAAAGGTGGTGCCTCGGCTTGAACACACAAAGAAATGAAGGCAAACTATTCATGTTTTTTCATTTCATTTTTATTCTGAGGATGTAAATTTTGTTGTGTTTGCTTGTTGAACACTTTGCTACAGACCAAAATATTTCAACAACTACTGGGTGGATTTTACATAAAAACTGCTACAGACATGCTTATTCCTGATGGGATTAGCACATAACATGAATGACCCACCATCATCAGGTCATTTTTCTGTTTCCTGCAGTTCTTCAATTTATGACAAGATAACCACAATGCTGACAACATTCCCATCATCCTCAGCTAAACTCTTTATTTAGAGTTATTTAGCAGAGCCTCAAAAAGCTGTTAGTGGATTCTGAGTTTTGTTTAAAAAGGATTAACACATGTTTAGATGGCTAAGAAACAATGCAACAAAATGCATTCAGAGAGTAACAGAACTGTTGTTACAACCTTTTCATAACTGTATGACGTGTATGACGTGTATAACTACTAATTATTTAAAAAGTGATCACTTTTCAAACAAATTCAACCTTGTTTTCACATAGATGTTTACAGAACTCCAATAAAGACCAGACTTCCATTGTAAACCAGCTTTGTCAGCTTAAGTTGTGTTGAGGGTTTGTAGCTTATTAAAGCAAACCACTTGGTGTAATTAAACTAACACCGTGTCTCCTTAAAAGTCTCTCCCACATATACAGGCTGAGAGCAGTATGGGATCAACGATCCCAGGACCATCGCTGTTTAGTCTGGTTGTTGTAGTTGGATTAAGATGTTAGCCATCCCCCTGTTAACCTCTCCTCAGCAGAAAGAGCTGATCCAGGACCTAACATGGTGAGGAGGGAGATGAAGCCAGATAAAAGGATATAAGGGATATAAGACTTACATGGGCCAACACTGCAAAAGACTCCTGGAGGGCAGGAGGTTAAGGAGAGAAGAGTACCCTCCTTCTCTCCCTCTCTTTCTCCCTCTCATGCATGTTCCGAATACTAAACACCAGCCAACCACATCCTCATCCCTCTGTACCTCCTCCTCCTCACTCTCCTCCTCCTCCCTCCTCCCTCCTCCCTCCCTCCTCCCTCCTCCTGCTCTGCAGAATCACTGATGTGAGGTCTTTTGTGAGAGCGCTGGCTGGCCTCAGCCTGGGCTCTGTTACGGCCTGACCACTGACCCACTCACCCGCCTTTTAAAGAGGTTTTAGGGTCACGGGTTCACAACAAGGTGACTCAACTGTGAACGACGGGCGGCATCCTCTTTCAAAGGGCCCACGTCTTCACCTTTTCCCTCTCAAGACTCTCTCTCCCTCTTCTTCGACCCCTCTGTCTCTCTTTTCTGTCCTCTCTCTCTCTCTCTTTTTCTCTTTCTCTTTCCACCCCCCCCTCCCCTGAAGCCCTCTTTTTCACGTATTTCCACGTATCCTCAGTGACTGACCCGCCGTCTCAGTCCTAATTAGCATAGCATCCCAGAGTGAGGAGAACATGAAGGCTAATGGGGGTTGGGGCCCCGTAACAACACTGAGGGTAAAGCTTCAAGTTTCTAACTAGTGCCATCACCTGACCACATTTACATGGGTTTCTGCAGGCAGGAGAGTAATGGATGGTAAATTATTCCTCTTTCTCAGTGGAGGAAGTGAACTAGAAGGGAAAGGCATCAGAATTCAAAGCAGGACTGCATGGGAGCTTTGCCTTGTGTGAGTGATGTATTTTGTCCGAAATGCAACAAGGCCAGCTTTAACCACACAACAACACTGAAACTAAACGGAGGAAAACCGTTCAGATGCACTATGGTGATCTGAAATAAATAATTAAATGTTATTAATAGTTATCTTGTTTCATTGTATTGTGTAAACATTGCAGTGAAGTGCTTTTGCCCTACGTTAAATACTAGATGAGTGGGCTTAACTACATCAGAATAATTCAAGCAAACTGTTTCATTTCCAGGGAATAAGTAGTTTCTTGTGAGCTCAGCGCTTCTTATAGCAACTTAAAAATATGGTATTTGTTGATTTCTGAATATAGTAATTTAGGTGAATATGATATTCAGTAGGTTACTTACTTTTTGGCTTGTATTTCTATTTTTAACCTCGACAAAACTGACAAAAACATCACAACTTTATTACATTACCATATGATAAATGGTTTTGTTACAGAGTGCTGCAAAAATTGACTGCAGACTGGATCAAGCAGCTACATCAAGTCTGACAAAACCAAATTAAAAAGCTTTGAATACAGACTGCAGCACAACAAATGCCAGACTGCTTATAAAACATGAAAATGCAAACATTTTTGGGATCAAACTCCAATAATCTCTTCATAAAGCAGCACAGATCCACATGTGGACTGACTCACCATTCCATGTCCACAGTCGGTCCCATCAGCCAGCGGCATGTGTTGTGTTCGACATCCTTTATGGTCCCCCTCTGCACTTGTACACCACAGCCGCTTGCACTGTTTCTGGAGCAGAAAGAATTAAGTGTTGACGATTAATCATTTGGGCTGAATAGGAAAAGAGCTTATATATCACGTAACAATCTTCCTAAACATCTATAGTACACTTACATCTTGAAATGTTTGATATTTTTGATTGACTTTTGGCTTCGTTGAGCTAACAGGAGAATTAAACTGCTATTTCCTCCCATATTTTTTGGAAGAAGACTCTGTTATTGCAGATGGAAATGTGTTTGTTGGTTTCTACAACAATATTTTGTAATCTAGTCATGAACAGCAAGATACATTAAAATGGCCCGACATCGGGTTTTAATTAGCGGCTGTGCATTCAACAATAGGCTCTTTGCATGTCTCTTTGAATGTATGCATGTATGCATTCCACTGTATATTACAACAGTCATAAAAACGACACGCGACACCCCGACTACAGTTTCACATATGTTGGATGTTCTGGGAAACTGCTCCGCTCAAATGTCTGCGGGTTCATAAAAACAAGGTTCTTCTGAGAACAGGACCACCATCTCTGACTCACTTACACCTTATTTTTTAACATTTCAGTTCTTTAACATGTTTTTTTTCACACTTTGTTAGCAAGCAAACTTACCATGTAAGGGCAGATCTGGGAACCGGGTCCGAACATCAGTTCACACTGTCTGTTGGCGTTGTAGATTTGACCGGGGAGGAGGGTGGGCAGCTCGTACGTCCTGCCTACAGGCTCATCAAGGAGGCACTCCCCATAGCCGGTGCTAATAGCAGCAAGAATGAAGGTACAGTAAATGAAAAAGCAAAAAAAAAACCATACTGAGTGTGTGTGCACACATGTACACACATGTGCACAAGCTAAACTTTTATGGCAGGAACATATTCAGGATAATCCAGTATTTTGCGATCCCAAAAAGTATCAACATGCGTCATCACCTTTCATAAGAGCAAAGTAAACATTTCTATGTCACTGTCTGCGAACATCCTCAGATGTGTGTTTCCCTGTGGGTGGTCTGTAAAGTTACCTAACAGAGAGACTGATACCACTTCCCCTCAATGGCCTGTTAGTAAATGCTGTCACTATGAAACAGGAGTCAGGCGCCACAGGTTGAATAAAACTGCATTTTGATACAGACTGAGAAAAAGGATCTGCGCACTGAACGCGTTTTCATCCAAGGTGTAACTCGCTACGCTGAAGGAAAACAAGAGATCTGAACTTATAAAAGCACCTTGATTAAGTTACAAGAATCTGTGCCAGCGCCAACATTGTACTATAATGACAGATTGTGCTGTATGTCAGCCACACCCAGAGCCATGCCGCCGTAACAGAGACAACAAAAGCACAGCTGGACTGAATGTATGCACCAGCAGCCTGCATATAAAAACCATCAGCCTTTACGGTTGTGAAAAGGCTTGAGTCAAACATGTTAGCAGAGACTCAAAGGATCTCCTCTTTTTCTGTTTACTTTTGAAATTTGCGGATGAGACATGTATAGATGTGTAATTACACAACATGTCTGCATCACTCTGACAAATTTAATCCGGGATTGAGCTGCTAAAAACACCTGCTTTATACAGAACCAGCTGATGTGACAAGCCAATAATTACACAGGATTATCCTGAGTTACCGTCACTTTGTTTCTTTACCCTTTCATTTCCAGTCATAACACAAGAAACTGCAGCAAACAGCAGTGTGTGGCAGCGGAATGACTGCACAGGAAGAATACACAGTAGAAGATACTATGGAAGAAAGACCATGGAGCCCCTCTGTCAAGGAATCATACTGATGGTCCCATATTACAGCGTCTTTCAACAGCTGGTCATCTGTCTAATCAGTGTCCTGGAATCTAATGGATTTATTATAAGACCAAGACAGTCAGACAGACAGACAGAGGGAGAAGAGGTCAGAGTGGTCATTTTTAAGATGAAACATCTGTGTGTGTGTGTGTGTGTGTTTTTTTTTTAAAGAATATTAGTTGTGTGGATTTGAGACAGTGAGGTGATCCCTCTCTGGCAGCAGAAGAGATCCCACACCTGGCAGCCATTGAGAAACTTGAAAGTGAGTTTATGAGATGGTTTATAGTTGGCTGTTGTGTGCTTGTCAAAAGAGACTAAACAATAATAGCTTCAATGTACGTCGTACTGGGTTTCCCTCAGCAAACAGATCAAGAAGTCTACTCAAATGTCAGACTCATGGTGTTTTCGCAAAAGTCCTGAATGACAGAGAGCATCACCGTGCAATGTTTGATCAAACGGCGGCGAGAAAAACTACAGCAGTGCTGTCATGTAAGAGTTTGGTCTCTGACAGCATGTACCGCTTACTCTTCACGGAGATATGGAAAAAGATAATGACAGCCGACTTCGGGGCAACATATATGATATAAAGTCCCATCTTGATTTTATTAGGAAAATGACTTTGGAAAAAGAAAATGATTTCACATGGGCAGCGGTTAGGCTAATTTTCCAGGCCGTGTAATGGAAAATGATAGGGCTCGACCACTACTAATGATTATGTGGTTTCGACACCCAGTGAACACAACAATTAGTGGGTGGCAGCAGTCAAAGATTTGCATTTTACTTTTAAGTTTGAATATTAAGGCTTAAAAGGAGGGGGGGAGGATGAATGGTTGCTTTATGTCGTGGTTGACACATGATAACGCTGCACGACAGCAGGATGCTTTTCATCAGCGTTCAGGTGCGGGAATTCACTGCACATTATTACAGCAGCAGTGAGATAAAGGGGGAGAAGGAGGGGAATCCTTCGCTTTTTTAAAAAAATAAAGGGGAAGTTTGAGAGGTGGCGCGGCCTTTTTTGGTTTTTTAAATGCATAGTAGAGTGGTGCCGATTGAATTCGCTCTTCAGGGAGAATGAGCAGTCAAAACACTGACGTACTTGACCAGGTCAGCCCCGCTGAGCAGGAGTAGTACTGTAAAGTGCTGGTTTGAATCAATGCTCCTCATTGTTGGCTGGAGACTGATTTCAAAAGCACTTGGACTAAACTCTCAAGGGCCTTTCCCACCGCCGCGGCTCCCACACTGCAAAGCTGCTTTACTCTTTTGTTACCTGGATTTGTTTGTTATATATCCCATATGGCTAGCAAATGTTAAAGTTTAACACAGATGCATTTGACATTTTCATCACGTACTTCCTGGTTTCTGTACAGTAATCAGCCACACACAGACATCCAACACAGCACTGACTGGTCCAGCTTATAAAGAGATTCATGGAGATTCTGAAGCACCGCTCGACGTTGAGGTCATCGCTGGTTGGAAACTATGTGAAGCAACAACCTTAAAACTCCAGATGAGGCGTCTCTGAACGCTGCGCTCTGGAGATGCATCTGGTCAACAAGGCTGCCTTTTGTGAACGCCTCCACAATTAACAGAGGAGAGAAGGCAAAGATTAAAGGGTCACGTCCAGGGAAGATCTAATTATAAGTGACATTTCCCATCTAAAAGAGAAGCCTTTCACCACCATCAGCGACCACGGTGCCGGCAGGAGTTGCTGAATGAGCCGTTTCCCCGCGCTACAGGTTTTGGTGTGGAAAGCAGGCTAATGACTATATTACTGTTTGCCCAGCATCTTGAAAGCAGGGCTCTGTCTGAGTGGAGAGACGGCTGAGAGGGGCTACGATGTATCCATCGCTAGGGTCAGCAGAGGAAGACCCCCGGATTCAAACAGGAAATACTCTTTCAACAACACGCAATAACAACTCCACACAGTTTACATTGCGCTGACCTGTCTACAGAGCGCTGCGAGGGACCTAGAAGCAGACTGTTTAGTTGGCCACGTCACAACATGTTAAAGTTAATGGCGCACTCAAAATGTGGATGCGATAATATGAGAATTTTGTGGGAAGAAATGGAGGAACATTGCATTATATAATAAGAAGAGAATTTACTTTTATTATAAATCATTTCAGGAGAAGGAAAGGAAAGGGAAGAGGGCTGGTACCTACTCTAGAAACTCTGTGATGTACTTGCGGCTGCACTTAGACCACGTCCAGGGGTTGGTATCATAGTTGAGGGTGGGAGCCATGACATGATACTGGTGCTTCATGCCTGCCTCCCGACACTTTGGGTTATCATCATGAGGCATGTTGAACCTGATGCAGAGGGAGAGAGAGTAAAAAAAGGAGGTTAAAGATAGAGAGGGGTACGAGGAACACAAAAGACATGATTATCAGCTGCTTAGTGACTCAGTTGTGTAATGGAGGATAAATGCCACGAGATTTACATTCAGCCATTTCTAATAGCCACTTCACAGCCTCCCTGTGGGTCACCACAAACAGACGCAACCACAGAAACATCTGTGAGTAAAAGCACTTACTCTGCACCTTTTTTCCCCACTTCGCTGTTTTTTGTCGGTGTCTTTTTTTTCATAAACAACTCCTCTCTTCACCAAACTCCAAAATGTTAATACAACAAATACCTCGAAAGGCCTCAAGAATACTCCAACTGGCCTGCAGAAGATGCAACATATTATGCAAAATATCATTTTTTGTCTGTAGGCAACTATTCCATCCATAATTATTATTATTTTCTTTATTTTTTAATCTGTCCTTCATGTTTATAATGTCTTCTATGTCAGAAAATTGTAAAAAAATAATAAAATGCCATCACAAGTTCCCAGAGCAAAAGGTGACATTTTTGCAATCCTCATATCATCTGACTAACAGTTCAAAGAAACAGAACTGCAATGTTGTAAAACACGAAACAGTGAAAAATTTGAACATTTGAGAAGCTGAAACCAGGGGAAGTATTTTTGCTTAACAAATGACCCGAAAGCTTAAACAGTTATTGTAAAAGCTGGTAATTAATGGTCTGTAGAAGCAGTTAATTGACTAATTGTTTCAGCGTGTGTCATAATAAACAATAAAACAAGAGTCTCCACAGATGAGCAGCTGCATAAGGGGAAGTACACAGCTTGGCATCTGCAAATTAATGAATTCATCCACTCTGTCTGCAGTTGGCAGTCTCATAAAGCAACTCGTCATGATCATGTCCAGAATAGCGTGGTCCAGCTCGGACATTCTGTTTTCTGCTGCGGTTTGGCCAACACCCATTAATAAATGAAGTGCATGCGCACATGATTGCACACACACATATATATATATATGCACACAGGAATCCATGCAGCTGTATGATGTCTGAGATGTTTACAACAGGATGTGGGCCAGTGCTGAGCTCTGGACTGTGGCTGAGGGTCAATCCATACAGCCACATAAACAAGACCTAGTATGGCTGGCATGAGGCCCACCCTTCAGGGGTTAGGGTCTGCAGGCAAACACCCAGAGAATAATTAAGCCTCTGGCACAGTAATGAGCTCTGCACACACAAATCATGCTGCTGGCTGATGCTGACAAAACCAAATTCTGGCTTAAATGCTATTTGCAAATTCTCCTTCATCACTTTTGCTGGTGCACAGGTGCATGTAGATCTAAAATGAAAATTAACAGCTGGATACACGCAACTATGTAGTCTATCTTTTTTTTTTTTAATTGTGTGCAAGGCTCCAACAATTTGTACTTTAAAAACTTTATGATGATTAAATGAAGTGGATCTGAAGGCCACAAATAAATAAGGATAATGGCTTGAAATCTCGAGATGAGAACCTTTTAGTGTAATTAGGTCGTCAATCAGGAAGTTTAGTGGCTCCCTGTTTGGCAGCCAGGAGGGACCGATCAATAGCAGAGTACCAGTCGCAGCACTTAGTTTTTAGCATCCAGAAAAAAAATGTAATTACTTAAAATCCACTCCATTGTGTCATTTTTAAATGCCTGTAAGTGACTGTGACAGCAAGACACACTGCCGGAGTGACGAGGACCTGGTAGTTAATTCCTGCAGATTGGCTGTATATAAATAAGAGCCACAGCAAAAAAAACACACACAGTCTGCACTAAAAGCCTTTATCAGCACTTTAAGAGAGACTCACAAAGAGCTCAGTGACTCAGCCAGGGAAAAATGGATCGCAACATTGTTACTCCAATGTTGCTGCTTCACAAAAGAATCCATATTTGGCAATTGCAGCACAACTTCACAGCCATTTAAGACTATCAGCAATCAGTGATCTTTTATATTTCTTGAAGGGTTAAAAAGACTGTTTGTTTGCAGGCCACAGACTCTAATGTCAAATCTGAATGTCGGTTTGATTTATTCATCATTCGACATCTGAAGCCTTGACGTTGTAAGACGACAGACTTGGTTATGTGTGTCACCTTTGAACGGCTATCGAGTGACGCCGCCTTGCCTGAAAATCCCCACGATGGCTATTAGTAATCACACGTCCCCTTGCAGTCATTTGAGAAAGGCCTCCTATCCATTAGTCTAAGTCTTTCTTTAATCTGCAATACTCTTGAGTGGCTTCCACTACCTGACACTGGCTTTCCCAGAGCTCTAAACACTCTCGAAAGCTCACACCCGTGAACGCGGCCAATAAACACGGCAACAGGCAGAGCCAACTGGGCCTCCAGCTGCTTGAACTTTAGCATAAACAGATCTGCACAAGATGCAAAGGGGAAGAGGGAGAGAGGGGGAGCGCACACTCATCCATCTGGCTGCTTTCGTTCGATCTCCCCGCTGGAAGAATATGTGAGCGGGGAACAGAGGAGGTAGAAGAATATCTTTCATTCTTAACCAACGGCTCACAAGCTCACACGACAGTGGTTCATTTTTCTGTCCTACACAAACAGACGGGCAGACCGGAAAGAAAATCTCTCACTCACTTTCACTGTTATGCTCTGCAAGGGAGGCCGGAAGGCAAGACAAAAGAGAAGGGACGGAAATAAAGACAAATGCTTCATGTTTCTCGAAAAATATATGCCCAAATGTGAGCTCATGTAAAAAGAAAACATTCAGATCTGAGGCTTCTTCAATTGCACATTTCAATTAACTGAATTGGATTACAACAAAAAAGCGGCAGTGAGAGATTTACCACAACTCTGCCTGGTGAATGTTTAGAATAAAAAGGTCACCATACGAGAGATAAAGTCACATGTTTTGACTTGGTCATTTGGATAAAAACGATGCTTACAAGTCATGTTTTTACTGCACAAATGTGTCAATGTTCGCTTGTTGTGAAAACACTCAGACAGAAAAGCCCATTCTGATAACGCCACCATTACATGCAACATATGACGGCACTGTGACATCTTCGGGTTGTTTTATCAAGTGTTTGGGGCAGATCCGTGGAACAGTTCTGGGAATAAGTCAGCTTCCAAATACTAAACAGAACAATCAGCCTTGCACTGTCTGATAAAGTTTTTTGCGCCGCTTTTACAAAGTCTTTGAAGGTATTTACTGGATGTAGAGATCAGAGGACCCAGAATTTCTTCCTCTCAAACTCAGAACAAACTCTGACATACATGGGGTTAACTTTTAGAGCTTTATAGCGAGGAATTATAGGCTGGCATGTTATTAAAAGTCAAGTTTTCACTTCATTATATTATGCACCTGTGTCTGCTGCACCCTACGTCTCTTGATAAGAGGGCTTTTGTTGGTCAAAGCTGGCTGTGAGGGGGTGAGATAGAGTATGTGTGTGTGTACAGTATGTGTGTGCGTGTATGTTGAGGTAGGAGTGAAGTAGTGGTGGTAGTGGGTGGGTGTGGGGTTTTTGCTACAAACACTGTGCTGCAACTTACACATGGCCCAGCTCATGAGCGATGGTGAAGGAGGCACTAATTCCATTTTCCTCGCTGATGGAGCAGCTCCGGTACTGGTCACACATGGTCCCCAGCTCTGCAAGCCCTGCAGGGTCACGTACACACACGTACACACACACAGATTCACATAAACACATACAGACACACAGCTATTTGAAAAGAAAAAAAAAGCTTGCTGCTTGAGTGTTAAAGGCGATTAAACCATCAAAACTTCTGTTCTGTAAGAGGGAGATTAGCCCCCCCCTCCATTCCCCCTCCCTCCCCCCTCCCCCCTTTCTACCACTCTGTTCTGTCACTATAATATTATTAGCTGACAGCTTGCCATAAACTCATTACCGCACAGTTTATGAGCTGTGGTTAACGGAGTGAAAAGTTAATTGAAACGGACTTGAGGTGGAGATGTTTTTGCAAAGAGAAAGGCAAAAGTTTACCTAATGTGTCGCATTTATCTTTTGCACGGCAGATGTCTTCCCTGGAAAAAAAAAACAAAAACACACATACAATGACTTTGCAGTTTTCTTAAGAAACTTGGCTTTGCTTTCAAAGTAAGGATTTGCTGTTATTGTGGATCCCACTGCTTTTCTTGGCTCGACCTGTCCTTCTGTGCCTCTGATTCAACCTTCTAAACTTCCGATTGTCTTACCCTGATATCTCACCCTAACCCAACCAATCTCATTGATTATGACTAAATCCAAATCAATCTAATCAATTAAGACAACCACTCAGAGGTAGAATACGGTGGGTCTTGTCAAAAAAGCAGTGGGATCTCTCACGGTGAGCTGAGTGTGCACCTGGTGATAAGGAGTGCTGTGTCATGGTGAGAGGGATGGCTGTCATCCTGGACATTTTGGCTCTGCTGCCAGACACAGAAGTTGTGAAGAGTTGTGGCTGCATTGAAGCTCACTGTGGGCCCTTCCTGTTTTGAAAGAAACACCACTGAGGATGAGACCAAGAATCTGGGTAAACACAATGTTAAAAGTAGTGGTTGTAGTAAACATGGAGCACTGTATAGTCATGTGCATTTAACAGCTGCAAGCAATAGCCTTCATGATCAAGCGCTACAAGCTACATCAGCGCCTGAGTCATACATGTATTCGTGATTTCCTGGCTGCCAAGAAGAAGCAGCATCATGTTTGAGTCTGCAAGGATTTCTGTCAACAGGCCCTGGATGTCATAAACTACATGTAAAGGATCATAAACAGTGATAAGACAATAAGTTTAGGAGGCAATACCTCTTAAACTGGCTTTTTTAATTGTCCACAATGAACAACTGGTCCTCACAGTGGAGGAACCACAGTCTCCAAGGCTGAAAAAAGCTCATCAGGTCAGAGAGAGCTGGTCGTGGCCAAGCTGTATTCCTTGATATTCATATAATAAACCCAAAGTTTGTAGAGTTTATCCCTGATTGCCATAACTGGAGTCTCTCTTTGGTGGTGAGTTAAATCTTTAAAACCAACAGCCATCATTGAAAAAACCATGTGAATAATATCCTTGTTGGCAAATACTAAAACTCAATCTAACCATCCAACAATCAGTTACAATGATGAAGCAAAGCATAGTGAACCTCTTCAGCCACCCCTGACTTGCAGGTGGCTAGCTGCCTCAATATAGTATTGTTGGTTTTCCAGGGAGACCTCTCTCGAGACTCAAGACTGACAAGGCAGGCAGTGTCCTTTCAAACAGGCCCCACAGAGGAAAGGCCGGGCCAGGGACACCTGCACAGACGTAAGATATATTGGAGATGTGGATACAGGCAGCATTGAAGACCCCACACTCACCTGTTCATTGTGGACGACGACTAGCTTGACAATCATGATGTTGATGAGGTTTCCTACGCTGGGGTCCCTGTACACCGCTGCTACCTGTAACGAAGACAAAAACACAGACAAAAAATGCAAACCTCCACTAACCTGAACCAGAACACAAGACAGGGTAAAAACTAGTCCACTTCTCCTAACTCAGTACTTGGAATGAGAGTTAAGCTCCTTTGGGTTTAATCAAAACAGCAACAGTTCACTGAAGTCAAAAGAAACAAAAAAAGAAAAGTCTCCTTCAGGGTAAGTTTAATCAACAGGGTATTAAAACCAATTACAATTCCTCCACAGACCTTAGCAAAGAAAAAAAATAAATTAAAACCTGGACCCAGCAGCAAATGTGAAACTTCAGCAGAGTTGGAGCTCAGAGCCCCTCTGTGAGGACGGCAAAACATTCCTTCTGCAGTTTTTCCTCTCTGCTTCTTCTGCTTTACCCGTGCAGCCATGTCATGGTTGGCCAGCGGTCTCCTGAGGCCGTGTGCAGCCTCCTGACAGGAACTCATTAGTCCACTATAAACATTTAGCTTGTTTTAGCCAGAGGGGAGGCCAACGTGGCCCAGGCCTGTCCAGAGCGGGCAAAGGGAGTCTGTCTTTGCATGTGCAAAGTCCAGCTGGGGCACAGGACATTTTTCTGAATGTTTTTGCCCAACTGTATGATTGTATGATCAGTGCAGGTGATGTGATGTCACTCAACAGATCATAGCTACCACTGAAAACACTGATGTAATGTTCTTTCTACAGCTTCTGAGAATCTTTGGGGTAAAATGACAAGAAGATTTTAAATTGTTTGGACACAGATGGAGTTTTAAGTGCTGATTCTGACATTTTCTACACAAATTATATTAAAGATTAGTTAATTTTAGGCAAACAACAAAGGAAATTGAAATATTTTCTGTACAGTTTGGTTGGCGGCTTGTAAAAAATGTCTTAGTGGTGTTTTTTTTTATGAAAATATAATCTCATCTAAGTATACATTTTCATTAGACTTAATTTCAGAGACTGTGTACAAAATTATGTTTGATGAATGATGCTGATCCATCTGCAAACCCTGAACAGATAAACAAAACCTGATTACTGAAATATATCTAATATCCTAGATACACCCCTGAAAGTCTGGTAAACCCTCTTCAGTGGTCAGCATATATAATGTGACTTAAGATAAGATAAGATAAACCTTTATTGATCCCACATGGGGAAATTGGATTCCAGTTACATCCCGTCCATACATACATACATAATCAATATCTAAGATCAAACCCAGCTGATCAAACCTGGTAAATTTCTCTGATCCTCTTAAAATTGCTCAAATATAGGCTGGTTAGGTC
>JAPZDV010000023.1:18943407-18958320 GCA_029814665.1 Acanthurus lineatus
ATTGTTAGGATGTAGTGCTCCAGGTTGCGTCCATGGTGACGCACCATTTTGGCATCCGCTGTCACCATCAGCTCGACGTAGCGAGGGTAGGAGAGGAAACGCTTGCGCCGGCGTGGAGACCTGGAGTGTGTGCTGGTTGAGTTGTTGTCACGGATGTGTTGTTCATCTAACGTTGCTCTGAGAGAGTCCATCTCCTCCCCCATAGTTTCTCTGCCCCCAAGGGTAACTTGCCTTTTGGAGTCGTCTGTTTCAAGAGAGAAAAGTCAAAATAAGTGATGATTTCGACAATCAAATGCTCAAATTCTTCCTTACTGGACATCCACCACTTTATACTACAGTATTTCATGAGAAAGCGTGGCACCTTGACAGCTAAGGGCCAAGGGTTTTAGCTTAGCCCGATTCCAGTGAGACAACAGAATTTGCCTGCATTTTTCATGTCAAAAGCCCAAAATAAATTAGTGTGTCAACAGCTTTATCAAGAGACACTGGGTCCGTGGTCATCTTTGAGAAGAAGAGTTTTGAATCATGAAGCACATAACCTATATGCATAAGTATAAACCCAAAAAGAGAGGAAATCCAGTGACAATATTTTACAGAATCACAGAGAACTAGCCTCATTGTGGGGTTAGGGGTTAGGGTTGTGCAGTCTACAAGAGGTTATCAAATCCCTTAAATTATCCAACCTCTCTGATCCAGACCTCTATAATCTGAGGTAAAATGAGGTAAAAATCTCACTAAAAACAACAAATTGGTTGTGTATAATGCCACATTAAAACAATTCAGTATATAAGTTTGAGGGAAACACTTTCAGAAGCAACACTGATAAGAGAAAAAGAGCCGCTGTGCATACTCAGCTGGCATTCTCTCAGCTGAACTGCACGTGTGGAGCTGGCTTTGAGCGATAGATTCCTTCATCATGACAGAGTGGAGTTAAAAGAGGCGGACGGAGGCACGGACACAAGCTGAAAGAGTAAAAAGTGTAAAGAGCTTGTTTCATTGAATCAATTACACTTACATATATGTCTCACTATGTTCACAGGGGTGTTTTCAGAGGAGGCTTGGGGGGCACAAGAAAGCTTGAAACAGCTTTTTTTAGGGACATACAGCTGAAACATATTCCTGCTACTGACTACAATATAACCCCTTTTTCTGAAAAGTGAGCAGTAAGTCTTTGCCAAGAAAAATCTCCTCAGCATCATCCATCGAGTGAATGATGAACACATCAAAGACTGTCTGTATAGTCTGTATGTCGAACGTTTTTCATCCAGGATTAAGAATGTGTCAGAATTGGATGGATTTCCTGAGTCTTTTTGTGCTTCAACACAGAATCTGAGGACTTAGTGTATGCATACAAGCCATTGTGCTGTCCAGATCTGCAGTGATGCATTGCCACAGGTGATACTATGTAAGACAGATTGCTTGCAGTAGTTTTTGCCGTCTCTCAGCTGGGGAAAGATGGATTCAAGTAGCAAGAACAGAAATGTAGCAGCGGTGAATAATAATCCAATACAAACACACAATCTAAAATTTCTTATATAATCAAGTGCTTAAGAAAAACATGAAAAATGTCTTGCAAAAATAAAAGACAAAAATTTTAGATAATATGATGATGAAAAATAACACTTCAGATTTGCGTGTGCACCATTTCTAAGTCACCAGTGTGTCAGCTTTTTGCTGTTTTATGCAACTTTTATGGACACATGCAAACATTCAAAAATGAACTGGAATCTTGTGGCATATCAATTAAACATGGAATGACATTCAAAGAACATTATATGACTATAAATGTTCAAAAGCCAAACATAGTTTGGAGTCCATCATCCTAAACAACCTCCTCAGCTATTGATAACCCGTTTATAGTGAAGACTTTCATTGTCTTCACAACACTCAAATTTTCCAGACAGTCAGACAGAGAGAGACTGTGTGTAACTGTTAGGTCACCGAAACGCAAAAAAAAAAAAAAAAAAGAGGGAAAGAAACCTCGTTGGGCGCTCCGAGATCATTGAAGCGATGCCCCCAGTGGGCACGCGAGGTGGAGCGTGACTCCCTGGCACAATGGCACACAGCTCTTGCCGCCGTGAGGCCCAGCCCCATGCCAGCGCCAACATCCAAGTCAGCGCCAAGGCTGTCTGTGCCCGCGCACACACAGCCTGAGCCTGGGCAGCTGGGCCAGAACAGGGCTTTGTATTCTCCATGAAGAAAAAAAAAAAAAAAAAAAAACTCTTGGAGGCCAAGCCCACTACACTAAACCCCTTAAACAGACTCATCACTGCAGACAGTCCGACATCAAAGGGATTATCAAAGCACAGAAGAGTATCTACATCCACAGAAATCGGTGGTAAGTCTCAAGCGGGGGTATAAGCGAGTTTAAGATGGAGGGGGAAAAAAAAGAGAAGAAGAGGAGGAGAAGGTGAAAATATGGCCTCTGTTGTAATAGCCTTTGAATCAGTGCAGATTAGCCACACACAACCTTTCCCAAATCTCCTTTGGTTCAAATCCCCCTCTCACTAGGTAATGAGCTGCTACTTACACCATGAGAAGACAGGGGTGAACGCCCTGACCCGCCCGACACACAGAGAGATGGCATCAGCCTCACTGGACATCAAATCAGCATCACCGAGCTAACATCTTTGGATTTAACATGTTTTTCAAACATTTTAATATAATACCTTCAATTTTTTTCCAGTTTGATTGCACGAGCTTGAGTCTATAAAACTGAGATCCAGCGGTTTTTCATAAAGGAGAACAGTAAATTGGGCCCTGCACGGCATGAGCGTAGGCGTTAATAAATGTCGTAATTTGGTTGGCTCCAGTATGCAAAAAGCTTCAAACACACCCACATCACACTCACTTTTCTGCTTTAACGCCTACTTGACTTGTAAAATTACAGAAATCTTTTCATGATTGTGCCAGAAGATAATCAAATACAACGACTATTATTAACAATGTTTGTCTATTCACCCAATAAAATGTTTAATTCCACGCCAGCTGCCTCATTGGCATTGTGACTGCAGACTTTCATGCATGTTTCAAGTTTTTTAAATGCCTTTGAATGTGCTTTTTATACAGTTTGGAAGCATTTTGATGCTCCTACTTTCTGTTTGAGTTCATTCATGTACATCGAGCCCGTCCAAAAGGATCTCATTGAGATTTCAGTCCAGATCAAAGAGTTGCTCTTTGACTCTCCTTCAGTACGCTGTCAAAAGTATCAATGCCAAGAGCCCAACAATGGGGAACACACATTTCATTGTTGAACTAATTAACATTCTTTTACAATAGCTCCCTAAGAGTTAAAGAGCCCTTTTCCCCGGGTGCCAATTAAATAGACAGTATACCTTACACAGAGTGTAGGCAGTGCCCTGCTTCTAGACGAGGTCAGACGCTGCAGTTTAACTGACAGTGCGACTCGAGAGGGGGAAAAAAATGTTCAAACTCCTGTAGACAGAAGCACAATTAAGTGCAATTCTGTGGCTAGACAGAGAAAAGCAAAGGCGGCTAATTTTTGCCGCTGAAGACAGCTTTCAAAAGCGAAGTGGCGCGGCTTTTGACCTCGACTGGAAGACGTTGGGCTTTGTACGCTTTCCAGTGCTCTCAGAGTTCAGTTGTTATTTTCAGTTCAGAGACATGCTAAAGACAGCGCGGTGGTCAGCTGAAGAATGTGTTTGGAGTAGCAGACCTCCTCTGAGGAGACAAAACACCACTTATGGATCTTAACTCCTAATGATGGGCAGGGACCTGAAGTGTTTTCTTTTGTCTGAATCAAACTGAGAGTTTTCGGCATATCGGGTTTAAAGAAAACCGTCTTTACATACCTCAGATTAAATGGTTGATGGATAATTGAAGTTATTAAATCTTAAGTAGTCAAAAAGTGCATGAGAACCTCACAAAACTCATCAAAGACTCTTTTAATTTCATGTTTTAATAGTTTGAAATGTTTAAAAATCTCCATCTGGGAACAGAATTTTGTCTCACAATCACTCCTGAGAGATGGACAAAACTATGAAAATTAGACAAAAAAAAATGAAATTCATGCATGAAAAACTTATTAATATCCCAACTATAAATAAAGGTTGCACACAAAGCAAAAATAGGAAGCCGATTGTGATTTTAGTTAAGGAAAAATGACTTTTAAAATGTCAGGAGAAAGAAAAGAGACCCTAAAACAAATAAATTTGACTTGATGTAAACCACACAGATCTGCAGATTTGACTGTCTGGCCTCTCAGATGATAAATAACCGGAGCCAAAGGCGATGACACTGATGTTTCACTGGCCACCTCTCAGCACTGCCTCTCTCCTATCCACCTCAGTGGGAAGCTGTCGCTCACCTGTCACCCCCTCTCACCTCTGACTGTCACCCATGCCAACATACAGTCAGTCACTGTCACTCAAGTCTGCTCGAAACCATTCCAATCAGCCTCCATCTGTTAAGAATGCCCAGACAGTAGACAGTGGCAGAAAATAGCCCCAGCTGGAATCTGTCACGGGAACTCCCGAGACAACACAACACAACACAACACATTGGGTTCAATAGGGCCGAGGCCTCGGGGCAGGCAGACACATGGCAGCTATTAAAGTTATAGACTGTCTGTAGCTGCCCAGCCCTGTTCAGCCCCGTTTGGCCCCGTTCAGCCCTGTTCAGCCCTGTTTAGTGTATCTGCTCTTAAAATCAGATGATAATGACTACAATAGACCTTATACCTGTCATGAAGTGGGATGAAATTTCAGGCAAAACCATCATGCCGGAGGGGAAAACCATTACATTGAGGAAAACTACAACATGTGCTACCTCCAGACGCACAGGCAGTGTATGGTAAAACACATTTTAAACACATTTAACAGTAAAGACAAAACAATCATCATGACAATCCAAGGAAAAAGCTATAATCGTTCATTTCAAATTAATTCTGATTCTTTTCACATGTTGGCCAATGGGCAGGCAGTGGGTGAGAAAGCTACTTTGGAGAGGCAGGTGTAAAAGAAGAAGAATGGCGGGCGGTGGGAGCTTGGGGAAAAGCTGGGTCCTCTGCCAAACTCTGCAGCAAAAAAAAACCGACAGGCACATGCAGCGCAGGCCAGGACTGCTCAAACAAATGAAGAAAGGAGCTGCTTTCTCAATTCCTCTGCACTGCTTGCTCAGCAATTCCCAATACTCAGCAGGACACTCGGTCCACTCACAGGCAAACAAGATGACATGCACTCCTGATGGACACACTCACAACAAACACACATCCATGCATGCACACAAAAGGCCAAAAAACAAACTTTTTTTTTTTTTTGCCTAACAACAATAGGCACTTCACAGAATGGGGGGAAGGTTCGGTCTGTCCAGGGGGCACGAGGGCACAGAGTAAGCTTAAGCCTTTTGGAGCCATCTGACATTCAGAAGCACCACATCATCTAAAGCCGGACCCTAAAGGTGAAAAAGGTTGTCTGAGTGATCAGCGCCGTCCATCACACCCCGGATGGCCACCTTTTCTGACCCCTGTCAAGAGCTGCAGTTAAGAGGAAAACAAGGAGCTTAATGCATGTGCGGGTTCCAAGTGAGGCCCAGCAAACAAACCGGCTAGCCCAGTAACCACGCACCTCTAAGAGGGGAAAAAGCTCAAGGTCACATCCACCCGTCCAGTTAGTGACTCCAAACAAAGAAGGAAAGTGAGGTCACAGTCAACAAGTGCTTCCATTCACATACATGAAAGCGCAAAGGGAGAGCGGGCAGCGATTCAAGTTGGCTAGTTCAAACCCCGGGCGGGGGAGGGCATTTTTCCATGTAAATGAACCCATTGACCAAAAACCTGATGCTAGCATTCGAACTACCATGTATACACAGTGGGCACCAAGGGGGGAATCCTATACAATGATTGTGTTGAGGGTCAAGGGGCACAGATGCCATGAGTGCCAAGTACCGCCGCATCAAAGTCAGTCACTTCGCTTTCCCAGCTGCCCTCACAGTTAACCATCAAGGAAAAGTGGTGAAACACTGGAGGTGTCAAGACTGCAACACTGGTGGTGGTGGTGGGTTGGTCATATTTGCTGTCAAGCTGACCGAATTTAATTCACAGTTTCTAATTTAGATAAAATACGACACCCCACAGCTTAAGACAGGCAGCCAACAACTGTGAGAATATGCACAGCCCCCCCGTTTCACCGTCTCTTGCCCGTCTTCAAATGGATTTTAGAAAGCAAAGGGAGAAGAGGGAGAGGACAATCTGCCCCTATCTGCAGCCGCCCTCATCCTTGTGCCTATCTCTACCGAAGGACGGCGCAGGGATTCACATGCAAGCTCACAGACAGATATCCCATAGAATGTGTCATTAAAGGTCGGAGCGGTGTTGTGATTTGAGATTGGTGAGCTTCTTCTCCTGAGGTTTTTAAAAGCCACAACAAGGCACTCTATGATTTTAACACATTAATCACCCTCTAAACATCTACCTGCCTACACTAGAGGTATTCTAAACAGCAGGGGAAGCCACCCAGGTTGGCTGACACAGACGGAGGACTGACACAGTTTCAAGTAATGTCAGTCGGTGAGAGAAAAGTTCCTGGTAAAGATCTGATTGACTTTTACATTTCCTTTTGGTCTGTTTCAGTTTCTATTGTTTCCTTTGAATCTAAAACATATTTTAAACTCACATTCATTCAGCACTGCATTGAATGATGTTGTGGTGCATTATCAACAGCCCATGAACACACACAGTGAAGAAAAGCAGCTGAAGACAGGTATATCGTCATGTCACGACTGCTGAAATAACAAAACATCGTTTCCCATCATGGTAACACTTTAAAAGCCCTTATCATTGCACTTCTATTGATGACACTTCACAGGCAGTGAATGCACATGTTACACAAACTCAAGAATATGTGCGTTTAAGAGATGACAAGCACAATGTAAGAAACAAGAGCTCATCTTTGTTAAATTCCTGTGGAAGCGGAGTCTTCCTTTCCTTTCAACACATTTTTTTTTTTTTTGCAAATGTGTGTTCAAACCCTGGAAACTCTTGCTTCAGTAGATACAAAAGTCCGAGTCATTGCGGCACTGTCTGTGAGGCACAAAGGCAGAACTGAGACATCATATCTGAGGGAAAAGCTTATCTCACTACAGGTATCTTTCTGCTGATACACACTTTGTTTCCTCCTTGATAAAACACAGCGTTTTTGAACTCTGTCGTTTTCAAAAAGATGTTTTCTTTTTGGAACACTGCAGCGAGAAAGGGGGATAAAGAATACAAATCACTACATTATAGGTCTTACAAAACAATGTCTTTACAGAAGAAGAAGGTCACCTGGCTGGCAGATTGGAGGTTTTTTTTTGTCAATTTTGCATTCACATGTGTTTTAGATACTTGAAAAATGTCAGACCTTGAAGGCCTCCAAAGCTTCCAACCTCTTTACATCTCAAACCTCAAACTTTAGCTCCCAATTCTCATTTAAGAAGGGCTTTTATTGCTAGTAGAAAATTATAGAAAACTGGAACAGCAAACTATTTGTATTTTGTAAAGACTTTGTCATTTGGTAGGCTGTAGCCTCGGGTTGTTTGTAAATATATCTAATTATAATGAAACGTCTTTTTTAAATTCAATTGACGTAGACCAAATGTTATATACACCTGGGGGTGTAGCTCCATTCAAGACTGGCAACTGTGTGTATGTGAGCAAAAAAGATACATGTTTATAACTGTAAAATCAGTCCATTTATCTTCTGCTGCTTAACAACCCTGATCAGCTTTAATCAGCCAACTAGATATTTAGATTTTTACTGCAATACAATATTAACAAAGTTAAACTTCCTAAATTCTTTAAGCTAGTTGCTCTATGATCTTTGCCTTTAACTTGCAAAATATACACATTTCAGTTTCAGGGGCACATTCCAAAAAAATGCTGTTTAGACATTCAGGTCTTAATTCTCCAGCTAACAAGGATTCAACTAGATGGTCCTGTGCTTCT
The DNA here is from genome assembly GCA_029814665.1 of Acanthurus lineatus. Lineage (NCBI taxonomy): Eukaryota > Metazoa > Chordata > Actinopteri > Acanthuriformes > Acanthuridae > Acanthurus > Acanthurus lineatus. The sequence goes on from JAPZDV010000023.1 coordinate 18,951,350, forward strand.
CAATTCTTTTTTTCTCTCTCAGTGAGTAGGTTGCAGTTAGAAGCCCCATATTTAGACACTGATTAAGTCTGATGAGGAACATAAGGACAGAAAGACAGGCATACTGCACAGACAGTGGTGCAAAGTGGAATAAAGACAGAGATACAAGGACAAAACACATAGTGCACACAGAGGTGGATGTGTGTTTTCTCAAAGATTTGAACACATTAAAAAGTCCAAAATCAGGAGGAAGATGTAAAAATCCAAGAACAAGAGCAGCTAGTTCATGTGTTTTGTAAGAAGAACCGCACGTGCCAAGCCGGTGTTTATATCTAACCTGCTAGTAGCAGCGTGTACTCCACTCCTTCCCATAAAAAGACAGGATAGGACTGTTGGTCTTGGCACAGTACAGCCTTCAAAGAGCCCATTTATCGCCTCATCTGGAGAGGGGCCTATCAGATAAAGCTGAAAAGCAGCAGCCTGGGACACCTCACAGTCCTAATCCAGCCCCACTGCTTCTTTTAATCCTGCTGCTCATTGTTAATCTGCTGCCCTTTGATGAAGCTGTACAGGTGTCTCATCCATAGACACATCTTCCTGCCTACTTTTCCTGTTTTACACTGGATACAATTTCTAAAAAAGAGTAAATTTATCATGTCATAGTTGATTTTATAAAGAGAAGAGTCAGGATGTATCATATTTAGGGTTAAGTAGATATAAAAGAATGAATGGCTTGGACTTAAACGATGATTGAATGACAATAGTTGTTCCTCTGACATCAGAAGTCAGGGGTCACTCACCAAGCTTTCAACAGCAGGGTCCTTCAAGGAGAGTATATTTAAAAGTGCGTCAGAGTGGGGGCTGAGGGACCCTCCAGATTTCTCAGTCTCTGTTTACCACACACAGACTAGGAGAGTGAAAGGGCATAGCATATTAAGGAGGTACTGGCCTGGCCCATCAGGTCAGTCCAAGTTCTTTAAACTGCCGCCACACACAATGCCCACCACCGGGCGACAATGGCTGCGTTCAGACAACAAGCAAATCAAGTGGTCTGCACATTAAAGATTTACTGCACGGCACAACAAAGGCCGCCCACGGAGCTCCCCTGCGAGGACGACTCTGAGGCCTTCCATCGCGGTGAACTCCACTTGGTCACCCCGCTTTCTCTTGAGGGCCTCTCCACCACCCAAAGACCTCAACCATAAAAATTCAAATTTAAACCGGGAGAACTTTCAAGCAGCCTCCCAGGCGGAAAACCTCTTCAGTTCTTTTCATCGCAACTGCAAACTAAAAAGCAATTATTCCTTCCCTCTGTGCTCCTGCAGCAGATCTAGGATTGAATGCTCCAGGAGAACAAGAGCGAAAAACACCAGGCAGCGCTGGAGCATGTTTTTTTGCTTAATTAAGCTGAGGAGTTTTCAGTAACACCCCTCAATCAAGGTTGAAATCTCTTGGGTATCCTGCAAGCTAAAGATCGTGACTAAGTGTAATTTACATTTTAAGGCAGCGTTTATTGCCGTGGTTGAGAAAGTGAATGCAGGTCACCAGAAGGTAAGTGTTTGTGGGCGAGTGTCAGACAGACGGTGGTTACAGGCAGTGTAGTTAAAGCAGTCTGTAGTCTGTTACCTGAGGCAGAACAGGGCTCCTTGTTGCCGTCAGTGTTCGAGATGTTCTTATTTTTCTCATGTCGATAGACGAGATGAGGTTTGTTGTGCTCTTCGTCATATTCCTCCCCCGCAGCGTTTAAAAGAGGCTCCAGGAAGTATTGGCCATGTTGTGTCGAGAAAGTTCCAATCTAGAAGAGCAGAAGAAAGAGATGTCGTTGATGAAGCATGTGTTTGCACACGTGCACATACTGTATGTAAGGTTTAATTTGCAAATCAGTTCCATTTAAAGAGACTCTGCTCTAAATGCAGTCATTGTTGTATTGCCCTTTGGCACCAGTGTGCACATTATTTCTATATTTTTGAACAAACTGAATTTTGACAGGCGCACACAGATTATTGTCGTCATTGCACCCATATTAAAAAAGAACAATCACAAGACAATTTAACCATCTCACACCTTTACACACAGCCTTTTAGGAGGTCTTGTCCTTTACTATGAAAATGCACTTCCCACTTCCCCTCACTGACACTGGGAGGAGTGACATCATCATATATGGACAGAGCTGCTGACAGAGGAATGCTAATATTGATTTGGCAGCTCAGTCCCTCACAAAACTTCTTAGCTCACTCAGCCATGAGGCACAATGGTGTTTGTATGGTAATTTCATGCGCACACTTAAACAGGATATTGGACGCTGGAATGTTATCTTTGAGGCAGCATTATTCCATAAGCATCCCCACAGGTGATGGACGTTTGACAATGGAAAACATACAAGTCGGATATGGAAAACATGTACAAACTGTATGTGTATCTTTCCTCTCCACCTCTCCACCTTTCAAAGGATGGAGGGATTAGTTGGCTTGCACATATACATCCATACTTCCTTAGAAGTGCTACAGGCCTTGACTTACATGTGTTCATTGCTGCAGCGCGCTGAGCTTATGAAAACATGACAGAGGACAGAAACAACCACACCAGTGGAAGAAATAACACCTCAAAGCTGTAACGATTCAGCCCTGGGGGCTCTCGCTTGGATATTTCAGGGTAATACCGCCATAATGATATTCTTGACAACATGACAAAATAAATTGTACAACTTACCAAACATTTTGTGATGCTATGCTAACCTGTTGTAGTTTCATGTATTTTTTAAACTTAGGCAAGAAAATACCAATAAAACTTTTTGTCTGATCATCTAAGTCCCTTTTTTCCCTTTAGTGTTTTGCAGTCATACCACATAATCTTCTGCAGATGGAGACGACCCTGTTATCGTGGAAGTGTTTCTCTCCCAGCACTTAAAACATTCAGTTTAATTTAATCTCATTGTACGACGTCAAACGTTTGTCTAATTTTTTCCTGCTCAAAGATTTAGCTACCTTTTAATTAAATATGAGAACGTTGCAGCCTAACTACAACCACTGTTGTAGTGCTCTAAATGTAATGAATGATTTATACAACGTAGCATCTGGTAGATGTTTACCTGTATCTTGTAAATCACTATCTACGGTGAGTTAACTTTAATTAGATGATTATGGCTGAGCCTTTCTGAAGTTCTCATGTGGTGTTAACGGAAGGCTGAACAGACAAATGCTCTGTTTAGTCAATGGAGGGGGCAGAGTTTCAGGGTTTCCCAGCATTAGCTCAGCAGCAAATCTGGCAAAAGTTTGGACAGACACAATGGTTGCTGTTCAGTTGTGGGTGCTGAACTGGACCCTTACAACTGAGGGACTCCTATTTGAAGTGAGGTCGCACTCTTGACATGGATGGAATGACTGTTGGCACACAACTGTTTTATCAATTCTCACAAAGACACTTTCAAACCCTCCGGGGTGCTGAGTCACGCAAAAGTGACGCACAGTTGCAGTCAATCTCTAAAGTTAAATAGGACATAAAGGTGTCATGAGTCTGATCTTTGCACAGAGGTGCATCGCTCGGCGCTGGAATGAAGATGTGCTCATTTTACAGGACAGGCCGACTCACCACACAGCTCTATTATGTGAGCGAGAAATGTTAGTCGCTTCAGGAACTAGCATTTCCCACGGTGTGAGTGATCTTTAAGGTCCACACAGCCTTCATTGGCAGTTGTGTCCTCCTTGCAGCATTTCTCCTCTTTTCTGCCTGTCACAGCTCACTTTGAAAAGGCCAAAAGCTCCTCAACTCCACCCCCCCACCCACCTCCCTCCCCGATTCCCCCCTGGGGACGGCTTTGAGCAACTCTGGACTAAAGGGGAACCTGCTTTTTCAAGAATAACCCCTTTGTTTTAGGGCTTAATTATTCCTTAATGACCTCATCCCGACAAAATGCGCTTGGCCATTAAGCTCAAGTGATCAGATGTGGACACATTTATGACCCAATAGCCTCTGGTGCTGTCTCCATTGTCCTGTCATTCTCAATGAGTGATGATGCAGATAAGCAACAGAGATTGCTTGAAAAAGGACGCAAACATGTTTGGATAAGCGAGTCATACATCAAAGTTGGGTAGAGGGGCAATTAAAGGCTTATTACCCTTCTAATTCCAGCATACCTCACTTCTTAAATTACCATACACACTTGAAGAGACACTTTTTTTTTTGATGGCGTCTTTTCTTCAGTGCTACACTGGATGGAGTTAATCCCAACAAAGTGATAATACACAGAGTTTTTTTTTGTAATCATTATGCCAAGTTTCAAAAGGAGCACAATCACTTCATGCATTGTGAATGTACTAGTTCAAAAAGCCTCAGAGTGCAGCTGATACCCACTCTGTGACATGCTATCCTGGTACTGTACACAGTGCACCTATCTAAAATAAGGATTATGTCACTGATAGGGGTTGTGTCAGGGAGTTAGACTCCAAGGTCTATGGTCCTCCTGTCTGTGTTACTGTGGCCAGTCACACAAACCCCCACCACCACGCAGAGTCCACACCAGAATCCAGGGCTGGCGCGACTAAGGTCGACCTCCTGCCCCTGGACCAGTAACCTTATGTGACCCATAAAGTCATTCCCTTCAACACTTATCAGATTCTCTCACACAGGAGTCAGCAAACACAAGAACTTGGGCATCAGGATCCTTATATGGTATAATGAGGCTGAAAGCTCATTATTATGCAATAATTCCATTATTGCCCCATTAGATCTAACAGATACGATGAAGGGCGATCAAAAAGCAAAAACTTGCTATAGACTGAATGACAGCATCTGTTGCTTATGGCTGTGTTTACTTATTACTTCGTACCACAGATCGCTTATGTTTTTTCCCCTTGAATAAATTAATTCTTTAATCTCGGAAAAGTGAAACAAAGTTCCAAAAAGACTAATGTGAAACTTTTAAAATGCCTTGTTTTTTCAAACAAAAGTCTATGTTCAAAGATAATCCAATTTATATGAAACAGAGGTGAGTAGTAAGTCATTTGAGAAGCTAAGTGAAAACTGTGTGAGTCTATCATTGGTTAATTGCTTAAATTATTAATCAATTTATCAAATTTTCATTTGATCAGCCAATCAATTAAGTGACTTCTCCCTTTAAGTGCAGACATGCATATGTAGTAGCAGTAAAGAAATGATTGATTAAGTAAAAGCACAGGCATCACATCAAACAGCTGCACGTGACTCCTTATAAATTCTTCTTCATTGATCTGTGTAGGGTAGCTGGATGAGACAGAGTGGCAGACTACATAGTGGCTTTTAGTTTGAGTTGCTTAAGAGCATTTCTGCAGGGTAAATAACTTGTTGTCACATCAGCCACAGTCCCTTGAAACACTACCAACCACAACAATACCCAGACTGCTCTGTGCAACAGCAGCGTTACTTCACAGGCACCGAGATGCGGGGCTGCACGCTCTCCTCCTCAATGACATTTATCCAGGAACGCTTGAATAACGGGTTATTGAGGACATGCATGGATGGAATCGAGTGAGACCTGTCGGTATGATTTTATGAATAAATAAAAAAACTTTAAAAGTATTGATACTCACAAGGCCGGTGCACAGGCTGAAGACCGCAGGGTACTCGCTCTTGGCGTTGACGTGTCCGCGGAAAAAGCAGTGGCGCATATCGCCCTGATCGTGGAAGTGAGAGTCCGTTCCGTTGCTCTGTTCTGCTCCCAAGTGTGTCACTGTGTAAGAGGGGGCGATGAAGCCGGAGTGTGCGGTCAGATTGAGATGAAAGCGTTCCCCGAATGCATCAATCCTGTAGTGAACCCGCAAGCCCGACAGGTCATCATTTAAACTTCTCCGTCTCCTCCTGTAGTGCAATTTGTGAGGGAATGATTCTCCAAAGTCATTCACACGGAGCGGGGTAATGATTTCATAAGATGACAGCTGCTTGATGAAGCTTTCTGCAGAAAAAAAAAAGTTAGAGAAAGTAGTGATTTAAAGAAAAAGTACTGGCAATGCAATAAATGCAGCTGCAGTTTGACAATCACACACCAGGCATCAATCTCAAACATCACACACTCCTTTTAAAACCCCCTTTTACTGCGCTCTCAAATCAAATCAAAGCAAAAACACTACCTTGTTTCGGGTGCAACTGGTATTGCAAAGTGTCCCGGACCAGTAATGACAGATGACACATTAGTCCAACCAGCCAGATTGCAAACTGCATGATTTCCTCCGCGAAGAAACCCGGGCTGTCGTCTCCAAGGCAGTACCCTCTGTCTCTCCCGAGCGGCTCCCTTTCTCCTTTTCCGCGGCTTGTCAGCAACAGGTCGTGGGATCCGCGGAGGCTCTCTGCAGCGCAAGTCTTGCAAAGTGCACTGGCCTCATCGCATTGCTAAACATGCATCCACTGCCCCTCTATAACTCGAACTATTATGACACATTCATTCCCCCCCGGACAAAATATGCTGCCTAATGTAAATCTGCAGTCTATACTGAAAGGAGGGATCAGTGCCAAGTACGCTTTCCCTTAGCCATCCCTGAAACACCCCGTGCACCCTAAGCATTGAACAACTGCAAAGCAACGCCCCTCCAGGCTCACGAGCCAATGGTGAGTGCGCCTCGACCACCACACATGGGGCAGGCTTGAGTGCTGCAGTGTCAAACAGTCTGGAAATAAAATGTACCATTCATGAAATGAAAATAAATCAGAACAAGAAAATCTCTATTATCTCAATTGTCATAATATATTATACTATATAATAATAAACTTTATAATAAAAATAAAAATAATAATAAAAATAATACCTTGTGCTTTAAAAAAGTTTTATTAGACAAATATACTGACAGAGTCAGCCGCAGCAGCAAGTTGTTAAAAGTGCCTCCTCAGAGCAGCTGGATCTGCCAAACAGAGTCGACCCGCTCAGAGAATCACCCAGTTACTGAGACGGCTGTGAACGGCAGCCTGTGTTAGAGTGTATCTGCCAGATGTAGATGACTGGTTGTGAAACAGTTAAAATTAAAAAA
>JAPZDV010000023.1:18966493-18995389 GCA_029814665.1 Acanthurus lineatus
CCATTTCAATGATTTAAATTGCGTGGGCTATTTTTTTGTGTTGTTTTTTACTCAAATTTCTCACCAGTTTGTGTTGACCCCCCCCCCCCCCCTATGAAAATGCCCTTTATTTACTCCAGCAGGTGGAAATACACTCAAAAAAATTTCAGCTTAAAATTCCTCACTGATGGAGGCAGATGTATCTAAGTGAGCTTTCACATTTGTTTTGTCGAGTTGACAGGAGGAAACATTTTGACATCTCATGCCAGAACTTCCTATATGAGAGACATCAATCTGACAGCTGATACGTTTCCGTAACAGTGAATAAAGGCCACTCAAGTCATCGGCACTCATTCTGTTTCACTAAAAGTATGACCTGAAGGTGAAATGCTGACCATATCACTTTGCGGGGCTTTGCATTTTCTCCTGTCACATCGTGGGCTAACCTGGTAGTGATAAGTGTCGCAGGCCATGCGGGAGACAGCTGCCTAGTATTTGGGTTATTAACAGCTGTGAACTTTAAGTGGGCAGTGACTCATGAGATTTGATGACAGTCCAGTAGGGGGTCCTTGGATCTCTCTTCTGGTCCACTTATAGTATAATATACACAACATCCTGGAAAGGGAGCCGTGTGTGTGTGTGTGAGGTCACGGGTAAAGATGGCATGAGCTCTTTTTTTTTTTTTCCAGTCAGCTTTAAAAACACACCGCTGACCAGTGTTGGGCATTAACGCATCACTTAATAATGCATTACATGTGTGATTGCTTTTGTAAGTAACAAGTGGTGTGCGTGTGTCTGCACACAGTAATTATCTCTGCAGGTGTAAGCTTGGATCATGTGTTTGGTGGCGTGTGTGTGTGTACACCCCTGTGTGTCTGTTTTCAGCTAATCTTAGACCGTTAATTATGTGTACATTTATGACTCATTGATGATTTACAATTTTTGGAAAAACATATTTTACTGATTGCTCTGTATATTTACTTTTTGTATTTATTTTCTTTCAAAATAAAGCTTGTTGATAGACATTTCACATTTTAAGAGTTTCGAATGTTCAAGAATGGACAAAGTCAGTCTTTGTACTTCCTTAACGCACCTCAATGGCATATCAAGATTTATACCACTGCAGCTTATTTTAAGAACATACCAGTGGTTTTGTATGTTTTAACCTAATTTAGTTACATGAGAACATGCATATTTTACATTAAAGCATACTTTTTGCAAACCATGCTACTATTTCTATAGTTTTAGAAGCCTGAAAGTAGTTTGTGTAGCATAGCTGTTGCTTGCACAGAAAATAGTTGCAGTACATAACTCTACAGTAAACTGCAACTTGATGTTTGTACAATTTTTGTGCAGATTTAACAAATGAAATACAATGGTTTGTTCTTTCATAAACCTTAGAGGTGCCAGAAAATTGATGTTTTAAAAGAGTAAAACTTACAGTTTCCTGTGCTTTCAGCTGTTTTGCTAATTTGGCCTCTTTTCTTGCTCTCTGTTAAACACAGACCTGAGAGTTGTGTTTGTCCTCTTATCTCATCCTATGAATGAAAACAAAAACATTAGCCCCAAAATGGAGCTTTCCCTTCCTCAACATTCCATTTTTCCTCTTTTTATTTGTCTCTCTTTTGACTCTAATATGTAAACAAACACACAAACATGCTTCTTCTTCCCGGCCAACCCTCCGTTTCAATCAGCGTGAGGTCAGGGTTAACAGGTGATGTTAACATATCCAGCAGCTCAGGGGGGAAATTACTGCACGAGCTTCCAACTTGATGGCTTCATGCCTCAAGATGACATTCTGTCTGTCTATATATATGAAACACACACCCACACACACACACACACACACACACACACTCTTAAATTTCCTGGCTACAAATTGTACTCACTCAAGGTTTGTCATCAACTAACCATGACAAAGGTCAGTTTCCAAAGTTCATTTGGTTTTAAAGCCTTCATTCACACCACTTTTGCGTGTGTCCATAAATACACAGTTTCATCATATCATTTACAACTGACTGGTGATTTCAGTGTGTTTGAACAGAAGAGGAGAAATTACAGGATAAAGTAATAAATCCCTACAGGCCACATGCGGGACAACTGCTGCACTATATTTGTGAACAGCAACCAAATATAACAGTGAGGTCACATGGGATGGAGATAGATAAGACCAACCAATGACAGTTTGGCCCAAGGATCTCTTGAATTTTGAAAAAAAAGGAGGATATATATCTATTATGGACAAATTCTAGGATGAGGAACATCTTTCCGTGATAAAATATGAGAAATTAAACAAACAGATCAGCAGTGATCAACATATGATGATCGGGATTAATGGAGGCCACCAGTTGTACATGAGGCTTGTCAGATGGTTTGTAGGCTTTAACAGTGTCAGTGTGTCCAAAGCAGAGCTCATCCTTTTACACACCTACTGAGCTCGCTGCTATTCTGCACTCTCACAAAGGATCCCTCTGCTTTTCGCCTCATTTCATTCCCTTACAGCCGGATTAGGGCCTTGTAGCACAAAGGTGTGCACACAGATACACACACACAAACACACACACACAAACACACTTTTATTTATTTTAAAGTAAGGTTTCCTCACCCTGAAGAATTAGAGCAATAATTCAACATTTTGCTAAATATCCTTATTTGCTCTTTTGCAGAGGATTAAATGCAAAGATTGATTCCCGCTTTGTGTTTATCTGTTAAATATGAAGCTACACTCGCCACATGATTAGCTTGTTTTAACACATTAACTGAAAACAGAGGGAGTCAATTAGCTTGATTATCTGAATATACTGAAAGCCAATCAGCACCTAATAAACTCACCAATTATCATATTTTTTTTGTCATCAAACCTGTGTAAAAACCAAAAAAGGTTTGAACCATCCTTTAGTATTAAGTCATTTCCTTACTGTGGGCTTAATCCTAGTGCTACTATTATAATCTCAGCTGAAATCTTAGCCCTGAAAATAGTCTAATTTTAGAAATAATGTAAAACTAACTTGACAGTTTAGAGCAACGTTTGTATTGTCCTCCCCTCTTTAATATCTACCTCCTCCTCTTATGTCGTGAGTATTTTGGTCCTTACGAAGACATACACACACACACACACACACACACACACATACACACAGACAAAAAACCCCACTGTGTTCAATCTCTGCCTGAGCTGACTCTGTCAAAGGAGGGTTTCAGTGTGCTGAGGTGTCCCTTGATGAAGACCTGGTCCTCCCAGAGTGAAAGATGGCAGCTCTCAAAGGGCTTCAGGAATTTTCAGCCACAGATAACTTGGCTTCAGAGATACTAGGACATCTATAATTAGTGTTGTCAGAATTCTTCACGATAGGGAAGCTTGAGATTTCACACTACACACTAGTTGGCACTTTGTTGTAGTACCACTGCAGCTCTGTGAGCAGATTGGTCGGCTCTGTGAGCGAGCAGAAGAGAAAGCCACTGAATACTGTGAGTGAACAGAGGGCAAGATTGCATTTGTGTGTGTTTGTGTGTGTGTTATGTGTGTGTTTGCGGTGCTTTAATAGTGTGCATAAACCATGGCAATTGTGCAAATGAATGTCTTATATTAAAACCTTAAGGCACGCAAACACTCACACACAGATCATTCATAATTGCATAAACAGCAGTATGTGTCAGACCCTGAAGGTTTTGCAAGGCCACTTGAGTGTCAATTAGTGGTGTGACCACAAGACAGCTGTGACAGATGTGTAATTAACCGTGTCATGTTAAGCGACTAAATAGGAGAGTGTTGGTAAGTTTAAATAGGAAAAGATGGTAAAAAACCAGTAGAAATTACTTTATTCTGTCTAACTGTCCCAGTCAGCCATGACAGCGTGAAAGTGAACCTGCACAATACCAGAAATCTTAAATAAAAGCAACTAAATGGAATTCAGCCATTGTTAATTTTATTATATACTCGTGCTTTTACAATAGTGCCATGCAAAAATGTCCTTGGTGCAATACGGTTCTTCCTTAATATCTGAAATCACCATGTTTTCATTATTTCAATTGTTTTTATGGTTAGAGTGCAGCAACTGATATTAGAAACTGCAGCTTAATCTCTTAAAACATGTTGTTACTGACATGGAAAGATTAAATTTCATATAAAGTAACATTTCTTAATGCTGTCACATACAAATGCTGTTTCTTTTCTGTTTTTTATTCTTTTCTGATTTTTATTTGTTTTCAAAGCTCAGTTTACCTGCAGCCGAGAGGAAATCGATGCAACTCTTGGTAATGAGTTGTTCACTTTCACCTTATCTAAAGATACATGTAGACAACCAGTCGCCATAGCTCATTTAAGCTTGTTATCTGATTGCATTTCTTTGTCTTTGTATGTGCATGCGTGTATGTATGTTAAGTCTGTGTGCAGTACGGATGTGTATGATTTAAGTTCAGTGCAGCAAAGTCAACTCTGACGCCATATTATTGTTTGAGTCTACTATTCCATACCAAACTTCAAAAGACCCCATATCCACAGATCTAATCTAAAGAACTCAATATTCTACTTAATATCTAGAGTTACAATTGTGTTAAGTAAAATGTGATTTGATTTGATAACAAATTCGATTTGGCAAAAACCAACCAGATATGAACATAAAACTTGTGCAAATGTACAAAAGAAAGTCCATGCCAAGTTTTTTACAAGAACCATTCAACCATTTTATTGACCAAACTTTCCAGATTTTACATACTAAATCCAAAACAGGCAGCGAGAATTTAAAGTTTCAAAACCAAACCATTTTATGATGACAAATCCATCACTCATTTTCAGTAGGACACACTGATCTGCCGCATGATCTACGACCTTCAGCAGGTCCGTGGCATCAGAGACCCCTGAGAAAAGGTTCAGTACCTCCGTCCTCCCCACCACTTCTATCCACGCTCCAGAGAAAAAAAACCCAGAGGCCTGTTTCAAATCCTAAACTGTGCAAATCCTGTGGCATGAGTCCATGAAGCGGTCCTGGGGAGGAGGATAGTGTTTGGTGGGGATTAGCTCCAGTCCAGGTGGTCTTCATTTAGCCCCCTACCCCCATCAGGGCGCTGTGAGCTGCTGTAAGACCTCAGCACGTGGTCATCACGGCTTCCACCTGGTTCTGATCTCCTGTCCATTCACTTAAGCTCTGTGGATTTATAAACATTTCAGCTGTATCTACCTGAGCACTGTAACTTGTGAAACGCTAATGATAGAATCCATGATGCACTGCAATATCTCATCACGTTGTCCATGTTTTATAGCTTTTACTTCAAAATTAGAACAATTGATGTAGAAAATCAAAGCAGAAGTGGAACCAGTCACAGTACTTGGTATGCTAACTGACTTGCAAGAGTATAACACAAGTAATATGTAGACAAAAAACCATATCAAAAAAGAACTAGAGGAGTAATAAAAGGTCAAGGATGGAAAGGAAGAACAGGATGTGTTGACAGCGATGATAAGGGCAGATTTAGAACTGAAAAGGAGGATAAACTCAAGTCAAACTTCTCCATAAATGTCCTCGGCTATACATCCTCCACAGCTTTGTAAATGGGCGTTGCAGGTATTGTCCCTCTGCTAGTCAGAGTCTGAAGTTGTGTAAACACATCTAAATGGCAGGGAAGCTGCAGAAGATCTGAGAGAAGCTCTGATCAAAGGCATCTTTACATGCAGCCGGTGTCAGCGCTCTGCATTTGTGTGTGTGTGTGTGTGTGTGCCACAATGAGATGACAGACATAGATCTGTCTGCTGTGGTTCCTTCTGAGGCCCTGTTACATTTTGACAGCCTCTGTTTGCACAACACAAGCCTCGGAGAGCATGCTCACCTGCGCCGAAGCTCACACAACAGAGCACATGGACTCTTCCTGCTGGACTGAAGCCACCGTATGTGCACAAATAAGTGTGAAAAAGCGGATCCAATGCTGACAGTTTAAAAGAAACGGTAGAAAAAAAATCAAGAGGGAAGGTGAATGGACAAATTACTCTTCTTCAGCTAACTGGACAAGTGGCATGTGAGTGATGGACAAATTCTCAGGTAGAAGCTTTGTGAGTTAAAGACACCTTTATCCTCGACACCTCTTGAACAAACAAAGAAAGAGAGAGAGAGAAAAGAAAGAGGAAGGGTGAAAGAGAGAAAAGCCAAGGGGGTTGAGTTCAAGACAGCTTCCCTGCTCAGCGAGAACTGCCTTTGAAAATCCCTTTAATAAAAAGAAACGGGGCAGAGTGCAGAGTAAATGTCTTTCCAGGAAGTCCAAACTCTGGAGCATTTTTTTTTTACTGATTATTGTTCGAGGTGACATTGCATGAGAGCTCTTTTGGCTGGGCTGCTTCCATGCAGTCCAATCCCGAGGTAAAGGGACCACCCATTAGCCTTGCCTGAAGAAATGCCCATTCAGTCCCCCCGCGCCTATTCACAGACCTGCCTGTCTCCCTGGGCTTGCTCCTGGCCAGGGAACTGTAGCCGGGGAGTTGGGGGGAGTGGCCGGGTTCCCTAAAAGATCTGTGGAAAGGAGTCTGGTTGCCGTGAGCTGCTGAACAAGGCCAGAGTCGAGGAGGTCTCCTGCTGCGGTAGAGCAGAGCTTTGATTCGCCACTCAGCTCCACAGCTATGTCCCAGAACAATCAACAGCTAAAACCCCAGGGGCCAGGCTTGGTGAGAGGAGAGGTTAGCAGTAGGGTGGGCGCCTGTTGTGCATGGTGGTGACAGTGACATTGACAATGATGAGGGGACAATGTGGCAGCAAGTAGCTGTGTGGGAGGTGACAGTGGGGTGAGGAGAGAGGTTGAGTATTGAGGGGCTGTGCTCTGAGACTTCTTGGACTGCAGTGTTGGAGTGAAAAGGGCAGGCTTCATTTGGGGGCCAGCATTTGCTTGTGCAGTTAAGAACTTAGTAACCATAGAAAGTGTGTGTTAAATTTCAGGGTCATTTGTGGGGCTTAAGCTCTGTTTGTGTTTGTCGGCTTTGGTGTAATGTGTGTAACTGCAGGAATTACAAAGTCAAGCAAAGTGTCTGGTTGTATATCTCATAGTTGTAACTGTTTCCTGATTTGATAATATACAGTTTGAAAAGGTTATTTATGTCTGACTTTTCACTGCATGTACTTTCCCTCGGGACTATGAACTCAGTGCATTTCCACTGCACAGACCAGACATTAATTTATTCCCAAAAGTCCCTGCTTGAGGTGTTGTATTTTCCAACTGTACAGGAATTTTGAAGGTGAGGCTTGTTGCACTGAACGTTTCTGACTGGTCCAGCATTGGCAGCGTTGCTTTTTAGCCGCCATTTTTAAAAATGTGCCGCTGCACAGCAGTTTATTTTGGTCATTATGCTTTGATATATTGACACTGAGTTACTGAAGGAAGTATGCAACAGATTTGCTGTCCTGTGAACACAGCCATCACTTTTTCACATGTCAGAAGACTAATTTGCCTAATCTTCGTGGGTCTTCAGACCAAAGTGGAAACGCAGACAAAAACAGGCTGAGGAAACCCTTAAGTTTCTTGAAAAGTACTTCCTGGGACCAAGCTTTCTTAGTTTCTGGGTGGAAATGCAGCTTTTGTGTGTCATATAAGTGTTGTGGGGTTGAAGGCCAGCCTTGACAGAACCCTCATGGCTCTTACAGATGAGATTGAGCCCACCTGAGTTCAGCCTCACATGTCTGCTTCATATTCCCAGTGTCTAACAATGTGGCTTAAATTATGGGAAGCTGCACAGAACTGCTGTGAAATCGGAAATTGATTCAGATAATGCGCGTTGAAGAGAATGACCTAATTACTTGGCAATTCATCAGTTGTAATGACCCCCCCAGAGAGTGACTCACAAATAGACCCATGACGGTTTTGGTGCATTTTGTGTGGTGTTCCCAAAAATTGAATTTCCTTTGTCAGATTAGAGAGCTTTGTGAGGTTTCCTTCCCTTCAATACCTGGCATGAAGCCGAAATACCCTGCAGGTTTATGTTACAACCCATGCAGCTGAGAGTGCAGTTTGCCAAACTGTCTGGCACCGTCTGGGTTCACTGTGGTGATCAATATGGCACCAGGACCAGGTCTCAGGGTGGGACTGCAATTTAAGCTCTAAAAAAATATGTAGCAGTGTGAATTTACACTGATCTTCACTTGCATTAACTTTCCTGTTTCAGGAAATCTTGGAAGAAGGCAGTAAATATAACTTTGAACAACTTTAGCAAAGTTTATAATGATGCTGACAAGGACTGTTTAATGCAGAATTCCTTATTTAATTTTCTACATACTCCAATCTGCAGGTACAGATGCTTTATGTGCCAAACCTTGCATCTCCTAATAGACGGTGTACTTTAAACATACAGGTTAAGTCCATGTTGTACATATGCATGACAATTAAATACTTAAGTAACTTGATTTATACCTTTCAAAAGAAGAGTTGTCCCAAAGTTTTTCACAGAAACAATATTTAAACATAAAAGTGGATTTAAACCTAATAAAAGACAAAAATAAACAGACAAACAGCAAAAAAGAGAGAAAGAAAAATCCAGCCAAAACAATGAGCCCTGAGCTGTTTTTTAAAGGTGTGCCCCCTGTCCACTGATCTTAAGTCCAATGGGAAAGAGTTTCACTGATTAAAAGGTATAACTTCAAAAGCACAGTCTCCTTTCATTTTAAGCCAAGATTGAGGAACAACCTGCAACCCTGATTGGAGGACTTCAGGGACCTTCTGGTGACATAGTAGCTGTGATAAATGACTGATGTTGGAAGGAAACTGACCTCGCGGAGCTTTATTGGTGATCACAAGAACCTTTAATTGAATTCTAAATTACATGCAAGTTACAAGAGAAAGGATGATGCACAGCAACTGTCAAGCTTTAAACACGACTTCACCGACCTGCAGGGTCAGCAAGTGCATGTGAATTTCAGTTCTGTGTGGCGTCTTTGACACTGTATGCCAACACAGCAGAAATACCTTGTTTTGAATTAGCCAGTCTCATCCCAGAGGAGACTCCCAACACCTCCCTTCTCCTTGAGCTCGATGGGGCCCAGAGAAGGAGCCCACAGAATGCTGATAACTCCCCCCACCATTCACCGGCACTCTGGTTCATATTTTTGTGGAGGTCCATTGACTTTCTCCTTTTCAGACTCTCTTTAATCCCTGAGTCTGTGTCCTCAGTGGCTCTCTACAGAGGGGCTATTATTCAGGGCCTTATTACTGCGCCCCTCGCGGCTTATCTCCTTCCTGGTGACAGTCTTTTCAAGCCTCTCCCTAATGACCTGGGGAAGCTCACATGCTCAACTTCCCAGGGCTACGGGGCCCCGCTGATGTCAGAGGGGGTGGCCCCCATGCAGGGGCTCCTGGTCCTGCCAAAGAAAAAGAGAGACGCACGGAAAGGTCCTGCCACAGCACCAACACATCACACATTCACACTTTTCACACATCTGTTGCTGGCTTCTTCTTCTCTGCATACAGGTGACAAAGCCAAGGACTCAGAGGAACGTGGTCCATTTTATTTCAATTAGCTCAGAAGCTCGGCTCCTTAAAAAATGGAGCTTGTTGTGCTCCATCGGGGGGATGTCACATAAGTTTGTTAAGTGCAACAGCAAATTATTTAAAATGAACTGGGAAAAAAAAGGGAAATGATGCAGATTCATCACTTAAAAGATATAAATGTTGTGTCTGTATTTAAAAGTGGTCTGCTGGCACACACACTGATTCATTCTGTACCCTTAAGATTTGATTAAAAGTCTACTAACAGCCAACCATTCATCTTCGTCAAGTGAGGGAGTTGGGTTGCATTTATACGAGTAAAAGCTTTTCATTGTTCCCATACAAAATATCTCATCCCAGTAAATCAGAAGAATTGATTCCCAGGAGAGACCTCTGTTTCCACTCAATCATGCTAGATTTGCCTCCGACTCCCCTCAAGGTGTCCAAAACAAAGGATTAAAATGTACAACAAATTTAGTGCACAGAGGCTGCTGAAGCACAGAAAACCGTTTGCAGTTCAGTTTGGTCATTAGCATGCTGGTTAAAATCCCGTTGATGTTACAAGGATCAGTAAATTGGGAGGAATTAACTCTCTTTTGGGTAATTGTTGGTGTCCTACCGATGCACTCTCTAATTATCACCCCCCCCATCTCCTCTCTGAACCCTGTGGTGTCTTTGGGGAGGTTTGAAAAGGACGTGGCCCGTTCATTATACTTTCATCTTAGATTAGACCCCGAGGATACAATAAGCTGACTACAATTCGGTCACCAGAGCAGCCTCACTGCTATCTGCTGTATATGGAGATCATGGGAAATGTGACACAGGTGTCTTCCTGTTGCCTCACATGGCACGCAGGCCGGTCGCCCTGAGGCCGGGGGGAAATGACAATCCTTAGCGTTTATGTCTCTGAATCATAAACTACTTAAGACTTTGAAAAAAACATGCTGAACTGGCCCAATTAAGAAAGTAATGGTTTAAGTGAGGCTATTTACAGCAAAATAAGCTGAAGACATGCCGGGCAAGCCCTGGAGGAGGCAATATTACTTGGTTTTGTCCGCACCCCCCCTTAATTTTATCTTCCTTTGCACATCCCCATCTGGTCTTCTTTGGAGTTGTGAAAAATGAAAACAAATATACACTTGGACCCTTTATTTTTCATTCTGAAAAGTCACACTATGCAAAACATAAAAAATCAGATCGCCAGTCACTGTTTAAGCGATTCATCTGGTTCAGTTTGGAGAAGAAAACACAGGCACAAGCCAAAACCCAACTATCCGTTATAAACATTATTTCAGTTAACAGTCAAATTTCTCAGTTCAATTCAATTTTGAACTACTCTACTTAGACTACCATTGTTGTGTATATACACTGTTTTGCCTATTAGAAATTATTGCTAACATTTTCATAATCTCGTTAATCTGTTGAAAACCTGTCTGACCATCTGATTGCTTGTGTTTCTTGCCATAGTGGACTTCAGTGCATCAGTGTTGCCCAACCCCAAAATCTTAGCAGCAATTTTAATGAGTACAACATTATCATAACCGATGGAAATCATCTCTCAAACCATAAAAATACGAAGACTCAGGCTGCAGTTATGATTTATTATGACATCCAAAATGCCTACCTTCATATGAACGAAGGTAGCAATCACTGAAAAGTTCCTGTCAGCACAATTTGTGGAATCTGCTTAGACTCTTGGAGCAAAGCCACTGCTGCCCTTTAACCCTTTGCTTTGTGTTTTTGTTGGTGCTTTTAGCCACACCTAAACCCTCTTTTAATTACCCCAAAACACACATCCCCCCTTCATCCACCAACAGAATACTGAAGGGACAGAAGAATGTGCAGGTAACGTAGCAAAAGCACCAAGATCTGTCCAGTGAAAGAACAGCTCGGGATTTGAAAGCAAACAGCAGCTCAAACCAGCCACACGCCCAAAACTTCAGCAAAGCATCCCTGCAGTGGGAAAAAGAAAAGGATTATGCACACTGCTGAACAGGCCATCAAATTAGGTGGAAATCTATTAACTGGTGGAGTCGATGTGGTCTTGTGCAAAAAAGCAACTTCTTTTTAGATCCTGAAAGTGTCCCATTTGTAAATGCTTTACTTCAGCCCTATGCATTAGAAATTGTGTTAATGAGACGAGATGAGTGATTGATTTATTTTTCAGTCCCATATTCCTGCATTTACTACGATGGGTACACAGGAACATAGATAATAGCTTTTTAAAAAGAATATGTTCAAAGCAAAACTTTTATTTTACTTGATTATTTTGCTTTATGGTTCTTAATCCTTATATTTACTCTTAGATTTAAGGAAGAAAAACTTCCTTAGCATCTTGCTTTGATTTATTTATATCTAATTCTTTTAACATATGAAAAGCCCGATCTGTTTTCTGTAAACAGGCACAACATATTAAGTGTAGCCATAGATGAAAGTCAGATACAGTGTGGCGTTGTCTTAATCCTCACATCTCAGCCCCATATCCTGAGATCAGACACACAGTCGTTCTGTCCTCTGGGACACACTTAATTCCTATGGCTATGGGTCCTGACAACTCAGATGAGCTGAAAAAAAACCCCCAAGGACAATGTTCCTGCTTGGTAACAAAGGGCATCAAAGGAGAAAAGTGGGGAAAGGGGGCACTGATGATAATGGAAAAGTGTTTTGACATCCAGGTTTAAGCAATTATTGGATTTAGATAAGAGGGGAATTCCATTCGATGTGAGGTAAAACAAACAAAACAGGAGATTGCAAATTATTCCACCAACAGCAGAAGCCCCACTATTGCCTCGGGGTGGGTGTTACACACTCACATTACATCATGGATGTACTCACACATGGGACAATGGAAAAAAGCATGTTGGTACAGTGTTGCAGAGGCTTCACCTCCCTGCAGGGTCAGCATCGGGGCAGAAAGACTTTACTGAACAGAGGACAAGTATAACTCTGTATTCTGTTAATATTTTATTGATTTAAGACAATTGAGTCTCAAGTAAAGGGTTAAAAAGTGTCTCTGCATAAACTAATCTATTGCAGGTGAATAAATATGTAGTCATAAAATGCTCTTTTCCTGACAGCAAACTGTGACTCAACTTGTTCCACATCCTCTACCTTTGTGTGTTCTTTAATTAGAAATGTTACAGCAAAATGTAACATGTAATCAAAGCCTCGGAGGCACTGACCTTTTTTTTCCAGATGCAGGTGGAGACAAATTCAAGTTTTATTAAGGGCAACTCTGAGTTTGAACATGCAGAATCACAGAACTCAGCAAAAGCAAATATCGCAAATTGTGGTATTTAATCCTCTGGATCTTAATATGAAACTGTCTATATTATGTTTGGCTTTTCATTTGACCTGCTCATCAGTTTGCAAGTGCCCTGATTTACAACGGACAAAGTATGCAGAGGTAGAATCCTCCTCCCAGACAATCCTTTTTTAGGAATAATATTTATTTTGTATGACTCTGATTGATGATTTATGTCCAGAATCAATGAATAAATAGTGAAACTAAGAGTGGAGGCTGAGTTTAGTGGATGGATGCGCAGCTTGTCTGCCTTTCATGCTGAACGGTAGAGTTTTTATCATCCCACAGTCAAAAATACGCATTTTTAAAAATATCCTTTCTGCAGGGAAATCACTTTTTAAGCGATTATTTCCCTTTCACTGACTTTTCCTAAACATTTTCACTGATGATTTAGCTGGTAAAGACAGTCCACTGTGATCATTATCTATTTATTGCTTGAATGCTTTTTTCTTTAGCTATAGACAAAAGTTATCAGCTATTGCAGCCTGAATACCATTAACACTAATAGTAGCTCACAATGTCTCCTACTGACAACTTTAAACTTAGCTTTACATACCTAAATGTACAATTTAACCTTCAGGTAGAGTTGAATTTACCTTAACACTGCCTACATAAAGTTTATGAGGGATTTTCAAATATATTAAAGCAAAGTCTTACTCCACCCACTTTTCCTTTGTAACATTAATTCCTTTACTTTTCTGCTCATAATGTCTAAACTGTTTCTGTCCTTTTCCAGTCACTATCTTTCCTTCTTTTCCTCCAGTAATAAATCTGCACGTTGCTCCAGTGTTGCACAGAGTGAGACGAAGCGCTCACCCTGCCCTTTGACCTGGTGCTTACCGTCTGAAAGGACACTAGAGGTAATGACACCTCTTCAGACATCACAAGAAATCACTGCTCTGTTACCCAGAGACATTAAACCTCACATACCAAGCAGCCCTCCAACTCAACTCGCTCCATCAAAACTACAGAAGCACGAGTGAGCAAACGTGCTAACACCCTTCTTCCATAACACTTAAAATATATGACCCATAAAAGCCCCGCTGAGTATCTATCTCTTTTGGCATCTGCCTCAACACCTCAATTTGTCTTCCTTATCTCTGAGGATCTGCATTGTGGTTATGTGTTTATGGAGAGAATAGAGCTTTACAACTGCCGGGAAGAATTTCCAGGTTTAGTGATGCACATCAATCACTAATGAGTCTAATGAGACAAACTCTCCACAACAGCAACAGCAATGTTTTTTCTTACCTCACTGTTGGCTGAGCTATGCTCCCTAGAAGTAACTAGACAATAGAGGCTTATCATATGCTGTCTATGGCATGTAGCATTAATATTTCATTAGATGGTCTACACAGCCAATGTTACATAACTCATTGATTTGCGAGATTATATTTTGAAGCCTTGAGTTTTGCATCATGGTTGTCTCTATCCAGGTTTTAGGAGCCAGAAATGTTGTTTTTGGATGAGAGGGTGGAGATGGAGAACATTTACAGTGTTACCAATAACAGTGGGACACCTGGCAGATAGCTCACGTCGCTCAAAATGGTCTCCACCTTAATTTTGCATGATTATACATGACTTTAAACAGAGTTTTGTTTGCCCATCACCACAAACTGTAAAAAGAAAATGCAACTTTCATTAACTAAAAGACTACATTGAAGATTGGACTGGCCAAATGGACCAATGAAAGCAATTCCTGAGGTAAGTCAGAGGTCAAAGTGAGCTGATTGTGGGAAGCAGGACAGTAACCTGGCTGGTAATGAGTTCACACCACACAACCTCAATGTATTGGTAGTTTTACACTCACTTTAGGTAGATCTGCAATATTTTTACATTGACTTCAACACACAGGGCAGAGATGCTGGGTAACTGCTTGGATTTTACTGCTAGCCAAGGTTAAAGCAGCAAAGTAACAACCAAGCTTAACAAATGGTCAATTGTCTATGTCCACTGAAACAGAGTTATCTATGTCTCAATCTTACTCTCCCTCCCCTCTCTTGCTCCTCTTCTAGCTTAAATAGATGTAGAGAAAAGTAAGTGACCAGTGCACTTCAGAGAGCAAACAGTGTCCTCCAGACCTGGCGGCATGCGTCCCTGATAGCATCTGTTCTCTATCAGTGACAGACAGGGTGTGGCATGGCACATTCAAGGGTTAGTGAATGTGTATACATGTGTGTATCTTGATGGATGTGGGGACAGTTGTTGGCGGGATGTAGGTGGGTTTGCTGGACAAATACGTCTGGTGAATGTGAACATGTCTGTCAGGAATGGAATGGAAATGACCGGCTATAACCTCAGTTCACCTCTATACTTTAGAGTTTTTGTGAATGGGACGCTGTCTGAGAGTGTGTTCAAACAACTTCTGCAAATAACTGCAAGGCCCCTTAACACAACTCTGCTTTAAAGCATTTTCAGAACAATATTTCAATATTTAAGGACAACTCTTACCCTTTTATATCTTGTATTCATATATATCGCACATATTATAATCATTGCATCACATATGCATAAGGTTAAACGAAAGAAAAACAAGATCCCTTCTTTACAACAATTTTTACAATATAAACAATAACAGAATTTGAAGCTCTAATTTCAGTTGTCATGCAAATGCAACTGCTGCAGCATTATACACCCAACAAAAACAAGTCACCCAGTATTGTACGAATCAAATTTGCAGATCAGATTACTCTGGGCAGGACTTGCTTCTCACCCAGTGACTGTTGTAATGATAATCCCAGGCCTGTAATCTGTGGGACTCAGTTTCCCAGCGGTGTCACAGTCTGTACTTGCAGCTCCCTCCGTCGACTCGGCCTGACGCTCGTCTTCAGCGAGCACTTCTGCCTCGGCTTTTGATCTACTCTTCAATTACACCATGTAGCAATCATCTCCACATCCCAAAGATGGTGATTGAAGTTAAAAGGATTCACACTGATAATTTACCAACACACTTGGCCATGTTACACAGCCACACTTTAGAAAGCTGAGTTTTAGGAGGAGTGTAGGACTTTGTTATTTTTGATCCTTTAATCTATAATTGTATATATTTATTTTTCCACTTGATTTGCATGCCCCTCAGTAGTACCTGCACTGGTCTAACAAACTGTAACACACAGAGCTCTAAACAAGACTGTGTGTTTTTGGTTTAAGATGACACCCTCAGATTTACATGACAGCTAAGTACTCGGAAATGGGGCCCTGTTCTGAACATCCACAAACCTTCCTTTATGTGACAGGTTTTTCCAGAGGTGCAAAGGTGAAACATGAGTGACTTAAAATCTATTGAAAAAGTCAGACCTCTACTCTACTCTAATGGAAACACTGGAGGGTTTTAACATACAGACACACATGCACACGTGACAGGATTAGCACCTTTGTAGGTGTTGCATCAGGATTATGAAATGTAAGATTCTCCGAGTTGTTCCTTTATTTGACTTGAGAAGAAAATTCTGTTTTTCCAGGTACATTATACTTCTGACTATTATTTTAATTTCTTTAAAATTATAGTAATTCTTTCAGTTAATTGTGCAATATCAATGTAAATATGTTCACTAAAAGTACTTGTTTTTGCCACATTCAGGCTCAGATTTTTATCGCAGATGTTTGACAACATTACGGAAAGAACACTTTTGAGAAGTAAAACATTTTCTTTGTGCTCTGCTTCTGCTGCTGGTCTTTGGCCCATCCCACACTCTGCTAATACTATCAGCTTGTTACTGCCTCACTATAAGAGGGGCCCAGCTACTATTAACAGAGTCATGACTGTTTGCTGGCTTGGCTCCAAAATGAGATGAGCTATCTATTACTCCTGCACAGTCAGGTCTATCTCCACAGTGCTGTGTCAGCACCGGAGTGAAGCTCTTGATGTGCCAACTATCATTTTGCTAAAAGGCTTTTGCTTTTTTTTTCATTTTATTAAAGCCAATCACAATCGTCTTTGGCGGTGCTAAGGTCAGGGTTCAGCAATGGTGTCCTTACGAAATACTGAAACTGAAAAAGTAGAAGGGACAAAGCATGCAAACTCAAATAGTTGCCCACAAGCATGTTTATGCCCACAGTCTACATCCAGTGAGCCAGTCAGACTGGCTCCTCGTTGACATCAGGATGGTAGAAACTAAATAGATCTTCCCCTTCAGCCTAAAAAAACTCACCCTGACTTGAAAAACTATAAAATGTGCATAATGGAATCCGGGTATTAAGTGGGTATTTTGGTCTTGAATGTTATCAGTAGATGTTACAGATAAATGGAGGCACATGTATGACGGTCACTTTTAGTGCCTGTGCTGATGAAGTTCTGCTCCATGAGAGGCTCAAACTTTCCATTTGAGAAGGAGCCACAGATTCAGGTAACCACTCATGATTTAAGAAGAAACATATTTGTGGTCCAGGTCTTTTGAAGTACTCAGCCCCTGAATAATGTCACAGCTACTTCCTGGCTCAACGTTGATTCACCGGATACAACTTGGCTGTGTGTTTCCAAGGTTTTAAAGTTTATAATGGACAGTTTGGTTGCACTTACTGCAACTAAATGTTTTGACTGATGCCAAGGTTGTAAAGAATTTTATTTATATACAAATATCTGCACCAAATAATAAAGAATTAGCTAAAAGTTATACTTCTTGTGCTGTTTTACGTTAGAAAATCTGAAAATCTAAAAGAATAGACTTTTTGTATGCTCATGATGGGGGGAAGTAACAACAAAAGAGCCATTTGTGCTTTACCTCTGACACACATAACCATCCTGTCCACCATTGTTGTGCTGTTTAATCCAAAGACTTAGTCTGTGGTGAATGGACTCAATCCTCCATATCATCCACAACCATTCTGACCTGTTCTTATTTATAATCCACTCACCATTGCCACCAACAGCTTTCACCATGGAGAAAAAAATAAATCCAGGGGATTAGGATGATTCAGCGTGGCATGCTTTATGAGTGCAATCAATGCACAAAACAAAAAAGGTTTAGCTTGGAGATTGAGGGGGATGAATCGCATGATAAAGCTCAATCTTTGCAATAATTAGTGGAAACTCAATATGTGTACCTTTGAGGCATGATTATGAGATTTATGACTTGACAACAAAGAGAAAAGAGTCCTAGATTGCTTTGAGCTATGACCTGGATACTAATATTTTCCTTTATATCTGTTTTTTTATTCCGATGGATTAGACAAGTTATAACACTGGATATAATTGAAAGGGAGTATATAGGGCAGGACTTCACATTAAACTGATACCTCAGGATAATTTCCATGTGAATCATTTAAGTATTTAACACCATATTTGGGTTATTTAAGCCACCAGAAGGGAGCACAAGGGAGAATTTTTCCCAAAAAGTTACATTGTGTGTCAATATTTCAACCCCTTTACTTCCCTTCTTTACTCTTTCCTTTATGTGACCCTTAACCTCATCCATCAACATGTTGAAACAGGTTTTCAAGAAAAAGTGAGGAACAAATAAGGTGCAACATTGTTTAATAGTTTAAAGAATAAACCACCTGTGGAGGTCTTTTTGTCATTTCTGAGCTGTGAATATTATCGAGGCCTCAAAGCTGACGTCTAGACCCGCTTTGAAGTTTCAGAGGGGCTCTTTGTGAGAGATTGAAACAACCACTCCAATCCGCCTTGGGTTATTTATCCAACAAAAGACTGGTATTTTCAAGAGTATTACTGAATGAAAATACAGTGAAAAAACCAAGAAAAACAGATCAGAAAACCTCAAACAAATTCTAAATTTGTAAACCATTAAGATATCTTTTTTTGTCTTGCAGGCTCCGGTAGGTTAGTGCAGGAAGTTCAAACACTCTTCACATCTTTAAGCTTCTTGAATGTTTTGGCATTTCTCATGGAAACTTGCATGGCACAAGTTAGCACGAAAAGAGAAGAGACCAACTCAGATGTCGGTGACTTGACCCTTGAACCCTCACTGGTCCTGGGCAGCCAATCAGAGTCTGCCAATGTCCAAGTGGAAACCTATCATTTTCCTCCCAGAATCAAAGGTAAATTACGCAACAAGCCTTTTTTTGTCTTCCACTCACCTGTGTATTGAGGTTCCTACTTGGTTGTTAATAACAGAGGTATGTTAGCAATTGAAACTTTTACGTTGCTGGTTTCCTTGCGGCAGTGAAGCTATGGATTAGCACTGACGAGCGTTGGATTACAGGGTCCCCGCTGGGATGTCAAAGGGCCACGCTGGCTCCTTTCACCTCCGCCCTCAGTGGAGCAAAGCATCAGTGGCAGAGGTTACCTACCATCAATGATTTGCTTCAGGAAGATCAGAAGGCCTTTTCAGCATTCAGGGTCACTATTGACTTGCAGCAGCCCCCCTATTCCCATGAATTACGCCCCAGTTATATCTTGGTGAACCCAAACAAAAAGATCCTCCATTGAAACCTGGATTCAAACAATGGAGGTTATAGACTCAACGAGAACAACCTTGCAGTTTAAGGGCTTCGACCTCAGGAAAATGAGGCATTGTGTATTTACAATTCAAAGTGGCAGCTTTTGTCCTAAAACTGAAGCAAGTTTGTAGCGGAAAGTTTAAAATGTCAAACTGGATGGAGATGACAAAAATCTCTGCCAACTGTAATGATAGATCGACATGATTAGACAATTTAACGAATGGAAACATTGCACAAACCTGTCCCACCCACCATTAACAAAAAGAAAGGAGCGCTAAAACTTAAATAGGACCATTTAAAAAAACAGGTCAAAACAACCTACAACAGGTAACTTCACCACTCCTGTTCATCACACATATGTGTCCTTATAATCAATGCAGGAGGGCCTGGGTCTGTGATCCTCCCAGCAGAATAACACTGAGGAACCTGCAGTCAGCACAATTGCAAGTGGAAACAGATTGCTGCAAGTCTTCAGTTGTGGCTTTTGATTGACACTATGGTGGAGCTAATCGCTCATCAAAGTGCAATTGCTGTCTGTGTAATAACTCTCTCTTTGTCAGATCAAGCATTTTCCAATCAAACATTTCATGTCATTATCCCGACAAGTTCAAAATTTAAAGGAAAAGTTCATCCAAAAATAAAAATTCAGCAATTGTACAAGTTCATGGCAACTGTCAATTTTTCAACTACTCTAGATTTTGCCCTTTTTTAAGCCGAAATCTTATCCGTAGCTGCTAAGCTAAAAGCTTCGGCACACACATGAGCTGAAATAGGTGCGCCAAGCTCAACATGTGTGCGCAAATAACATCTAAGAAGAGAAAACGTTATTACCATCTTCCTGTATATTAGCACTGCCAAAGAAGCCATACATTTAGGTATTAGAATTAGACTTAAGAATAATGTTAGAACCATACAGAGTTCACGCTAATGCTTTATGCCCAGCGGCAGTATGGTAAAGATTTCAGGTGAAAATTATGCATGTTCAAATCAATATTGAATCAAGGGGCTTCCAGAATTGAGACAAAGCTGTGTTGACCTAACTTTCCGTCAAAATGTGGCTATGTAAGTTAAGAAAGAATGTTTTTTCAACTGTTTTTTTAAAAGCAAATGTTTTCATCATCTCTTTTTACAGTTGATTTTGATGAAATGAATGAATACACATTCATATTTTAATACAATAAATACACCAAGAGTTTGTGTTCATGTGTCTTGCTGCATTAACTTCAGGTACCTGCGTTTGTTGCTTTACACCACATGACTCATGACTTTTTGCAAGATATCGTAGAAAACTGTAGTTCAAGAAGCCTTTAAACAGTGGAGACGTTAGAGGAGGCTGCTCTTTTTTTTTCTCATGCTTGTGCGCTCGGCTGGACAGATAATTTTGGGACCGTGGCCAGAGATTTTTGAGGGAATATGAGAGGGCAACCTCCTGCAATCAGCCAGTGTCGGTGACCACTCGAGTGCAACGCAAAGGCGAGCTGCCACTCAAGATGCCGCCAGATCATTCCTTAGAAGTAGACTCCTGATGAGCAGTGGATGTGTGTGTGTGCGTGTGTGTGTGAGTGTGTGAGTGTGTGTGTGTTTTATAGACCTAGTGAAAAGACTGGAAAAACAAACAGCTGCTACAGATATTTTTCTTGATATGCCACAACATGTGGAGGAGAAATGAGATGGCAATTAGAGCTTATTTTTCTTAAGTTAAACCTAAGAACAGTAACTCTTTTTAACACTTAAAGACCAGTTGTTGACTGGAGTCACATTTTCTTTCAGTAGTTCTAAAAGAAAAAAAACTTTTTTTATGTTTTCTAAGAATTTTCTACTTTCTAGAATGATTTGATGTTTGATCCATATCCAGTTTTCTGCATTTCTAAGCATGAGTTAATGTTTACCACATTTGTCAATAATGAGTAGTTGCAAGCTACTACTGCCCTCTATGTGTTACATAGGTAACTACAGTTCTTTGCCTCTTCATGCTACAGAGAGGTAGGACTCTTGATGTAAATGCAGCCATTAACAATTTGTAATTCTTGCAAGAAAACACAATCTAAAGGAAAAAGAATAAAATGCTGTTTCCTCCCGGGGGGTTTTTCCTTAAGGAAGTACATTAAACTGGCTCAACAGTGTTCCAGTTTGAGAGGAGACTCCCTACAGTGAACTCTCAATGTCCACCGGTGGCACACTGCTTAAAGCCTTGTATAGCGAGCTGTGGGCATACAGACATACACTGAAGCTCCTCTTTAAGACCCTGATGCTTGTGCCTGTACCCCCTGTTGCTCCTCTCTGGATCCCCAAGTGGGTCCTCCCATTCATTTGGCTCATTTGAATTCTACCATGGGAGACCTCCGATGAGCCGGGTGAACTGTTACATTACACGACCAGACTGTTAATTAATCACAGCGACTGTACACATTGCCTCTGGTGTTGACTTGTGAACATAAATCTGCCAGTTTCCACCTAATGAGTTTGATGCACCTACTGACACCAGTAATTACTCAAAGCATTGATAGACAAATGTTAGAGACTGTTTTTTGTTGCCGCCCTCATTTAGGTGTGCAGCTTATTACAAGAGCCTGAAGCGTCAGGTCTATAAAGCAACATGCACAGTGTGGAGACAATAGTAAATATAAATAGAGTTTATGCAAGGATACTGACAGCTTCCTTAACCCAGTTTATACTCATATATTATCATTAAAGTATTGCAATACAGCTAAGATTATTTTTATTATACCTTACTGCATTTATTTTCTTTATTTTCTTTATTCTTAATAATTGTACTGTTTGTTTTTTTACTATGTGCCCAGTTCTCCCTCCATGAGAGGATCCTGATCAGACTTATGTGACAATAATATTAAGATAAAGGTCACATATGAAATAGAGTCTAGTCGGATTCTAAAAACTCACAGACATGAAAGAGTGTCTTCTGCAAAAGTAAACCAAATATTTTAACCTGATTATAACACACTCTAGTTTGAGTTGCATAACTTGCTATCATTTTTGTATCTATATTGTTTTTTTCCATTAATTTTCATCAGCAAATATAATTACACATTGAACATTTCTTGTGTTGTGTACTTTAATCAATATCATATATTTCTTATGGAAACCACCTTTGTGAGCCCTGAGAAACAGTCTCAGTTTGTGCAGCAATGATAGCAGGCTGTAAGGATCCAGGTGATAGCTTTCAAACTGATGTGTACTATGTGTTGCTACGTGACCTGTGTTTTTGAAAGAGTGCCATACTAAGCTCAGTGACACACATGTAATGATAACAGATGAGAGGCACAAACTGTGGCTAACAGCCTCACCATCTCCCCTGCTGTGTCTCGTATCAGCTCTCATCTCATCTGTCCTTGTTTACCGTGGAGGTTTCCTAGACATCATGTGACCTCCTCTGATCACTTCCTCCACCTGCAGAGTTTCTCCCTGCTGATTTAAGCCACTCTGGCACTTCTCCCGTCTCTGCCCTTGTTCCCAAACGGCGGGGGACCTTCCTTTCTGCCCTCCCTCACAACCTTCCTACCTCCTTCACTTCTTTCCTCACTATTTCATCCTCCTTCTTTCTTTCCCTCTATCATAGTTAGAGTGTACCCTCTCTACTTTGTCTTCTGTTTTATTTGCTTTTTTCACATTTCTGTCCTCACTGCCTCTCTCTCTTTCTTGCTTTTCTCTTTTTTCACATACTGCCTCCTCCCTCCCTCCCTCCTCCCCATCAGCTCTCTCCATCTCCCGGCTCACCACAGGAGAGCCCACACTTTGGCCTCGCTCAGTGTCTCTGCGTGTGAACTGTGTGTGGTGTTGGGATCCTGCCACTAAGGTTGGAGGAGGCATGCAGGAGACGATCAGGCACATCAAAGAATCTCCTGTGCACAGGTGTGAGGGCCATCCCACACCGGCAGATGCAATGACGCAAACACACAAACAAACACACACACACACGCACAGCGTTAATCTGAGAGCTCGGTGGCTTGTGCTTGCAGGTCCTTGTCAAAAACACGGGGCTCCTTTGAAGGTCCCTGCGGCACCAGGCCATGTCTTTACATTACAAATATCACACCCGGCTGCTTAACCCTTCTGGCTCGTGCACACAGAGTGCAGGGCTGCAGATGCACACACTCACCCTCATGAAGTCGCACAGAGATACACAAACTCACAGCCAGAATTACACAAATCAGTTTACACGCTCGTGTGCAACCAAATAAATAGACAAACATAACAAAAACATGTTTCCTGACAAACAAGCACTGATGAGCCTCCATTAAGCTCATAAATTCAGGATAATGTGTTTATATGAGCCTGTATCAAACATCAGGAATAAAGAGCACACACACTTTGGCCACCACAATTACAGTAATGGCTCCCATTATGTTGTTTCATACAAAATAACTTAATTACAGTTTGTTTACACACGTGGTGAAGTCTCCTTTTCATGTGATTCAGAGCACATGCATGCATTGTCAAGAAGTTAATATAAAGTCCATTAGGGGAAAAAAGTTTATGAATCACAAAGGCATTAGAATTTAGGTTTTATAATGGAGAGTGTCATGCTTTTTGTTATTCACCTGACCTGAAAACATTATAAATAGGTCTGGGTGGAGCAGGGAACTCTCCGAGTTTACATCATCTTGCTTATACTGTTTGGATGAGGATGAATGGAAATGATGCTCAGCAGTTGTCTGTCATCACCAGGACTCGTCCAAAATCAAATATGACATTAAAGGATTGTTCTTGTGTGTGCTGTGGGTGGTGCTTCTTTCTCTCGTGTTAGTGAAGGCCATATGCTTTGGGTCAGAGTTTCCATAAACATCACACTGCTTGCCATTAAGCAACCAAACATACCAATACTATAGAAACTTGTCATCGGTTGTTAATTATATTTTCAAATGTGTAACTCCACATAGTTTCCAGATGATGTTATGTAGTTTTAGCTGAGTTTTTATATCCATATGTATGTTTCTGTGGTTTTTGATATATTAATTTAATTTTGCAATTTCACATAGAGGAACATAGAGTGAGTGCACTGCCATCATCAAAAGGTTGACCATTGTGACCCATCTAAGACTATAAATATTATTCACAGAGGCCGATAGCAATGTAAATGTTACAGATTTATAAAAATTTGAATCCTTTTTTTTATGGCAGTCTGTTTTATGCACATATTTTAAGGCCATGCAACATGGCTCAATGGGTGACCACTAGGGTCATTCTCTTGCTTTTCTCCAAAGTGACACATCTGTAGAACTATTACATTTTCATGAATTTATGTACAGACATTCACGTTCCCTTTAGGATTAATCATACTAACCTTGATCCTCTGACCTGTCCTTTAGTGCCATCTTCAGGTAAACATTTCAGTTCAGTTTATGGCAAATGCCAAAAAACTAATGGTGTGCCCATCTGCCTCGGCTACACTTCATGCTCAATGCTCACTGGCAAAGGGAAAATTAGCATGCTAACGTGCTTAAGTAAGGTGTCATGTTGGTGAGCATTGGACTTTCTAAACATTAGCATGTTGGCATTATTACTGCACTGACACGAACATGTTAGCATGCAATTGATAGCATTCAGCTCAAGCTGCGCTCATGTGCAGTCTCACACAGTGTTAGCGTGGCTGTAGACTTTTGGTCTTCTTCAAGTGTCTCCATGGATTTAGTGTTTGATTTCAGTTGTGTTTGCACTCAAATAAAATGTTTCCTCATGCTTCGTTTTGGAGTAAAATATTCCTCACGCACACACCTCGCAGCTCATCATCCCACCCATCCGGCCAGACAGCCTGGCCCTCCGGTCCACATGGAACTGATCACAATTTCAACAAACACAGAGTAAATAGCAACTAACACATCATAAACAGATCAAGTATTGCCAGTTTACATGGAAAAAAACGTAATCTAAGAACTTTAAAGCAAACCAATTTCATTTGTTTGCAAAGCTGACAATGGTGTTTGACACAGGATGAGTTTTGTGAGGATGTTTGTTTCCTGCTGCTCGAAGGTTTGAAGGACAATAAATATGAGAGGGTTTTTGTGTGTGTGTGTGTGTGTGTGTGTGTGTGTGTGTTTTGTGTGTGTTGAGTTTTGTGTTCTTTGCCAGCATGGCAGGTTGTTTTTAGCTGAACTTACTGACCTGCTCAGCTAGTAAACATTTAGTGTTCTTACCCGCTTGAGAGTGAGACAGAGCCATAATCCCCTCAACAGGTCAAAATGCTGACTGCAACCTGCTGAAGCTCTTAAGTTTTCTTACAGCGAAGTATAAAATTCTTCTGAAGGGTAACTTTTAGCTGAATTAGATTAAATGAGTTAAGGTATTAAAACAGTTGCTTGCTGACCACTGCACAGCTACATCCTGTCCAGTTTGAATGCAGAAGTAATGTCCACTCTTTGCATATTTGTCATCAAAAATTATTTTGTGTGGGTGATAAATGGGTGTTGCAGGGAGCTATTCAATCCAGCTACAGGCCTTTAAACACTCAGGTAAGTATAAGAGTAACTCATTTATCTGATAACTAACAGCTACTAGTTACTTTAAGCACTAATATTTAGCTCCAGAAATTAGATCTTTTGACATAAAACAAAGTGATAAAATAGATGAATGCATCAGTGTTGATTCATTTAAGTAAAATATATACTATAATGCCCTCAAATGGGCCATTCTGCATAATGAGTACCAATCTTAAATAATGAGTACTTCTTACTGAGACTGTAAACTTACATTTTTCAGATAACATATTAATAGGGGTATTTTATTACTTTTGATTTTAAACATCTGATTTTTACATGCAAGGGAGGAGTTTTTAATTTTGGTAATGCAGGTACACTTAAATTGTGGCGGCCTTCATGTTTAATATTAATTTTGAAATACAAGAATAATCCCTGTGAAGAAATAACTGTCGTTATAATTTGAAATCATTTTCTAAAACCAGCACCTAAACTTAAACTGGGTTGAGATAGTGAGTTCTCTTCATTGTCCACTGGAGGGCGCTGTCATGCTGCCTGCATCCAGGCAGGCACTGGATATTTCTTTTTCTTTTTCTTTCTCTTTCTGCTCCTTGAGAGTAAGAACTGTCCTCCTCTCAACATCTGGGGTGCTCACAGCACAGACTGTACCTTTAATGTTATCATCGCTTGTACTTCCGCATTGAAGGTGGAGACTTTTGGTGAGACAAGCCCCCTGTGTTACGTTTGGGGAAGTTGCTCAATATCGGAAAGACACATTTTACTCAACTGTGAGCAAAGTATCAACTTGTTAACGTCTCGCCTTTATGGTGCACTCAATGGAGGCTTAATAAACAGCAAAAACAGCGCTGTATTTTGTACATCATGTCAGTATAATTGTTAAAGTTTTCGTCAGTATTTAAAATGAGCAAATCAGTAACTTCCGCTACGTATATTCGCAACCTCAGTTATGGTGTACTCCTCAAAGTGTCCGATTTTTTGGACCCTCAAGACATGTGGAAACATATTATTGTGTCGATACGGAAGCCGAACGGAGACTTAAGGTACTCTCAACATCATGTAAGGTGGGTAATTGTAGTTTGTGACAAGCTAATGTAGTTACTATTTATTGTTTAGTTAGAATACTTACAACTCTGTCTATCTATCTATCTATCTATCTATCTATCTATCTATCTATCTATCTATCTATCTATCTATCTATCTATCTATCTATTCTTTTTGTTTCAGGAGATTTGAAAACCTTGTTGCACAGGGTAAAAGTCCCACAGTGGAGCTGCTGGTTGACTGGGGGACCACCAACAGCACAGTGGGTGAACTTGTGGATATTCTGAAGAGTCACAAATTACTGGCTGCTGCTAGTTTTTTGCTTCCTGGTATGATTTTTTTTTTACTTTTTAAAATAAAAAATATAGTACATAACCCACATCTGCCAATTCAAAACTCACACTGACGACTACACCCTTCTTATCAAAACAATTTTCAAACATCCCCTTTCTCTGGGCACAGAAACTCCAGTACTCAGACTCCAGTAGCTACTTCCCTTCTTTATACATCACATTGCTTTATAGGTCAAGTGATTTCTGGGATAAAGGCTGCAAAACTGCAACAGCAAGGAACAAAAAACAACACAGGTACATGTAAAATACTCAACAAAAAAAATACTGCAAATGGGATTTCATGGTGACTGTGATAATGTCTCATAGAATTAAGTTGACATTTATGGTAGAAACAAAACTAAAATATTTGCTGCACTAAATACTTACCATGCATTTTCAAAAAAGTGAAGGGGGGAAAGTAAAATCACTTAGTGCTTCAAATAAACACATAAGTGTGCAATATGAATGTTTCTCAGATTATCTCTTGACGGCTGTTAAGATAGATAATGCAGATCAGATACCAGAATCAGATCAGGATCAGATAATGCACAAATGTCCATTTTATATAATTTGTTTGTCATTTTTCAAAGCCTTTTTTAAAAAGTCATCATCAAGACAATGTTTACTTCACTTCTAACAAGATAACATATTTTATTGTCTCTTCTTTTGTCTGTTCTCACTGGAAGAGGCCGTCCCATTAGAGCCACTGCTCCCCTCTCCAGCAGTAGAAACATACAGCAACCTTCCAACAAGACAACTGGATGAAGCAGAGTCACAGCGACCGCCTGTCACCTCTGTTCTGCAGCCACAGATTCAACAGGAGAGCAGTGAACTGAGCTCCACAGGTTGAGCCCTTTTTTTTTCTTCAAATCAAATTAATTCACATTTATTTAGGGAGTTATGTTCAGAGAGCCATCCGTGAAGGAGCTGGAATTAAGTTTTCTTAATCATATAATCCTTCATTGTGATCTGCATAAAAGAGGAGGTTCTGAATTATATTAATGGTTATATGTGAATGTTTTGTGTGTGAGGGGGAAACTGCACAACATTTGACTATTTGTTCTGTGGGTAATTTAAGTAAAACCTGCATTACCACAAAGTAAAAAAAAAAACAAACTGCTACATGTAAAAGTCATATATTCATCAACCAAAGTAGTAGTACATAAGCAAAATGCAAATTAGTGCATGTGCTTCATTTCATCTGCGAATTTTTGTTCAGCACACATGCTGTGATGAAAGAATGTTCATACTTCTACATCATAAAATAATACTATCCCATTATCATTAGCAGTGAATGTAGTATATATCAAAAGGCAGAGTACTCAGCCCACACAATTTTTTGTTTGGGCTGAGTACTCTGCCTTTTGTACTCTGCCCATTATTGTTATGGTTCCATTTCTGTCTGAGCAGCGATGTACAATTTCCACAGAAGTAAAATTGAAAATGATGCTGCTTCTCTGGAAAAAAACAAAGTGCTTTGACTAGATTTACCAGCAGGTAGCAGCAATGAGTTCTTAACCACGACAGTTACTATGACACATTTCTGTTTGACCCTCATTAGGTCTCTCCAGTTTCTTGTACAACGAGCTGATGAGGATAACAGGCAATTTCAATGACCGACCCGTATCAGACGGAGGCCACAGACTCGGGGAGGGAGGCTTTGGCACTGTTTATAAAGGTCTACTGAATAACAAACCTGTTGCAGTGAAAAAGCTCAGTCCAGTAAGTGAGAATACATTTCAGTGGCAGTCTCATATTTTTCCAAACCTTGTCAGTCACAGTGTGAAATATCATCTCATTTAGATGGAAGACGTCTCCCTGGACGAGCTGCGAGTTCAGTTCAACCAAGAGATTGAGACTCTGAAAACGTATGTTTCATCTTCTGTCCATGTTCTTGTATATTTAGCTTGTTCTTGATAACAGCCACTGTATAACC
>JAPZDV010000023.1:18995489-19028584 GCA_029814665.1 Acanthurus lineatus
GAGAATATATTTCAGTGCCAGTCTCATATTTTTCCGAAACCTTGTCAGTCACAGTGTGAAATATCATCTCATTTAGATGGAGGACGTCTCCCTGGACGAGCTGCGAGTTAAGTTCAACCAAGAGATTGAGACTCTGAAAACGTATGTTTCATCTTCTGTCCATGTTCTTGTATATTTAGCTTGCTCTTGATCACAGCCGCTGTATAACCTTTACATTTCATTAGCCAAGCAGACAAGCTGTTTCTGAAGCAGACGTCCTAATCAGAGTAATGGAACTTCAATGAATGAAAGAAATGGCTTTTTTGAAACGCAGCCTGTAGAAAGTTTGGCATCAACAAAAACATTCAGATTAAATAAATATGCATATCAAGTTTTAATCACTAATCGGAAATTAAATTAAATGAAATATGTTGATACAGATCTTGTTAATGTAAATACTGCTGACAGTGCCAGAAGGAGCATCGGAGTGCTGTACATTGATTACAAACTGGGAACTGGAATTGGGGGAGTCTACATGGATTAAAGGATCAGTGAGAGCTTTTGAGAAACATGCTTATTCGTCTGTTTAAAACGAGACTGTACCTTTTGACAGACATTAAGCCATAAGTATGTAAACAAAGAGCTTAAGAGATGCCGATAGGGAGATTTTGTTCCCCTTAAGCAAACCAGGCTGGTTGTGACCTTGCTTTATGCTAATTAAGCTAACCATGTCCTCACTGTATCCAGTGGGGGTTGAAGTTAGGGCAACTGGACTTGGACTGGACTTAAGATGTTGATCCATATATTTGCATATTAGGTCTTGTTTGATGAGGCTGTCTGTTCAACAGGTTGAAACATGAAAATTTGGTCGACATGGTTGGATTCTCCTGTGATGGGCAGCACCCATGTTTGGTGTATCCCTTAATGGCCAATGGTTCTTTGTTAGACAGACTAGCATGCTTGGTGAGCATCATCGAAACAACAGATTTTGTTTTCTAGTTGTTATGCATTGACGGACATAATTTAATTTTATGTTTTTCGTCCTTTTAGGAGGGAACTCCACCTCTTTCTTGGCGACAGAGGTGCCTAATTGCTGAAGGGACAGCAAAAGGGTTGGAGTATCTGCACAACAACCACCATGTCCACAGAGATGTTAAAAGGTATATGCAGTGAGGTCTTTCTGCATCATCAGTGCCATTCAAATGATCTGAAAAACTTAGTGTATATGCATCTAAAAAGCATATAAGATGGATTCAAACTACCTCTCAGATCTGTCATTTAAATATGAAGCTAAAGCTATCGACTAGTTAGCTTAGCCTAAGTTCAGTGTTTTGATTCTGACAGATTAAACAAACAGGATATAATGTGTTTATAAGTGGCTAAATCAAACAGCCTCTCAAAAGTCAACTGTTGTACAGATCCATCGTAGCTGCATCCCTGTGATTTCAGTCTTTTCTAAGCTAGGCAAACCATCTTTGCCTTTAGCTTTGTATATAACAGAGAAAAATGAAATAGAGTGTGATCGTCCCATTTACTCTAAAAGAAAGTGAATGAGTGTACTTTCATAAATATTAAGTTATTCTTAGAGAAATAAACCAACATTTTGTAATTGTTGTCAGGACTTTTAAAGAACAATGTATGACAGATTAACGAGAGAGTTTTAGAGTAGCTGGTAATAGATTTTACTTTTTGGGCCAAGACAGGCAAGCTTGTTTCCCCCTATTTTAGTCTTTGTGCTAGGCTAACTGTCTGCTAGCTTGTAGCTATATATTTAATCAAAACCTCTAAATATCAAAAACACTCAATGTCAGTGATGTTCACTGTGTGATTTTTTTTTTTGTCTTTATCAGTGCAAATATTCTTTTAGATGAAAAATGTGTGGCAAAGATCTCAGATTTTGGCCTGACGAGAGCATCGGCCAAGCAGACATCAACAACCATGATAACAGAGAGAATTGTGGGTACTCGTGCGTACATGGCACCTGAGGCGTTAAGAGGAGAGATCACACCAAAATCTGATGTCTTCAGCTTTGGAGTGGTAGGCTTTCTGCAGATCCACTTTCACCCGGATGTGGTGTATACACACACACACACACACACACACACCCACACACACACACACACAAGGATATCTGTTCAGGAAAGCAGAAACTGAAACTGTAATTTAAATATAGAGTGCAACCTTGCAGTCCACTTGAGTGCAAGGTTCTCCCACAATACTGATACACACACACACACATAACTGAAACACATGAACATCAAGGCATTTTTTTAATGTCACATTTATGAAAATAGAGCTCTGTTTCAAAAATCATCTGTCATTATTTCCTAATAAAAAATTCTAATTCAGTTAAGAGGCACAGCTGCACTGTATGAGTAGCTATAAATGTCAAAAATACGATCCATCGTATGGCAATGGTTGAATGATTTATGAGATCAGTGCTATATAAAACAGCCCGACTGTCCTCATAGTACAGTATATACAGCTTACATGTCTCATTAGGACAGCTGTGGAAACACTGCAGTGTCTGTCAGCCTGCCTGGCACACGGCGGGGTAGTAAAGGTTTTCTGTCGTCCAGAGTTGTGTGATTGACCTCGTCTCTCTGCCATCTACAGGTGTTGTTAGAAATATTGTCTGGACTCTCACCAGCCGATGAAAAGCGTGAGCCACAGTTTTTGGTAAGCAGCACAAAAGAGACCTTCACTGCATGTCTGTCGAGCCACAGTTTAGGATTACAGCTTATTAAAGACTTTGCATTTAATAAGTAAGGGCAGGTTATTAGTTAGAAGTTATTAAAATATAAATGAAAGGATCTGAGTCAGTTGTGACTGTGGAATTTAGGTTCCTCTACCATGAAAGAAGCAATAATACTAATGTGAAAACTATTATATCTTTAAATCACAGATTTTTTGAGTTCATCGCCGTTTTTTATCACCTGTAGTGATTTTTCCCTGATCACTCTCACAGATGGACATTAGGGATGATATAGACGATGAGGACGAGGACCTGACTCTTGAGGAGTTTCTGGACAAGAAGATGGGAGACTGGGAGCTGAGCCAGGTGGAGAGTGTTTATACTTTGGCCTGCAGCTGCCTCCATGATAGGAAAAACAGACGGCCAGTCATCAGACAGGTACAGTGAGGAAAGACAGATGTAAAGTTTAAAGCTACTGTGTTGGCATCTGCACTGCTTTCCGCACGTCAGCTAAGAAAAGCAACAACGTGACAGTTCGAAGCCCACAGAATTATGCTGGAGATGAACATCTATAAAAAAAGACACAAACATTTCCATTTATGCAAAGGGATCAGTAATTTGCATCTTGACACTGACGATGTGCACGGGACTAAAAAGTCCATTTGTTTAGGACTATTTTCAGCTGCGTGTGTTTTGACTATGTGGACGATACTTGAAATTTGGGATAATTTTTGTTAATTTCAGTCTTTATTTGGATCTGTTGAAAAAAACTACAGTGATTTTGCCAGCAAATATGTTTTTACCATTTTTCCTTAACCAAGTAAACTGTTTACTGGACTTCACAGGCCGTGGCTGAGGTTGTAAAACTTTTATTAAACAGTGAAGAATTTTAGACAAATGATGCTCAAACTTAAAGAAAGAATGAGGAAAATTTCATGTTTCCTTTAAATGAATGATTAAATACAAAAGTTCATATGCTATTTGTAAACCATCTGTTTTTAATCTTTGATATTAATATTTATATCTACTCAACAGGTCGTTTTGGAGCTTAAAGGAGTTGTCAAGAGCATTTTACTGGACTTTCATGTATAGATGTGAATTCCTGCAACCCACAGAAGATACAAGATTCCTGAGCACGCTTCGGTCACAATGTTCACGCTTGACAAATACATTTCTTTCTCACCACATTTTTAGATGACTGAATCTGTCCTACTGACTGTGGTTGACAAAAAAGTATCTTTTGCAGCAGTATCTTTCTATGTAATGATATTCTGCAAATATATAGTTTTTATATTTTTGTATAAAGCATTTACCATAGATTATAAATGTGTAACTGTTACAGAAACACTGCAGCTTACTGTGAGAATATTGGGAGGCTGTTATGTCAGCAGATGTAATGGTTTAATGTCTTAAAAAGATTTTAAAAATTGTTCCTTTTAGGGTGATTTTTTAATGTGTATTTATTGTGAAGACAGTAAAAATAAACTGAATGAAACAGAATATGTATGATTTAAATATTTTTTATTTTTCCTCTTTAAAAGAAAGATTTGTAAGAAAACAAATAAGACCAAACAAGATTTTTTTTTTATTATAATGACAATATGAATAAAAAGGGAGTTCCCCTTTAGGACATGAGGTGAGCTTAGTAGTTTGCCTAATATTAATCAGCAGATCAGTGGATGTGGCAACATTTTTGATCAAGGTACTTAAAAGTATTCCCTTATTCGTTGGCTTTGGTTTCCTCTTGAGTGGAAACCAGTAACATTTAAGTAGCTTCCTCTCTGTGAAATATGAGATGTAATGACATAATATTTCTGGAAGCCCCAATTCTCTCCACTGTGATCCTCACCGACACTGACAATCACCAGAACAGACCAGACTGTTTCTTAATCATAGAGCATCACACAGCTACAATATGTACATTTACAGCACTTGCATAGAAAAATAAGTTTCTCAGCAGATGATTTTTTTTTTTCATGTAAACCACAGTTATATCAAAAAAGAAGTTAATTTTCCAATATAAAATGCACTGTTAAGATGAATCAATAGACACAGGTGGGATAATTCTATCTTTTCTGCTTTGGAGCACCTTGTTGTGCAAACAGTAGGAGACAAATGTTCAACACGTAAGACATAAAACATTAATTGACACAGACTTAAGGAATGCAAGTTAAGAATTTGAGCATGTGAACTAAAAATAGGGGGGGGGAATTCTTTTATATTGGCGCAAGTTCACATTAGTCGCACAAACATTCATCCTCAGAGCTGGCAACAATGTAAAAATCATAAGCTCGTCTTTGTTTGGGCCCCTTTGTTTAATCCTAAATTCATTTCGTTTGACTGTACTAACATACATACAGTAAATGTGCTTCCATTTGGCAAGCTACAAATGGAAACTCTGAAGTGTGTCGTTGCTCAGTTGTCCTTGGCGTGCATAGTTGGGTCTCTGGTGAACTTTTGTGGGCATTTGAAGCTGTTGTCTTATTCTTTTAAACAAGTGTGTGTCAAATATGATTTCCCCTCTCATTAAAGGAATGTTCCACTGTGGAACGTGCTCTGGGTGGAGGTGTTGGCCTTGTGCTGAGGTTTGTTTAATCTTCCTCCTCTCTGTCTGCGGGTGCTTGGATGATGCGGCGGCCGCCCTTCTTCCCCGCAGGGCCTCTGGGCTTGGCGAAGGCCTGCTTGTGTGCATGCTGCTTGGGATGCACCTCCTCGTACAGGAAATCAGCAGTCAGTTCATTCCCATTGTCAATCTCCAACTGGGAGGCAGACAAAAAGCCATTAGAAGATTAACTGCAGGATCCATTTGAGCTTACACTCTTAGAGAAATAAGGTGAAACATTTTCATATGTTCATCCTTTACAATTAAATTTGAACTGTAAGACCCTCCAAGTAAAAACAAAATTGTAATTATCATTTTTTTTAATTCTCTCAATAAAACTACAGCTTCTCAAGTCACTAAAGCGATAACAAAATCCACCTGTTCTCTAAAGCTGATGAGCAAGTACAACAGTACACTCACAGCCTCAAAGGTCATAACACACCAAACTCATTCTGAGAGCACATAATGACTCTAGTGACACCCAGTTAAGACAGGACACAGAGTGAAGCAGAACTTAAAAATGCTTCTTTTCTTTGACTGACAAATATTAAAAGAATAGTATTCTACATAAGTGATTGTCGTGATGAAGGTGATTAAAATCAAACATATTAATCACACCGATCAACAGAAAATTACTAGATCATGAATAAATGATACCCTGATGATGTTTTTCTAAGTTATCATGGCTTTAAGTTTGTGGAAAACTCAACAAGATTTTATGCCATTCATAGCAGTCTTTTTGTTTCACAACAACACATTTCTTACCTTTTTCTCAATCTCAATCTGGAGGTCATTTTCCACCATTTCTACCAAGGGATTTTTGCAGCTGGAATACAGCATCCTTTCTCTGATGCTACACTTGTACCCAGGCATAGAATAAATGAAGACTGCAAAGAGGACAAAGAGACACTGAGAAGGGAAGACGCAGCAACATAAAAAGCTGTTTGTATTAACAGGTTGTATTAATTATTGTTCATAACTTGTAAGAATCTATTCACCTGTGGACTCTAGGTAGTCGCCTTCGTGGGAATGTTTATAGAGGAAGAAGTGGTAACGTGCAGATTCTTCAGGGATTCTCATTGGCAGGTCTTTTATCTCCGTTGGCTCAGTGCTGCAAAGCCGAATCAGCTCCTGTTCGGTGTCTACTTGCTGTTGACAGAGAAAGATGATAAGTTACTCAGGGTTGTGTATTCAGCGTTTGTGACCAGAGAGTGTCTGCTTTGTATTCCACACCCATTAAGAAAATCTAGGTGGAGGCAGTGAAACACATACCGTCACCCATCCCTATCAGGTGTGTCTGCATGAAACATTTACTCAACAGTTAATGGTGAACTAGAGGAAAAAACTTCATTGGATTAAACAGAACGAAACAAAGATTTCTTGCAAAGCTTTTAGGATGACAAACAAAAAAGGGAACCGAGACAAAGCAGCAACGGAACCACAATAGTTCCTTTGTACTTTGCACTGATTTGATGTTATGACATGTACTCATTGAATTTCAATGAGAAGAACAAAGGCTTTTTGGGCAAAATGAGTAACTCATTGTGTCACCCTGTAAACAACTCCTGACCAAAGAAATCTGGATCTCTCTAAACAATGCATGATTATAAGGCAAGGAATTTACTTGCTTATTTAAATGATTGATCTAGCAAAGGTCATCTACTTACTCATCATTTACTAGGACTCACCAGTTGTACGTAGTTGAGTTTTTTATCCCTATAGCGTTGAAGTGCTGCAACAGCGTCTTGGTGAAGAGGGAAGGCTATTCCCTGCAGAGTCTGATGCTTTGTATCCACACTAATGTCCGTCTGCACCTGAACACACCACAAAAGCAAGACACTTTAGCTTTATACTGTCCCGCCAAGGTGACTGTGATACTCTGCATTAAAAAAAAAAAGCTGATCAGCAAGGCTGATCAATAAATTGTTTAGTAAATATTTAATTCCCTCTTAAATAACACATGGGTGGTATGAATAAGTGCATTTAAATAAGTCAGTTCTTTATAAATAGGCACATTTATGCAGAACCATGATATGACAGCTG
This sequence comes from Acanthurus lineatus, assembly GCA_029814665.1. NCBI lineage: Eukaryota > Metazoa > Chordata > Actinopteri > Acanthuriformes > Acanthuridae > Acanthurus > Acanthurus lineatus. Next base: position 19,002,809 of record JAPZDV010000023.1, read on the forward strand.
AATATGATACTGAATCTGTGGTATATGGTAAGTATGCGGTTTCCGTTATGTTCATATATCTACATTATGTTGGTAACATGCTGATAACATAATATAATCGAGATGATTAAAAATTATGGGCAGAACAAATTTCAGCTCTGGTCTTCAAATTCACCCATGAGGGGAACAAATCGTTGTTGTGTTGGGAACATAAACAGGTTTCCACTGATGAATCACTGTCATAATGACTTGTGAATAAGCGAATAAAATATTCTTCATTTTTGTAAAAAGGATTACAAATGCAACATTAAGCTGGAATTCTGGAGTATGCTGATTACAAATGAGGTGCTTGTATCGAAAGTGACAAGGCGACTCGGCAAAAATCACTGAAAACTGGAAACGCTGGGGGGATTACACTGATGGATTGCATCTATTTTCAGAGCCCTGTTCCAACGAAAAAGAAATGCCGTGCAAACATGATTGGGTTTGCATGTAGCTACCTCGCATACCAAAAAAAGGATAGCTGGTCTTTTATCCATCTGCTTAGTAAAAAGGCAGTCATGCAGACTCCAAGTCACAGCAGTGATAAATATTTCAAAGCCTCTTTTTCATCTGCTTGGTACAGATTAATGGTATATTATCTTCCTTCAGCAGCTGGTCGAGAAAGACAAGCACAAACCTCACTTCCTATTTGCTCTGCTGCTTTTAATTGACCATACTTTGGAGAGTGAGTGCACTACTCACAGCACTTCCTTATATGGTAAGAAAGACAGTTCTTGTTTATGTAGAAGACAGGGAGTGCAATGAGTAGAACAGGTTGTTCCTTAAAAAGCAAATATAGGTCATTTAAATAAATCCATAGATTGAAAAACCTCCAAAAGTCTGTCATTGAAACTTTAAATGCTGCTTTATACTTTCTGTCTGGTGGAGTCTCTTTATGACACAACCCTAAAGCCCTTCACACCAGCTGTGTAACCTGTGCTGGCGTCATCAGCGGTGTGCTGTGGGGATCACATTACCACATTTCTTTATCTTATCACCACAAACAACAGAGGCAAAGCACAATGATACAGCTCACTCGTGTTCCACGCAGAATCACTGCCAAGTACTCAGAGCTGCAGAGCATTCACATTTGCATGTGGATCTCTCAGCGTTACGAAATAACTGATCTGCACACCAATATAGAGCTCTTCTAAACCACTGTGCTGCTCAGGCTGAAAGGGGGTTTAGGAGTGTAAACAAAAACATTTTTATGCTGCTATGAGTGTGAGCTGCGTAAGCCTAATAGATTCATCTCAGTCAACATCCTGCTGTTCCAGTGCATCAGCGTCTTTGCGCTGTGTTGATACTGCCGGGCAAGCATATGCACACTTGCACTGCTGCTGACCTTGTGCTGTTTGGAAGGATGCATCGCTGGCACTCATTGACACTCCAACACTGCTCCTGGTAGATTTTGCATTTCACACGCAGTTGATGTGGTAAGTTTGACTACTAATAAGGTGAACTATTGTGAGCGTAGACAATTTATTTTTTTTCCCCCACTAAGACCACAACTGTAAATATGACATTGTGTGTCAATTTTAAGAAAACAGAGAACAGAAACAATCCACCCCCACTTCAAAATCGATTCAGGCTACACAACTTGTCTATAGCTAGTTGTATTTGTGTACAAAAGTACCGGGAACGGCATTATTAACTGTAAAATGATCTCAACAGAATTGTTAACTGATTAACTGTGTTCCTGTTTAAGGTTGTACCTCATTGAGTTTGATCTGTCTCAGTTCCTCCTCAGCAGCAGTGAGGGGCAGGGGAGCAGCCTGCGAGGTCAGATATTTCCTATATCCATTGAGATTCAGATCATCCTGGTGGCCACAAGACAATAAACAATCATTCATCTTATAGAAATATATACACTGACTCACTAATACATCGATGCTTATGTCAGGAGCCTCATACATGAAGGAAAGACACATAAGTTGGGCTTCTAAGGGTTCTTACTGAAGCTTGAGTGTGTCACAGAGCTTAACACATCACTTTAAGTGCTGTTGTTGTTGTAAAACTGACCTTGACGGTACCGAAAATCTCATCCTTAATGTGGCCTCCTCCAAACTCTTTCTTCAGTGTTGCCCTTGTAGCAGCATATAACATTTTATGTCGCACCTGTTGAAAAGATGAAGAAAAATCCAATTAAAAAAAGGCACAAGAAATGATTTTCTTTAAGTGTCATTATTTTAGCCATTAAGTTACATTGATTGCAAAGACTGTTCTAAATCTAGCAGCTTCTGACCTGGAATTTTATTTATTTCATTTTTATTTTTCCTTTTAAAACCTATGGGTAATAAAGGAATGGCATAGGGAAAAAGATGCATTTGGTTCTATAAGCATATCTGCCATTTTATTGGATGATTGCTTGTGCTTTGAAAACCTTTGATTACGGTTGCTCTGTGGTCATTTCCTGCATTCTAGCAAAGTTTCAGTTTACATTCAGTGTCACCCACCGAAAGCCTGAGTGCATCCTTGAGTATGATTTAAGTGTTGAATGCATTTCCTCTCTCATTGAGACATTTTCAAAACCCTTTTTTGTCAATTTGAGATCACCATTGTTTAAATCCATATTTAAATGCTAGCAATTTTGCTCTTGGATGTATTTCTGGTGCATTACTATGTTTATTTGAAACCCATGATCAAATGAATAAAAACCAGAAGCATCCCAAAGACCTAACTCTGTCTGAACAAAAAAAAACATGAAAGCACACAATCACTTCAGTTAAGGAAGCAGCATGCACTGGTTATGAAATCAGTTGCAACTTCCAGACAAGCCTAAACCTGAAGCACTGGGCCTTGAGCTAGGGGACAGGAATGTAAAGCTCATTTTTTTCTCTCCGAGAGCGAATATTTGAGCTCAGCCCCACCATGCAGTTAGTGTGCTACAAATATCCAGCATGGCACTTTATTTTGGCACTGGTCCTCCTTGCATTCCTCTTTCCATTGCTGCAAAAACAACATTTGCATGTCCATTTGTCATGGCTATTTTTAATAGTAGTTAAGTTTCAGATGACAAAGACTTTGATGACATTTCATGAGTTAAAAAAAAAGGCAAATGCAAAACATACATTTGCATGACAGGGAAACAGCACAGCAAAATAAGCCATTATCACCTCAAAGCACTACAAGGGTGAGTTTTGAGTCATGGATGGGAGGTTTAGGCTGAGCACCATGTTATTTGGAAAGCACCATGCCCATATTTAGATTTCCAGAGGGTTGTTAGAAAATAATGAATGCACTCCTTTCCCATTTACCCAGTAAGCAAAGAAAAAGAAGTGCTGCCTTGATGTGGTCACCCCACCCATCTGATATTCAAAGCAGAGGAGGAAAAGTGCCATGGAGTATGGAAGGCCACTCATTAAAGCCAGCCTAAGCTCAGTTTCCTTACAATGGAGTGGTCCGGTGACCAGGCCAGGAAGATCCACTCGTAGCCCTGGTTGTTAGTGGAGTCCAGCCGGTAGAGAATGTAGCAGGGCACGTCATCCTCAAGGAGGGGCAGCACTAAGCAATCATACTCCTGGTCCCACTTCTTTGATGCTTTCCTGGTGGTGCCCACAGCCAGCTGCTCTGAATAGCAGATGTGTGCCACACAAATTTCAGTAGTGCTTGGATTTCTTAGTCATACTGTTTCTAATGTTAGTCTAAGCAGAAGTTTCGATAGAAGTGTAAACAACATGTAGAACTTTGGGACATTGCTTACCATCCTCAATGACGATCTTTAAGACTCGATATTGGTCTCCGCTCCTGGCATCAGCAAATATTTCTTTCACATCATTGCTCGCTGCAAAAAGACAGAGAAGGTCAGTCTCCTGTTCTTAAGAGACATTTGCCTAACAATATCACTCTAATGTTAATACAGCCATTCAAAGCCCTTGGCTGTAAGTTATCTGCCAAACTCTTCCTAGTTCTTAATATACTGTGAAAACACCTAAATCTTTGACATTAATAGAGAACATGTAGGTATCTTCTCATTTGGCTTTGTTAATATTCGGCACAGTGTCATGTACCTTTTATATTTTATATAAATGGAGGCAATTTTAATTAAAATATGGGCCCTGTCTCTGGCTCTGAACAAAACTTAAAAACATAAGCTTAAAAGTTTTAATGATTATAAAGTTTTAGTCTGTTGCAAAAATACCAGAATTACTTCACAGGGAATAAAAACAACTGTACTCGTCAGACCATAAGTAAATACAATCGAAACTCATTTATATAAAAAAAATAATTACTTGTATTAGTTTATGGACTATTAGTCCACTAATAATAGTCTATGATAATCTCACCAGTTTCGCTTTGATTCACCAAGCTTTTAACAATACTGTTGTGTTGCTACCATATATTAAAAGGGTGGCACGCCCTTCTAAAGTCCATTTTAATACTGACACACTGCAGACAAAGCCGCTGCTATTCACGCACTTATGTGAAAACCGGCCGGTCTACCAGGCCAGGAGTTTGTTTAAATGAAGGCGTCGCCCGTCCATTTACAAAGCTATACTTACGTTAACGTTACAGGGTTACAGCTTTATGAGAAGCTAAAGTATGAAAGACCATCAAACTATTTGAAAACATACAATGTAGCCGCGATTTGAGTGGGTCACAAACTGGCTTAAGACTCAGAGATTATGTGTTATAGTCCTAAAGTGCCCTAACAGGGCACCGCGGATCACACACATCACGGTAACGTTAGCCCAAAGCTAGCTAGGAGTGGCTAGCTAACTTGACGGTAGCTTCTCGTTGCAATGAATTGTTGCAGCTTTGTTCAAAGCTCGCCTGAGAATCACTCACTCGCACAGTATAGCACATTAAAAAGAGAGACTGAAAGCAGAAAAAACAAATCTACCTTGAATGCCCGTTTGATGTGACATTGTGTCTTTCGTCGGATAAAGGGCTGATGCAGCTGATCAGGGGAAACCAGGGCAGAGAAGCAGGAAGTGGACTACATCGACAAGACCCGCCCCAAGTCTGTCGTCATCAACATCAAAAATCATATGATAGTCTCTGATGACAAACTTTATTTCAAAAGGTATTTATTTTTAAAATACAAACTACTTTTATATTCAGAAATAAAGGTAAAGAAAATATATCGGTGGTAAAATAAATGTTTTCCTTTTGTCTGTTTGTTTTGTTTCTTTTTTTTACATATTTGCATGTATACATATGTAAAGATAACAACAATCTGGTAAAAAAAAAAAAGAAAAGAAAAGAAAGAAAAAGAAAAGAAAGAAACGCGTAAACTAACAATTTTTCCGTCTAAAAAGTAATGAATTAGAGGAATACATGGAAATACCCAAGTAAAGCACCTTAAAATTTAAATTCGGTATTTCAGTAAATACACCACGCTATTTCAATGCTCGACCATGCTGCAACCATCTCTAAATTCGAGTTGGGATGTGTTTCGGATATAAATAAATGCACTGATTTAAAATTGATTTGTGAATGTGCACCGCTTAAATAAAACAGTAGCAAAGGTGGGTCGTACATAGGCCAATGTATCCCTCAGTACAGCAGTATTAAATCAAATAGCTTCAAATCGAAATGGCAGTAGCCTACCCCATCACGAGTATGGGCTGGTTGGTAAGGAAAATAGGCTTATGAAAAATTAGAACTTTTTTTTATTTAACCCAATCTGTAAATTGTGCCTGCTTTTTTTTTTTTAAAAAAAAATAAGATACATGTTCACTTGTAAGCCTGTTTGTTGGCTATTCTGCTCAGCAGTAAATCTAAATGATGAAATCGTTTCTTTATATAAGTTTACATAATTTGAGGGTCCAGGCTGGGCCATGATTAAAGCAAGTCAGTTATTTTTGTCTTGGCTTATGTCTCTGATCCATGATAACTGAGAGATTTCCGCCTCTTATGGCAGCTGATCTCATTTGGCATGAAATCCTGAAACATCTGGAAGCCACCGGGCTTCCTGCCTCTGCTCTTGGTCCCTCCAACTCCTCGTTTAATAAATAAATTAATGAACGAATAGATATTACAGCGGCGAAATCATTATTTTACCAGAGGGAATCTCAGCTCAGAGCAGAAAAATCACAGCAGATACAGCTGGAGTCATACCGGAAACAACGTGAGGCGGTCTTCAAAATAAGCTAAAGGTAAAGTTAAAACTGGTAAGCATGCACAGCACTGTTTATTATATAATACAACGAAAAAGCACTTTAAACTATGCATCGAAATACTATCAATTATCTGGAAACTTTTGTATTTTTATTAGTATAAAGATATTAGAGAACAGTGATACGTTTTTCAAAGTATTTCAAGACAATATCTTACTTGCGAAAGAAAATACTAACTTGGCCTAAATTTATTAGGTATTTTGTGGTATATATGTGAAGTGTCTTACTATCGATTTCATTTAATGACTAATAACTAAAAAACATTACAAGACAAAGTTAAACTTGTACACCAGCCATTGAAGTTAAGAAGCCATTGTCACTTAAAGTATGTGGACAAGCACTAACACGAGTTAAATTAGCGCAATGAAATGTTAAGTGAATTATTATTATTATTATTATTATTATTATTATTATTATTATTATTAGTATTATTATTATTATTATTACAGTTTTATTCTGAAAGGTGTGAGCGGAAGTTTACCATTTGCACTAGCTCCAATTTGACGCTGGTGAATCAACGTGTTTGGCTACATTGCGGCGTTGCACTGATGCTATGCTTGCTGTGTAGACCCAGCCATCTCCATCCATCCCCTGTTCATCAGCGGCAGCGGCACCGTCCCGTTAACGGCCCAGAAACTGCACCGTTTGGTGGGAACCTGCTGACGAAGCATCGCCCGGTTGAGCTAGCTCGCCCGGCGCATGGAAGGTCCAGGACAATGGCAGAGGATTTGGGGATGCCTCTGTTGTATACCCACAACAGGTCGCATGGATAATTCCTCCCCAGCACTCATGTATCATCTCGTGTTTGGGATGATTAGAGCGCCGCTGTCGGCTTGATGTGGCAGGAGAGCCGCGCTGGAGAAGGACTTCTCGTCCTGGCTGTCGACTGAGAGGAAAAACGGCGTGGAGCAGGTGCGTTAATGTAAAGCACATGTATATATATATATAAAAAAAAAAAAATCCCAAGGCACAGCAGGCAGGTAGGACTTGCATAAATGTTGGCCGTCCCAGATCTCACTGGGTGCATCGACATCTAAAATTGTGTAATCGGATAATTCCAGTCAAGCTTGTTGTGTGATTTTCGGGAATCGTGGGTCAGTGATGTGATATTTGTCGTCACCACCGTGACATTAGAGGGGATGTGTGTGGTCACAGGCTCATGCCCTTTACACGGTGGTCCATTCAGAAATTGGCACTATTGTTGGGACACTCCTGTGCATTTCCTGTTGCACTCACAGATTACCTGTCAAAGCGTTTCATTTTTTATGGTTCAGAGGACAGCCATGGGGGGTTTAGAGGCTGCACCAGGAGCAAGATTATAAGGATGCTAAACATAATGATTTCACAGATCTTGCTGATTCAGCTGCCCTCTTTGCACTTTTTCCTTTATGTCTAAGTTATGGCCCACTGCCACAGGCCATACTGTATGTCCCAGGCAGATGAGTCCTTACTGTGAATTATTTGTATGTTCTCTTCCTGTTTTAAGGGGTTTTCTTTGGGTGCTCTGGCTGAGTCCCTCCCCATACATAGGGGCTCTCCTGCCACAAGGCTACAGGGAGAAAGACAGTATTTTACCATGAAAATCAAGGGATTCTGCCTCTGTTTGTAGAATCACTTGCTTAACAACACCCAAGGTGGCATATAATGACGGACATAACATGATGCTGGTGAAATTTAATAGCCACTGGGGGGGTTTCCAGTGTGGCAGCTCTATTCCTGAAGCCACTACATCGTTCCAAATTCCCACTGCAGGGTATTTTAGGAAACGGTGTCAAAGCCGGGAACTGGTTTCGAAAGTTCAGTCCAGCAGAGTCAGACCAGTGGCAGGGGGGCTCGGTGAGGCAGCTCAGACGGGAATTCATGGGTGAATGAATCCAGTTGGATTTAAAAGTACTGAGAGGAGGGCTGTCGGAGCATCAACGTAATGCTGCCACTTTTTTTTTTTTCTTTTTTTGGAGAGGAGCACAGCACAGCCAGGCTGAGAGGATAAGCCTTTTTAAAAGCCAGTGCTTTACAGCTAAGAGCTTCAAGATTCTGCCTCATCCAGGTATGACTCTTATACCCAAACTTGTTTTACTGACTGATAAAGCTTAAACTTCAGTCTTTTGAAGAACGGCCTTTTGTTAGATTGTGAGCACTGCTAACACATGAACGTTTCACTAGTTTAACCTGTTGTCATGCAGCTGGTTTTATTTTATTTTTTTGATTTGTCGGCATCACTAACCAGGCAGATCAAAGACCTCTTTATTATGTATATGTGATAATCTTGGCTTTGACAAGCAAGCCTGTCTTTGCTCTCAGGAATCTCCATGTAGGTGTGTTATTGGCGCTGTTGCTGAGTTATCAGAGTTGTCTGAATTTAGCATAATTCCAGTCAGTACAAAACCTCAGTTATATTCCTGCCACTAATCTCAGTCTGTGGGGGTTTCACTCTAATCTGCCCTGCTGATTTGTCAGTAATGTAATAATGTAATCTGACTAAAAGAAGCACTTTCTCTCTCTCTCTCTCTCTCCCTCTCTGACTCCCAGGTGTGGTGTGGCTGGGGGGCTCAGCAGGATGGAAATAGATGCTCGCTTTCGCTACTATTTCCAGCACCCGTGGTCGCGTCTCATCGTGGCCTACCTCGTCACCTTCTTCAACTTCCTGATTTTCGCCGAGGACCCCGTCTCTCACAGTCAGACAGAAGCCCATATGATCGTGGTGGGCAACTGTTTCTCCTTCCTGTTCAACAAGTACCCGAGCCTCGGATGGAATATCCTAAAAGTAGTGTGCTGGATACTGGCCATAATCACTGGCCTGTTAGCCGGGAAGTTTATATTCCACCGCCAGCTCTTTGGTAAGTCATGCGCACGATAATGCAGTGGAATGTGCAGAGTAATGGCTCTACTGAGGAGGGGAGCCTGCCTCCTGGCTTGTTTTTGTTGTGGCTGTTCATCAGTGAAAAGCACCTTACATTCATGCTCCACTTTTTGTGAATGGTAATATAATAAAAGGTAATTATCGTGTGTTCACAATCAGCGCTCATCTTTGTGTCTGTGCTACTTCATCCATCTTTTCTTTTCTGCCTCTCTTCTCGCTTATTGTCAGATCTGGGTCAAACATGACATATATATATTTTTTTCCAGGTTTTATTACCTTGTTGTAAAAGTAATGATGCAGTCATCAATTATGTTCATCATCCATTAAACCTCTGTTTGCTTTCTTTGGTTAAACCATTAGTCTCTCAAGTGTCAGAAGTAAAGAAAAGTACCTATCGATTGCAAATGCTTACCAACTTTTAAAGCCCGAGGTGTCATCTAAAAACCACTCCAAACCTGAATTTATGTATTCACAAAAGAAAAGCAAAAACTGAGAAAAGTTTGTTAAAAAATATATTACACAAATAACTTAAATTGATGCAACTGTGACTCATCTGTTGATTTAAGTAGATCACTGAGGCCTAAGTTCATGTGAGGCCACAGAGCCATTGAGGATTGTAGTTCCCCCATGTTGTAACAAGTCAAAATACCTGTGGTGGCCTGTCAGGTCAAAGCAGCATCCTCAGAGACTGGAATACTAGGTCAACACAGAAGTGCCACAAACTGCAGTTCTTCAAATGGCCACTTGAGGTTAGCTCTAAAAGCTAGTCAGTTCCTATAGATCCCCATGTAAAATGCTCAACTGTATAGCAGAAAAAAACATATTAGTGATTTGGTCTCCATAGCTAATATATATGTTTATGACAACTGTACTGAATTTTTATTATATCAAGGCTTAGAGCTGTGCATAACTAAGGGCCTTTCAAGAGACACTGTCATTGAAAAGAAATAAGTACTGAGTTACAACCTCTCATCCAACTATGATCACTTCTGGCTCCATAAAAACCTGAAGTCCATACTTGCAATCTTAAGGCTTCAAAATGATACCAATGGGTTACTTCTTTGTGCCGCTGTCTGTTTTATATATTGTCTGTGGTTTGAACTTGTAATGGCAAGCTAAGTAAAGTACATCAATTATGGCTTCATTCCATATAAATGCCACGTAATTCATGTCAGTGAGGAAACATGCTAGCAGGGCTTTGATGCACCTAAATGGATTGTAGCTGTTGCTGATGTTTTTTAATCAATCGTCAGCTTTTCCATTTATGACATTTTATGACGGGTTTAGAACCTCAGCTACACCAGCATCTATCACCTCTGTGTGCTGCTCGTTTTGAAGTCAGTTACTCACTTCCTTCGACTCTCACACCTCTTTGATGCATTTCCTCCTCTTTTTCACCTACATGCAATCTCTCTCACCTCCTCTACCAGCCTCAGTCCTCTCTATCGTGTCGCCCTCTTGTCAACTTGACATTTTCCATTTCACTCTCCACTCATAAAGCACTGACTCCAATATCATTAGGCCTGCGTTTGTTTAAACTGTGCAGCCGTTCGCAGTGCTTCCTATTCAACTCACACATTTCATTTCACCTCACAACTCACTCTGGCCTGGATATTAATGGCCACCCTGGCTTATCTTGATGGGATGAACCGTTAATGACTATAATTGGAGGACTGAAGGTGGTTGGGGGTAACACTCAGAGCTATCATCTTCTCTGAGTATAAATAGATAGCCAAGAGTGTGTGATGACATGATAGTTTGTGCAAAAATAGAATTCTCAATAAGAGAGGAAATGGGAAATGGCTTTCAGGACTGTAGTTTTCCGATACACAGTGAACAGTTAGTGGATCAGATAACATCAGCTGTTCTTGCTTCTCAAGTAGCGATCGTTGATTTGATTATAGTGTTTCCTAAATAAGGTTTCTCTTCCTTTGCAGCAGGACCCCACATGAAGTTACTTTGTGCTGTATATTTGCAGGGTTATTGGAGATAAAAAAATCCTACATTTTTAATAAAATAGGTCTAATATACGATGTATCATCTTAGAGCTGACCCATACAAAATAATTTCAGGTTAAAATTCACATGACAATAACTCAAATCAAAAGGGCCATTAAACCAGACGAGGCTGAGAAACAGTGATCTTGTTTACCCGATTTGTATAAGAAAAAGATCTGTTACCTTTGAGGGTTGGATTAGGAGATTGACATAACTTCAATATCTCCTCATTAAGACAGAATGAAGACAGGTCTAGCTGACAAAAAGCTAAGAGTAACTCAGTTCATGCCAAAATAAACTAATTGCCTCTAGGTTAATATTTATCTTACAAACATGAACGTTATTTTGATTTTCACAAGATAGCTGCAATTTTTTCCTCCACTTCAGTACATAAGAGGTGAACAGATTTTTTTAAGTGCTAACAGCCTGAATGACATTTAAATTCTGCAACAGTGTTTCTTTCCAGGAACATAGTTCATGTAACTCTGAATAATTCACTGAACAGGGTACAACTATTTCCATAGGGAAACAGGAATAGGAAGTAGTTCAGTTGAGATCCTCGGATCATGCAGAGTTCCCCACACAGTTCTTTCCTGGAAACATATCTATTTTTGCAGATATCCACTGACTGATAAATTACCAGTCAGTAGAGCTTTGTTAGGACGTGTTTGTTGTAATTTTAGTGCACTCACAAACACTATTGTGCAAGCCATAGAACCCCAGTGTATTACTCCTCCAGCACTTTCTCATTTGCATGACTCATAATTGTAAAGCAGGTGCTTCATCACATGAATTTTAGTCAGCTCTCAGTTTTAACACTAAGGCTGTATGTGTGTGTGTGTGTACTCTGGATCAGGGATCTGTACACTTACACTGGCTGCAGGGTACGGAGGACAGAAAGAGTGCAGCTCATCCTGCAGCAACGTACAACTAATGCACTGCAACAATCCTCTGAACAGATTGTTTGTGTTTTCTGTATATAGAGGTCTGTGCGAGAGTGTGTGAGGGAAGAGGTCCATGTATGTCTGTGTGTGTGTGTGTGCACTTGAAGAGTTGACCATGTTAGGAAAGGAAAGGAAAGGAAAGGGAAGGAAAGGAAAGGAAAGAGGCGATAGTGGTGTTGAGAGCTGCAGAGGTGAGATGTGTCCTGCACAACATTTCACTAAAGCAGTTATGTAATCACAACCAAGGCAGGGCATAAGAGCTGTACTCTAGAACCAGGCCTCCTGTAAAATCTATCATCTATTATAGATCTGTCACACAGGCCCACAAGGCCCACCTACTGCACATCATGATGTCTTTACTAAAGCCCTGCAAATCTCTATCTGCTATCGCTTCTGCTGTCTGATATGTAGGCGGGCAGTGGGCTCACTTCTGGTTAGAAACAATAGTCCATGCAAAGGTTTGAGTACCTGAAAAAGCACTTTTGAAAATAATCTGCGAGCTCATGCTGTTTGCAGCTATGCTTAACTTCCAATCAGTTTGTCACAATCCTGAAAACAGGCACGTCGCCTGCATCATTTATCACCTAGAATGGCCTAGAAAAACATTTTATGGTAAATTACACCTCCTCCTCCCTCTAAGCGATTTAGTGTTGTTGTTTTTTTTCTGTATTTGCCAGAGTATTTACCCCCCCCAGGAACCCACGGGAATAATCCAGTTGTCGCATTATGGTTCTTTGCAATCTTTGTGTTCGGTTATGCTTTTCAGTCACGATGCTATTTAGAGTAGGCAGAGGTGCTCGGTATTGTTTTGTTTGTTTGAGAGAAACAGAATAAACTCTTGATGATGAATAGCTTTTGACAGATTATGTGATTTAAGACTACATTTGGGGTTTAAGGAACAACCTATGCTGTTCCATTCAGCCACTCAAGGCTATGTGTGCTCTCTAATGGAGTGGGCGGTAGCCAATGACTTCTGGTCATTCAGAGGGAGACTGGCTGTCATTATGTGTTTGTATTAAATCTTAGGTCACACAGGGTTTGTGAGCTGTCTATTTCAGTTGGAGTGTGGTTTGTTTGCATTCAGCTATGGATTATATTAAGCTACCTTAATGGGTTTCAAGACAGAGACTCCCCTCGGGTGATAATGGTCAAGCATTCCTAACTTGCAATTTGAAGAAAAGAAGTATTTTACTTTGTCACTTACAATAATAGTGCATTATTGAAACAATTAGACTTCGCATTGCAGTCATACAAAAATGTCCTTTTTGTTTTTACTCAGACAATATAAATATGTAAAAGGCCTTTGGCTTTCAAACAAAATAAATATTAGTTGATTCAGTCATTAGACATAATTTGAGGGAGTGTGAAAGTGAGGCTGGCGACACTGTGGTAGGGTGTGTGAAATGGAGGATGGGTAGGGGAGAAGAATTTATGAGAAAACCTATCAGAGCCTTAAAATAAGAGGTGATGATGATGAATACTAATGAACAGATGAATACTTTTGGCAAATGGACTTGTTGGTTTTATTGATAAGAGTGAGAATAATGGATTGACACCACTTTCATACCTTGCTGTTGAATAATGTCTTGCCAAAAGAGATTCTAGCTTTTATTTGTATAAAGACTGGAAATATCAGCACTTTTATTAACAACTATTAGACCTCTGTTCATTTTGCAATAAAACAAAGTGTGAAAAAAACAAAGTTTGTCAGAAAGTCAATGCACCTGGCCAAAAATAGTCCAGCATGAAACTTTCTGTACAACCGTGAATTTCACATCTTGATTTTTTTATATGGATTACACAGAGTAAGTAAACTTTAGTGAGGCTGAAGAGGCTTATTTTGTTGCCTCTTGACAGTCTCTGGCTAGCGGTTCTCCTTCAAACATTTGCTCGATATCTCAGTATGGGGAACGCCCACTGCGTCGTCCTCAGAAACCTAAAACCATCACGCCAGCCCCGATGATTGACAGTCATGACAACTGCATCAAGAGGAGGGACAATTCTTTACCTGTAGAGGAGGGCGATGCACTTGGTCAGCTTATTCAACATAAGCACACCTCTTCCTTCCTTCACGCAAGGAGGGTGGTCTGGTGAGATTCCTCACTCCTGTTATCAGAAAACTGGGGTTACATTTGTAACCTAAAGTCCCCCCTGCCTCTAGTCTTTGTGTTATGCTAAGCTAACTGGCTGCTGCCTGTACGTTTGTTTTCAGTAAACAGATGTACAGACAATATCAGTCCTCTAGAAAAAGAGAGCAAATAAGCATTTTACATATATCAAGCTATTATTAAATTGTTAAAAAATGGTAATGAATAAGTGTTTGTTTTTGTGTCTTAAGTCTCATTTTTGTGACAGGTGCACTGACTACATTACTTTGGTCATAGGTTTTGTTTTGCCTCAAAGATAAAACTTTTTGTAATTAAGCAGTGAAATAATCATTCAGGTGATCTAAACATGACAGATTTAGTGTTTAATTTTACTGTATAATCCCTACAACAAATGCCTCATGCACATCTTGCGATGCAGCACCACAGCACTAAAATGTTACATCATGGGACTACCTTTGCAGTAGATGACTCCTCTCAGTAAATGATTATCTCTCAGCTCATCTCCATAATGGGAAAAGTGAAACTGCTTTTCATTTCTCTTGCACTCTGCCTCACTCCTTAGATTAGCATAATATATTCACCGTATCAAGGTTTTGCGACTTCTAAAAGGTAGGCTAAATTGAAGGGTAATTTTGAGTCATGAGGGGTGCCGTTCTAACCGGATTAGAAGCTACTTTGCATGTTATTACCAACACTTACATTCATTGAACCACTGACCGCTCGTCTCTGCTTGGATGAGTTATGAGTGGCACCAGAATAGTGTGAGCAGCACAGGAGACTGACAGAAATGTAAAAACCTGTTTTTCTGTTGATCAGAGAGCTGTTAACACCCTGTACTGGATGTTCTGCTGAGCTCTGTGTGACTGTGTGTGTGTGTGTGTGTGTGTAACGGAGGGTGAGACATGTCATTGGTTGCTCTGTTGTTGGAGTGCCTCTCGTCCCCTTTCCCTGATCTTGATGATTGTAGCCTGCAGGATGCCATCTGGGTTCTGTCATATGTTATTACTGGGCCACGCAAAGGCTTAGATGGCTTATGTATGGCACTGTGTGGCTGCGGGTTAGAGTGCAGTGTGTGCGTATGTATGTGTGTAGATTGGATGGGAGCTCTCTGCATGCTTTGTCTGTTTGTCTGTGTGTGTAGCTGCTGGATATTTTATCGTCTGTGCCTGTGTGTCTGAGAGTATTTGTTGCTGCTGAGAATAAATTAATATCTCTGCATTCATACTAGTGCCTCACCAATTAGTCTTTTAATTCACTGACAATTATGATGATATGTTGATGGTTGAAGCACTTTAATCATTTATCAAGCAAAAATGAGCAAACATTTATCAGTGGCAGCTTCTCTGATTTCTTTAAATAGCTTTTCTAGTTCGTACCTTTCATAGGTTTCTAATCTACCATTAAAAATGTAAAGTGACTCAGAGTTATGTAACAAAATATAAACTCTCAGCCTCTTACGAGACAGCACTTAAGTTACAATTACTGAAAACAGCAGAATGAACTTTGAGCTGTGAGGCTCCCATTAAAAAGAAGTTTTAGGTCTTATGGTCACCAGGTGTAGATAAATATCAGCCTGACTCTGAGGTTAGCCTGACTTTTGATTCTCCATCTGTTTGTCTGAATCCCTTTGACTCTGTTCTCGCATCTGGACCCTGTTTTGCCCTTGAATCCACAAATAGCAGCGTGACCCAGGCTGATCTATATGGCATATTTATCAACCTCATCATGACTATTCAGACTTTAACAACCTTCTGGCGCCCTGCAGAGTTTTATGTTTTACACTCTCCTTCAGGTTAGACCGGTCTTTGGTAGTTTAACTCAGAGCCTGTTTGCTTTCTCTGTAAATTGAGGATGATTGCTCTGGTATCAGTGGATATCTGTGTCCCTGCAGCCTTTAAAACTTCTGTCTTCTTGTACGAATCAATTGATGCTGATGTTTTTGACACATTGCAGGACAGTGTGCATTCATATGTGGTTATCCAGACAAAACAGATCATTTCTACCAGATTGTATGAGGGTTTTTTTGTAATGCTTTTGGCTCAAAAAGCAGAATTTTGAATATGCCAAGAGTTAAAGCTAATCTTATCAATGTGATACTTAGATTTGTGTAATCTAGATAATTTTTAACTCTTTAGCTTACTGGTTTGCAGCTGAAGTGGTTTGGTTCAATGTCAATGTTGTGTTGTGTTCAGCAACAGCTTGCAGATCAGTGAGGAACATTTTGCAGCTAAAAACACAGATTTCTCCCTCAGTAAATGGTGGAGACCAAAACTGATCTTCAAAAAGAGTGAATTTAGGTCTGAAAATCATAAAGTGACTATAAATAGACTTTTGTTGCTCCTTGTCTGTTAGATGAGTATATTTTTGCAAAACACATTTTTTATGTCAACTATGAAAGATGACAGTAAGTCAGTGTTATATTCACAACATGTTGCACTGCCCCCAGGTGGCCAAAATTCCAACTAAGGTCGAGGTGCAGTTAAATTTTTATCTTATTTGGTCCACAGTTTAAATAGTATCATTACATTAAGACTTGAGTCTAAAAAAAAATATGTATTGTTTTTTTAAACATACAGATATTTTTTTAATGTCACGGAGACATTTTCAGTGTGTTTTACTGGAACCTCATTTCCGTGTGTTTGCAGGACAGGCAAAAACAACAAAGGGTGTTTGCACAGCAGACTAGGAGACAACGATGCAGCAATAATGATGAAAGCCAACAAACAGAGAAAAACAGACCAAAGGAAATTGCTTTTTCACCTGAAACGTCTGACTCCTTTCATCTGGAGCCCAGCCATAAATAATAAAATCGAATGATCTAACAAGCTTACTGGAACATTCACGTTGACTCAGTGGCCCAGTAGCCAGCTCTCTGCGTCTGGGCTCTACTTGCTGCAGTCTCCCCCAGGGGAGGAGTTCTGTTGTCACATCTCTCCTCTGATTTATTATCCAGATGCTTTAGTTACAGAGGAGTCCAGCTCTGGGGACACTAGTAGCTGCAGACATGGCTGTTTCCCAAACCTCTGTCTTGGGATGCTGCAGCCCAGGAAATGTGTGATGAATTAGGAGGGTGGTGTGTACGTGGTAATCTAGAGAGCGCCGTCTCCACACCAGGTTTGTGTTTGTAGGAGAATGTTCATTAAGATCCCTAAGGAGGGCGCGATTGTTGTTCTGATGCTTCCCATCAAAACAGGGTACAGTAGAGCTGTGCACTGAAGCTGAAAATAGATTAAAGTACGTGCTCAAAAAGAGTGGAGCTACTTTTATAGTTTTTGCGTAATGTGAGCTTGCTGATGATTTATACAAAAAAAAAGTGATTGAAATTAAAAGACTGCACTATTATTAGTCAAAGAATCAATATGAATATGATGATATGAGTGATTGAGATTGAAAGATGGCTATTATTTGTTCAAAAATCAATATTGATATGATGATATCACCTCATGCGTGACCAAACATGAGTCATGTGTTGGTTTTTGAAGGCCGGGTGTTTGATTCTGTCAGTGTTTATTTTGATCACATTTTCCATGTGGTGTGCCCACTTCACCGCACTCACTGGAGATATTTGAACAGGAGACACAGAGATTGTTTTTGACGATTCATTTTGATAAGACTACAACAGGATTTAATCCTACCACAGCTGCCAGTATATAATGGGAAGAAGTGCCCATTCACCTGTGTTTTTCTGTTGTTAAACGTGCAGAGCTAATCTGCAGTCAGGCGTAAATTGCACACATTATGCACGGATTGATGACAGATTGATTGAAAAAATAACCTAATAAAATAGTGCGATGCTAAGCTTGGTAAATGAGCCGTAAGCACGGCTTTAGTGCTTCTTGATAAAAAATTTACCATCAGTGACACCTTGTTGCCCTGATTGTTGAGTTTCCGCACGTGTTTGTTTGGGCTTTATCTTTCATTTTTCCACCCCTCTGTATGTGATTTATAAAGTTGGCACATTTAGCAACATTTTCTGATTATATTTTTATCAGTGCAGCTGATCAGTGAATGGTCTGTGGATAAATGAATCACTGAAAATTAATTAATGCACAATGTTTTTACAATCTGCACATTGTTGAGGCTTTCATCAAGCAAAAAATGCAAACATTTCCGGTTACCAGTCTCTTAAATGTGAGGATTATGTGCTTTAATAAGCAGAATAATTGATAATAACTATAGTAGTTGGTTGCAGGCCTATTTGCTTTAAAGTCTTGTAAATGTCTATCAATCAGAAGTGAAACATGTAATGCACAAATAAGGATCAGACTGCCATTAATTTACATAGCTGATTAGCAACTAATGTTGATTTTACTTTGATTTTACACTGGTAGTAGCTTATCATTCACAGTAGTTTTTTTCCTCATGAAGTTTCATTACAGTGCAGTTTTTCAGCATACTTTAGGCCAAGATAACTGTTCCATTAACATCTGCCACTGGCACGTCTGTGACTGTGATACAGCCAAGTCAATTTAAAGGAGCTAGTAAAAAAAAAAAGAAAAAAGCCATTTAGATTCACCCAATTACCTCGACCCTCCTGCTGGCTCTGCAGCACAGTCTCCTGTATCTGTCTCTTTTAAAGGCTAACAGCTTCTTCTGGAACCTCTCACAAGCCAAAATATACAGCACCGGGTCCAAGCAGCCACTTACGCTGCACATGGCCTCAAAAAACTCATAGGAGGCGTAGAGGATGTTGGTATTAGATGGTGTGACTTGGTCGTGGACCCTCATAAACACCAGGGTGATGATCATGATGTGGTATGGCACGAAGGAAACCACAAAGACGATTATGGCAGCCGTGATGAGCAGCAGGGGCTTCCCTCCCACCCGCTGAGCTCCTCTTTGACTCCCTCTCCTCGGTAGACGCCTCAAAGCACGAACAGTCATGGAGTAAAACGCCATCATGCCAGTGAATGGGAGCAGGAAGCCCACTACTGTTCTGATAATGGTGATTGTCTTGAAGTGTATTAGCGGGCTGTGGATGTGGTCCATGCACACAGTAACGTTTTTTGGTCGCTGATTAGCGAAAGTGAAAAAAATGTCAGGAATGGAGGTCAGGATCAACACCACCCATGTGCAGAATGAGCAGAGCTTGGCTCTACCCACATCCCACCAGCGGAGGGAGCTGATAGGATGCACCGTCCCAACATAGCGGTCGAAACTGATCAGCATGAGGAAGTGGATGCTGCCATATACGTTGATGTTGAAAGAGATCTTCTTGAACTGGCAGAAGATGTTTATGTATTTGACGTGCGGCCTCTGGAAGGCGAAGTAGAGGGTGAATGGGAGCGTGAGGATCCAGGCTGAGTCACACAGAGCCAGGTTCAACAGGAAGACATTGCTGGTAGTCCAGGTTTTCCTGAAGCAGGTGTAGTTGATAAGAGCTGCTATATTTCCCAGGATCCCCACAGGAAGGGCAAAAGTCAAGAGGATCAGCATTACGTAGCAGTACCACTTGCCGTTCTCAAACTGGCCGCAGAATACAGAGGACTGGTTCAGCAATTCAATAGACATCTCTGTAATTTAGAGACAGGAAACAGAGTCAGTATTGCATTTGCATTCTTCTTAAAATATAGATATGTTTTGCTAAAATAAACCAGCATTTTAGTATTGCATTTCTATAATTTTAAGGTTACAGATCCTCAGAAATTACTTCCATTTTTTTACTCTGCAGACAATGTATCGTGACCTGCATGTCACAAGGTGGAATAAAAGGGGTCTAAAGGTCGGGATGGTGGATGAGATACATTTAACTTTTAATAGACGTAATTATTTATTTTATTTTTTAGTTAAAACATAACCTCGATATTGCCTTAGTTTAACCAAGTGATGTGGCTTCATAACCTCAGCCATACCTTACCTGTTGTTGATCTATCATAACCACAAACCTTTACTTATCTTAACCACCATTGTTGCCATGCAAGGATATTTTATGTAAAATGTTTGTACTTGATGGTTTAGGTGAAGAGGCTGAGATTTAAATATTCTGAATTTTAGTTTCTAGCACAGGTCAAAATCCGGAAACACTGATTTCTATTCTTCCTACTGTGTATTGCATCAGTGTAGTTCTCTTACAAAATAAAGGGTACTCCTCTGTGTTTTGACATGACACACAAAAATGCTGGTCTTGCTCATTTTTTGGCTAAAATGTCACTAGGTAAGATTGTAAAACAAAAAACAAAAATGTCAAATTTCTGTATAATGTATGTAAATCGTAATCAAAATCCCTGTGAAACACAGAATATTCTGTATTATATGGCATTAGTATTCTTTATAGGCTTTGTTTTTTCAAGAATTTAACAACTTCCAGAATAATAAAGGTTGAAGTCTGTTTTATTGACTCTGCCGGTAAGCCCTGCTCTCAGACAGTACTTTAAGTAAGATGTGTTCATCCACTCTGTCCCAGAGTCCTCTTTATTTACAGTTGCTGTCTCCATAGTCTCTGAGCTTCACCGGCGTGTCCAGGAAGTCGATGCTTGACTTTCTGCAGTGCACGACGAGACCCAGGGACTGTTGATTTATTGCCTACACAATGCCAGCCTGTGTTTGCACTCAATAGGAAATAATACATTAATGTCGCTCAGGTGAGCAGATCTTAACAATTTGCATATTTTGACCTGGATCACATCTACCTGCCACTACTCACTGAAGGAGAGGAAATGTTTTAATGTCCTGTTTTTTTTACAATGAATGAACATATGTGATTTAATTTTTAGAACACAAAACCTTTTATCAAAAAATTACAATGAAAATAATATTAGACACTAACAAAATATGAAGCATTATAGACATTATTGATATTACTTTCACAGCATTTGTGTCAAGAAATTAGAATTATTATTAAGTAAAAATTCTATCATAAGTTATTTGAAAGTTTAAAAATCGTTTTGTCTGATACTGTAATGGTTCGATCCTAAAACATTTAAAAATATTTAATAATATTTTAAAAGAAAAATATTTTAGGTTAAGATGGTACTTGCCTTTTTTAGCCGCATCAGACCTGTTGATGTTGAGAAGCTGTTTCATGATGAATGAGACTGTGATCACATCTCAACATCTCAGGTCGTCTCAGCTCCTCCTCCACCAGCTGCCCGCTTCTCATCCGTCACGAGCTGCCGGTTACAGCCTTACCTTTGAGACATGTGTTTGTGTGTGTGTGTGTGTGAGTGTGTGAGTGTGTGTGTGTGTGTGCGTAAGTGTGCGTGTGTCTTTGTCTTTGTCGTTTATTATAGTTGATGTACCCATCACAAATGCATATTTGGAGCTTTTTATATTTACAACTATGGTGTAAAAGAAGCCAATAATATCTCATAATGTTGATTTTTATTATTTTGACTATGTCATATTTATTTTGCATCAGTTATAGGTACAAAAAAAAAAACAACAAAAAAACTAAACAGCATTTGTTCTGTCACATTCTTTTTCATTAATATTAATGTGTGTGTGTGCGCGCCCACACACGCCTACCTGTGTGTGCGTGTGTGTGTGTTTAATAATGTAAAAAGAATATTAAACAAAGCTGCTGTTAAAATATCTGAGATATAAAATTGCTAACCCGTGTGCGAAAGTGCATGTGTTTAGCTGATAATATCTGCCAGTCTGAACTGTTATGTTTGTGTGTCTGGCTTCAGGGCTTCAAGGCCTGTGCTGTGAGTGGACTATAAATCCAGTGACTTTATAAACTGAGCACTTCCAGCAATTATTGCATATGATCTCATTATGAGAAAGAGAAACAGTTACAGTAACCTGAAATCTGCAGTTTGCATCTCGTAAATGCCTCAGACAATCTAGACTGAAATAAACTGACTGTTTCTCTCAGTCAGTTTGACTGTTGTATTATCCTGCTTTGGTTTTAGAACAATTGTACCTAATTTTTTGGTGACTGAATAATTAAAAGGGAAACATGTTCAGTTGTTCTGCTTTGCCTTGTCATCATGACACATACAGCTTACATGCGCGCACCACAGTTAAAGATCCAGTCTGCAACTCAAAGAGTAGGAAAGTATAGAGTAAGGAAAGCACAAAATTGTATTTTTCTTCTCACCCAAAGGCTAAAGTTGTACTGAACACCTCCAAAAGGGAGAAGAAAAGTTTTGCCTAAAGATTGTTTTTTGTCAGCTGTCTGGTGTTTGTCCATTTACTACCACTAGATGGAGGCACAGCTACATGTAAGATGTTCATTTGGCGACAACTAGAAGAGCTGTAGATATGATCTCATCCCAAACAGACCATTAAATATAGCTTTAGAGCAATGATACTGTACATATGTTTAAATAGTATTTAGTATGTAATTTCTTCAGAGTTATACACCAGCTTGGTGTGTGTGAGTGGGTCAGTGTTTGCAGTGAGAGTGAGTGAAAGTAAGACAGAGATTTAATGAGTGTCTACCTCTTTTCTCTCTGTGTTTTATTTCTGTGCCTTGTGCCTCTTTCTATGTGTGTTTGTAGCTGCCGTGTACATGTGTGTTGTTGTTGTTGTTGTTGTTGTTGTTGTTGTCGTTGTCCCCTGATGGGCTGAGCCTTGCAGCAGACAGTGCTCATGAATCACCCCTTATCGAGGTCCTCTGCTGGCGGGAGGTGCAGTGACTCAAACTGCTTGGCCGAATAGTCTTGAATCACCCCCTAGTTAAATCCTGCCCGTGCAGGCTTCGAGAAGGCGCCCGTGCTCGCTGGCGCAGCGTGCTACTTTAAAAGTCAGATCTGCCGATACACACTGTGCTCTTACATCTAAGCCAGGGCTCATTGGCACTAGAGGCAATTAAGTTCACCCATGCAAGTCAATTCAATTATGCATCTGTGATGAGCCCTGAAATACCACCGAGCAAGACGTATGGTGTGGCCTCACCCTTGGACACTTCGTCTTTTACAAAAACCCTGAAATATTTTAAGACTGACTGTTGACATTAAGGTAATATTCAAGTATATGTTCACCTCTGTAAAGCTCACAACCAGTAAAAAACCAGAGTTTAAATCAACACTGCAGCTCTGTTGTGTAAAAAGATTGTTTTAGTCGTATTAACATCTAGTTTTTGTATGAACAAAGGACCGATGAGGTCTATGACAGCAGCACAGTCAGTGACAAGAAAAGACAGAGAACAAAAGTCACAGGTAAAGAGCATAATGCATATTAAAGGGTTCATTCAAAAAGGAAAAAAGGTGAGTTAGTGAATATAAAAATCCCATTTTCCCAGTATTAGTCCCCATTCTCCCTTTAAAGAAGAATAATGTCAGTATTTCTTCTCTATTGAGTGAATGAAGTTGATTATATTGATGAAAAAGGTTATGATGGAAGGATTTGTATGAAGTCATTTATTTTGTGATCATTTCTTTCTTTTTTTTTTCTTACAGCCACAAACATCCTCTTTTGCTTTGCTCTGACTAAGAAATAATTCCAAAGTACAAAGGCTGAAAGGGAAATCAGATTTCATGTCCAGAATCTCTGAGATGAAACTGATCCACTCCTCTCCAAACGGTTCACATACTGCAATAAAAAATATGTGCCGTGCACACTGACTTGAATAAGTGTGCTAGCATGGATGTTAGCCCTCATGTAGTTCAAAAGCTCAGGAGACACACAATTGCAGCTGTGTTGCATCCTCGAGTTTTTTAACTAAGTTCGGCTCATATGAACGTGGCTTCTCAGAGGCTACAGTGAATATTTTGGCTAAAAACACGGTGTTAACGTCTCCGTTCCAAGTTCTATGAACTAACCCCACCCTGACAGGTAGTCAGGATAGAGCCCATGCCTTCCTCGCCCTCAGGAGTTGTAATATTGAGTATGTCAAGTCCCATTCCCCATGCTGAAAGCACTGTAAATAGGTTTACCAATCTTGGAAACATGAGCATGTTAATAATCTGAAGTCTGCTATCAAGGTTTAGGTGGAAAAGGTCCAACCTACTCAGATCATCATATATTTTCCCTAGTTTGCTTGAAAAAAACATCTTGTGACAGCCTTTTATGTTAGGAAAACTCCTAGATACTTAATACGTCTCTGGTGCTAATTACACTGATGCTTATCCATTAGCTCCTGTGCACGTTTGCACTAATGTTAAAAGCATTTTCTGCATGATGCATTTGAACCTGCGACAGGAGGTTCATTCATTAAGGCAGCACGTGAACTCTACAAAGATCTTTATCTCCATAGGAATCTCAACATCTTTGTTTTTATACTTGCAGCGCAAAAAAAAAACTAAACTAAAAGTGAGCAAGCTGAGATTGAACAGCATGTAAAACTATTGGAGAATAAACCAGCCAGGCTGTAATGGGAAAATAAATGGAGCATTCTGCTTTGCTGTCTTTCTGCGCTCTGTGTGTGTGTGTGTGTGTGTGTGTGTGTGTGTGTGTGTGTGTGGCACGAGCACAATAAGCTCTCGGAGGAGCTGTAACTCAAAGGGATGCTGACTGAGCTGGAGGAGAGAAAAACAAAGAGTTGTTCCTGGGAAGATGGCCGCTTCTGGCACCGGATCACAGCTTGCAGAGCCAAGCAGAGGGAGAGCCTTGAAGTGTGTGTGTGTGTGTGTGTGGGAGAGAGAGAAATATGTAAAGTAGTAGAAATGGAGGCGTAAAGCCAAGCTTACTTACGGAAGATTTCTTAATTAACAGTCAATTGAGTAACCTTGAAGCAGTTAATGGTTTGGGCTCACAGCAGCGAAACTCTTCACACCTGCGATGTCCCACTCAAGTTTATTGTATGAAATATTTAGATTCCATGCTACCAAATTTGATCCAAAACATATGTTTATCACATGAATCAGACACATAATAACTAATAACTTTGGCACTCCTCATTTTTCACAAACAAGGTGATTTCAGCACCAAGGATCCTCAAAACTATTAGATGCAACTTTATTGACACGATGCAATCAGCCAGACAGAAGACACATCCCCCTGTCCGGGATGTTGGAACTACAGCAGATCCATTGACATTATTTTTGAAAAGGGGTAGTTTGAAAGTCTCTCTATCGCTCATGAAAACATCTTCGTATTTTTTTTAGCTGTTTTATTTCTCAAATGGCAACATCAAAACTCAATGGAGCTAAAACAGTTAAAAAATGTTAAGAAAAGCTCAAACTTAAGGTAAGACTGAGGTTGATTAAAACAAGTTTTCTACATTTTTGTCTTTGACGTCAAGAACAGCTGACATGCTTTTTGTTTCCTTTTTTCCACAGTATTAATAGACAAGCTAGCAAGGCTACAAAGCACTAGCCCACTGACGCCTTTTGCTGCCTCTGTCAGTAATGTTGTTCTCACCTTACATCAGTCTGCGAGGAGTCTTGCAGGGTCAAATGAAATGATGCTGTTTGACTGATGATCCTGTGTATTTGAGGCTTGACCCACACGAGGGGGATTAGAAATCACAATATCTGAGGCTCTGTTTCTTAAATCTTCACCTTTTTACCTCTCTGTTGTCAGTTCATCAACTATTTGAAATCCCATTGTAATACTCTGGAGTATCTCTTTAATTTAATTTAATATCTGTTTAAATTTACAAACTCTGTTTGACCGGGGTCAGAATGCTGTGGTAGTGATCCTGTAACTGCCTCTGTTATACAAGCTGTGTGAGAGGTAGATTAAGGACTCTGACAGCAATTGTGCAATTAAATTGTGGAATTGCATCATATGTTATTTTCCAAATCTCACAGTATTTTAGAATGAACTTATGAAATGCTTTTTTTCCTAATTATAATTGTAAACCTGTGGTGTAAAGCTTTTGTTGTTGTTGTTTTC
>JAPZDV010000023.1:19041038-19077142 GCA_029814665.1 Acanthurus lineatus
CCCCCCCCCCCCCCCCCCCCCCCCCCCCCCCCCCCCCCCCCCCCCCCCCCCCCCCCCCGCCCCCCGGCGCGGAGGTAAGGAGTAAGAAACAGGGGTGAAGGGGAAAGGGAAATGTAGAAGTCTGGTTGGAAGGGAGACAAAGGGAAGGAGCAAGTGAGGAGGTGAATCAGGGAGAAAGAGATGTGTGTGTGTGAGAGAGAGAGGGGGAGGGAGGGAGGGGGGAGAGAGAGAGAGAGTGAGGGAAAGTTAGGCCAAGGCAAAGTGCTGATTCCAGAAATTACTCACAAGGTTTTTTTTTTTTTTTTTTTTTTACATTTAATTAATTCAACAACGCACTTTGAAGATGACCTCTGTGCTTCTGCATAGCAGATTTACAGTGTTTCTTCAGCAGATGAATGAGCGGAAAGCGTCTTGTTTTTGCAATGCTGCAATGCCAGAAACATCTCATAGGCTGCTTGATTCTAATCCGTCCTCCAACACCAGCTACAGTATCTGCAGTGAGGCGCTTTATTGACAAATTGACCTTGCCTCTGCAGCGGCTCTACACAAAGAATAAAATGTGGATTTTTTATACTCAAGCAATAAAATGCTCCCCGATACGACTCTGCATCCGTGTAAGAAAATCCACAGCTGATAAGTTTGAATGGTATTACAAGTTAACACAGTAATCACAACTAATGTAAGCATTGAAAAGACAGGTGCAATCACCACAACATTAATAATGAAACAGGCCTGTATTTATCGAAGGTAACTACACACTCTGTAGTGTTTAATCTTAGCTAAAGTGTTATTCATTAACAGTTAATAAATATTTTATTTTGGTCATATTTCTCTTGCCTGTGTCAATTAGCGTTTATTATTTAGCAATAAGTCGCATATGTACAGTATAATGAAAAATATGTGCAATCAAAATATATTTGTGAACCAGAAGATAAGTTGTTGTTTCTTTGCTGATTCACATATGTGACCAAAAGTATGTGGACACACAACCATGTCACTGGTGGAATATCTGCTCAGAGATTAGCTTTAGAATGAGGAGGTCAGAAGACAACAAGGCATTTAAAGGTATTTATTGTAGAACTTGACATCAAGGAGCTCAGTGCTGGTAACATCAATTGATTATCAAGAATATTGCCGACACCAATCTGAGGCTGTCCTGTGAGTAAGGTTTCCTAACATGTCACCAGTCCTAAACTACATGTCCAAAATAAGGTAAAGCTGTACACTTTCAGGATCTCACTGGGTATGAACACATAAACATTCCTACCCTCGGCCTTTGTTGCTATGGAGAGTGCAGATGGGGAGAATCTGCACAAATAACTTGTAGACACAACACTGATTATAACAAAGGGACTGTGTGACCCAGGCATCAACTTGAAGTGTAAAGAAGTACAGTGGCAGACGGAGAGGTGACAAGACCCCGGGGGTTGGAGACATTCCCTCACAGTCACCCCTGTGTGATTGTCAAACATGTAATTTGGGTGTTTATTTCCTGCACCAACAGCTTATCTTCCTCTTGGATGGCTTCCTGCTGTATTTTTGGGATCTGGCTGAAGAGATTTGCTCCCATTCAGTCACTAAAATGTTAGTTAGGTCAGGCATTGATGTTTGGTTCTGTGCAAGCCTATCAAGCTCTCACACTCCAAAACCTGTAGAACTCTTACTTCTTGGATCTTGGTGTTTTTGCACAGATTAAACAAACAAGATGCTGTTGATTAAACAGCTTTACATGGTCTAGTAGGTATATTTTTATCTTTGAAAACAGACCAGATTTTTTTGCCCTGTTTTCGGTGATTTAGTAAGTTTTTATGCTATTTCTTCTCTGCAGGTGACAGATATGATGCTCCAGGATCAACACTACCCAGACTGGGGCAAAGCTGCTAGAAGGTTCTGGAAACAAGGCAACAACAGGATTGTTCTCTTCTGGTATATTGTCTTAATCTTAATCCACTGAACTGAAATCTCTGCAATCAAATGCATCAAATGCATTAAAGCACTAAATGCATTGTATTCCTTCAAGACTGTGTAGATGTTTGTGTGCGTGCAATGTTCCTAGGCATGTGCACGTATGTGTGTGTGTGTGTGGGTGCGTATATGTCGTCCCTCCACATCTCCCCGTTGTAGGGTTACACGCAGTCAATAGCTGTGTTAATCTTCCCTCACTCAGTGTCAGCACCTTTAATTAGAAGAACAGGGTGAAAATCAATGGACACAGCAAGGTCGCGGGACAAACCACGGCCCTGCCTTTTACTTCGTGTACCACAAGCTGTGACCCTTAAATAACTGCTAAACAAATGCTGCAAACCATGTCTGATATGCCCATTACAAGACGGCGAAGTGTTTAGAAGTATTACACCACAGTCCCAACGGTGTTCGTTCGCCAAAGTGTCTCAGAGCTGTCAGTCAAAAACAACATGTGAACGCCTCTGCGGTGGTTCATTTGAGGGTCATCTTGAGAAGTGAAGGACACATGAAGAAGAGGATATGGTTGAAACAGTTTGGCATCCATTGGATATGTACACAAAGAGCACGAGACACAGACGTCTCAAACTTTAAAGACAGTTTGGCAACAGAATCCAACATTTCCTTTCGCGAAATTGATTCACCTGCGATTAGAATGCAAGCAGACAGATTGTTCTGTGACTTTTTCTGCGGCCCTTCATTTTATTGATTGACGCCCCGACTCGCACTGTCATAATCAATGCCAGATTTGACGAGCCATCATTTGAAATTCAGAGCTTGAAATAAGATTGATAAATGTGTTGCTGGATACATCTTGTCAATATGTGCTGAGGGGTCGTGGCAAATTGTAAAAGGACAGTGCCAAAAGTCGGCAATGCTGAGGGGGTGAAAAAAAAAAAAAATCCGTCTGTGGAATAATAAAAATCCTCAAAATGTATCTCGCTAACAGTTGAAATGGGATATGAGCTGGCATTCACTATCTGCATGCAGCCAGCCGATGTGTGCTGTGAGAATGCACACAACAGTGCAGTAATCACTGGGTGACATTGAGACAAAATAGACAGCGGAGGATAATACTAGCCTTTTGTCCATGTTCCTCCCTTCAGATGGCTGAGAAATTTTTTCCAGCAAACAGTAAATGCAGAATTACAGCGACGTGACATAAACACCATTCAGAGAGTGTGAAAGTACACCGAACAACAATAAAACAACAAAAAAAACAGCATTCACTGCGTGTAGGTAAAAAGAAAGTTTCGTGTTAAATATGTAAATACATGGAAATATGTTGGCAGTATGGTCGAAACGCATCGTCTCTGCATCCACAAACAGACAAACAGACAGTTTTTTCTCAATGCACATTCGTCTTCCTGGAAGCTTTATCTGCTGTCATTTTTCAAATCCAGGTAAAATTGTTGTTCAATACGTTATCGAGTCCATGAAAAAGAGAAACTGAATAGCAGTTGATTTATCTTCTCTTGCATTTGACGTGAAGTGAGAAAGTGGCGCCGTTTGTCTTCCGAGATAAACAATAATAACTGCGAACTTCATTTAGTTTGAAATTTTGAAATTACATTCAAACTTTTTTTCAAGGTCTTTATAATGTGTGTTATTCATGGATTTCTCTCTCCTTTTCTTTTCTATCCTCTTCTATCTGTTATTTTCCTGACATCTCCTCTCCCTCTTTCCTTCTTTTCTCCCTTTCTTTCCTCTACTCCCCTCTCCAATCTCTCCATTTTCCTTCATCTGCTA
The DNA here is from genome assembly GCA_029814665.1 of Acanthurus lineatus. Taxonomy (NCBI): domain Eukaryota; kingdom Metazoa; phylum Chordata; class Actinopteri; order Acanthuriformes; family Acanthuridae; genus Acanthurus; species Acanthurus lineatus. Next base: position 19,044,750 of record JAPZDV010000023.1, read on the forward strand.
TCATTTTCCTTTCTTTCTTCTTTCCCTTATTTTCTCCTCTTTCTTTCCTCCCTTTCCTCTTGATTGCCTTTCTTTTTTCCCTCTCTCCTATTCTCACTCTTCACACTTTCTCTCCTCTCTGTCCCCTCTTCCTTCTTCTCTCCTCATTCCTCTCTCTCTCATTCCTCCTTTTCTTTCCTTTCATCCTTCACTTTCCTCTCCTAATTTTCTCTCCTTCCTTGTTCCTCTTTTTTTGTCTCATTCTTCACCTCTCCTCTCTCTTCCTTCCTCATTCCTCTCCTCTCTTTGCTCCTTTACTCTCCTCTTGTTTCCTCCTCCTCCTCTCCTCTCCTCTCCTCCTCGACTCTCCTCTCCTCCTCTCTCCTCTCCTCCTCCGCTCTCTTCCTCTTCTCCTCCTCCTCCTCTCTCCTCTCCTCCTCCTCTCCCTGCAGGACAGTGCTGATCTCGCTGACGTCCGTAGTGGTTCTGGTCATCAGCACCGACTGGATCAGTTGGGACAACCTGAATCGAGGCTTCCTGCCCAGCGACGAGGTCTCCAGAGCCTTCCTGGCCTCCTTCATTTTGGTCTTCGACCTTCTCATTGTCATGCAGGTAGACTGCTCCCCTGTGGCCAATTAAAAAAAAGGGTGCTGGGACATCTCTTGGCTTCCTCTGCTACCTATCTTGCCAATTCCCATTTCTACCCCCCCCCTCGTCCCTCCTCTTTCTCTCCCTATTCATCAATGGGGCACTGCGGCACAGAGCAGCAAGAAGTGTGTTTGATCACTCTCAGTTGGCATGGACACAAATATGAACACACACACACACACACACACAAACACACACACACACACAAATATATATAGATATACAAAATGTTTACTCCTTTACATCTCATCTCTTTCAGTCCTTTTATCCCCGACCTGAGCCATGAACTCAGCCTTTTCTCCCTTACTTCCCTGTGAGCCTAGTTTATTTTCTTTAATAATGACTCACAAGATTGGAGTTTTTCCCCACCCAATGTCCTCCCTCCCACAGGGGAACGTACATCAATAAAGCCTGTGTCAGTGGCTCATGAATATGCAAATGTGATTGTCTGGGCTAAAAAAGCACATAAGTAAGACTTGAGGCGAAAGAGTGTGGGAGAAGGAGTCCTTTTTTTTTTTTTTCCCCCGCACAGCTAGCCAGGAGCCAGAACCGAAGGCCAATCATGTATGTGGTTTGACTGCGAGCCTAATTCAACACGTCTCCTCCAAAAGCTTAATGAACATATTTCACCAGACCTGGTCGGTGGGTATTAGAGGACACGTTGCTAAGACTAATATTTGGTATCCCCTTAAATATACATTTCCACTGTGTTGATTATGCTAATTACTAAGAGGTCAATTGCATGGGGGAACATTTTCAAGTGTTACAAATGCACCACTCCAAAGAAACAAGGCAAGGACACCATTATAATTCCCATGGTAATCTGTATTAGTACAACGTTGTTCCACTAAAAGTGATTTCTAGTCTTATTCATTGAAACAATTCATTATTTTAAGGAGGGCTGCTGGCTGCGCTGCCCAGTAATTACTTCACACTGTGGTGTTTTTCTCATTTATTTACCCAATTATTGTGATTATGCAGATATATAGAAACAGCTCACCCCAATGTATGCAAACGTTTTCCCACAAACATGCTGATGTCTTGCTGAGACCAGCTTTTTTTTTTTCTCTCTCTGCTGCTTGGAAAAAAAAGCCCCAGACCTCATGTGACATGAAGGGCACGCTCCTTATTTTGACATCTCCGTTTGACTCCACAAGCCGCCTCAGCCACAGACCGGACCTGTGACTCCCTCTCCCTTTAACTTGGCAGTATATCATACCCCACTCGCATGGATTTGTTTACGATGGGTGCTTCTTATATTTTTTTTTTTTGCGCAGTGTACAGCAAGCATGTTTACTATAGTTATTTATGAGCAGAGCTGGCCTGCACCGTTATATGCACCGCGGCGGCCATCGCTGCGTTCCACCCGTCAATAAAAACAAAATCATCCGCCACCACCCTCCCAACAGCTTCATTCACCTCCAGCAAAGGGTGCCATAGTTAATCTCTCACGTCCATGAGAAAAGATGGGAGTTGTTGTTCTCAAACTAATTAATGCCCCAATTAATGAAACGTCTGGATTTGCCTTCAAGCAGGGTTTTGTGTATAGTTGTGCTATTTTTCTGCATTTTCCCAGCTGAATGCCAGCTATATATGCCCTTTGTGTTTATGAACATACTGTATATATTTACATGATACACCCTCCCTGTTTACTTCTGTTATGTCGCCGAGACTCATTATTTTTGGGATGGCGGGTGAATGGTTTAAATGCCATGCCTGTTAGTGCTATAGCAACAGATACTGCAGCTATGGAAGAGGAGAGGAAGACTTAATTAATATCCAGGGGGCCATCAGCAAGCTGTTATGCTGTCCATAGATATTGGCATGGGAGACTGTGGATCACATTAGGAAATAGTGAATGCAGACGTGTGTTAATGTGGTGCAGCAAGACTCTTTGTGCAAATTACGTCAACTAAGGTAAAAATTTAGCCAGTCTAAAAATGAAAATGTGAAAGTTGTTTTTTACCATTTTTTTGGCTGTGATATGATGACAAAAGCTAATTTGTGATTTGTCGCTCATTTACATTTAAAGAAAGTTTTTGAAATGTTTTCTGCCCGTATTTTCTGTTTGTAATTTGCATTAGTTTCATCTGTTTTTGCCTTTGAAAATACATGCTTTCATAATGCAAATTACCTAATTACAGGTGCCTGATCATGAGAATATTTTTTTTAAGGGTCTTTAATTTTTTTACATTTTTTTGCATATCTGCAATTTGATATCTAGAGAGAGAGATTGCAAAGGCAGGGTAAAGAGAGAGGCAGTGACATGCAGCAAAGGGCTCAGGCTGGATTCAAACTCAGCTCGCGGTGGTAAAGTCTCAACCTTATGCCCTCTTACACATGAGCAACTGAGGCGTTTAATGAGGACATTCAGCCGACGCTGATGGTCCACTGCCCCTGCCTCAGCAAGTCCAGGACCAAGTTGCAGGTGCCAGTATCCACATCAAATGACCTCAGCTTCTCCAAAAGCTGTTGTGGCATGATGGTATTAAATCCATCATGTGCTTTCTTTGCATATGTATCAGAATATATGAAAATATTTATGTATGAAATTGCATCTTCTGTGGATTGATTGACTTCGTATGGAAACTGTCAAGGATCAAGGTTTGCACCGAGGCATGACAAGCAGCTTTATTTCTTCAAATTCTTAATGTTTTGCATGTGTACCAAGAGTAAAAACTGCTCTCTCTGAAGGCACCAGACACCAAACATAACCACAAACTAGCAAAAAGAGCTGGGTGACACCTCATGGCATGGACAGCTTCTAAATGTCAGCTGAAGGTGCCTGTTGATGTGTTTTGATGTATTTGAATCCCTGTGCACATTAGTACACTTGACAAGGCTGTAAACACACTGTCGTGTTCAGTCTCCAGCAGTTGGCACCATGTTTGACCCCTAGTCAGTGTTTGACGAGACTCCACAGAGACTAAATATCAGCTAATATGAGAACGTTCAGTGATGTGCTCAACATCCAGTAAAGCTAATACATGGCTGACATTTGTCACGCCTATTTATTCATGACAGTTATTTAAATGTTGTCAGTTTTCTGCAGCTGAAGCTACATTATCACGGCAAGCTAAATTCATATGAGTATTTTATGTGTGTCTGTGTTTATGTTTGTCAGGACTGGGAGTTTCCTCATTTCATGGGTGACCTGGATATGAATCTACCAGGGATGTCAACAACGCACGTGAAAGTCAGGCTTCCTGTCTGCAAGCGCATCTTTAAAGAGGAGTACCACATTCATATAACAGGTACCTGATACAGCTCCCGCTTACAAAGAACAAGATCATCTCATTGTTTCCTGAGGAGTAACTCAGCTCCACTAAATGGTTTTTAACAGACTAAACGAACACCCATAGTCAAGAACTAAATGAATATCAGAAAGACACCAAAATGTCCATGAGGGAGACAATACTTTGGCCTATTTCTGAAATGTATTGTGAATATTAAACACGCTCTCCTTGCTCTAGATTTCTCTTTTCCTCCACGTGGGAAACACTCTGATGGTTAAACCACAGCAGCCATTTATTATACATGTGTAGCTGATGTGGCACACAGGTGCCCCCACCGCTGGAACTGTGTTTCCTGCTCGGTTTTTTCCTCCCTGTCGTGCCAGCCGCATCTCTCATCACCTTTCACATCACAGTTTCTTAATGTTCCCAGTGAGCAACTATGTTTCCCATTTGAAACCGTCCTCCCGGTTTCTCCAATATTGTTCCGCTGCGTGCACACGGCAACTCACAACCATAAAGAGAAGGCAAAAACCAATGTTCCCGTGCTAAATGTTAAGCTGTTCAAACGCTCAGTGATTCGCGAAAGGTTGTTAACCCTAATGCATTGCATATCCATTAAGCATTATGGAAATGACTCCGGCGCAACGTGATTGGTTTAACTAAAAGCTTATTAACAGCATATCTCAGGGAAGGAACAGGAAGAGGTGTCATTTATACCCAGGAAGACATCTGCCTGCTATCAGTCAACCTGGGGGGAGATGGCTGTCTGACAGTAATGCAGTGATCCCGTTAGAAGATACTAGAGGAAGTAGCACCTGCAAATTGATCTGAGTCAGTGCATGAGCTATATGCTAAAGGAGAGGAACCCCTGATAAATGAATGTCACAGCATATTTGTCTGACTCGGCCTTCTGAATGTTGTATGGAGCAGGCTTGCGCTGCACATTAATCTACCTTTCTATTAAATTATCTGTTCAGTGCATGCATGTTTGGTTCTTGCTGTCTTTCAAAGATACCCAAGTTTGTATTCTAATACAAGTCACCTGTCTCGTTTACAGGTAAGTGGTTCAACTATGGCATCATTTTTCTCGTGCTGATTTTGGACCTCAACATGTGGAAGAACCAGATCTTTTACAAGCCCTACGAGTACGGTCAGTATGTCGGGCCTGGTGAGAAGATCTACACTGTGGAGGAGCCAGAAACACTCGTAAACTTCAACCACAGCACGCTCACCTACGAGTGGCGCTCCACCAACATCGATCCAAACACCAATGTAACCTACGTGCAGCGCGACATGTTCCTCCACAGCCGATACATCGGAGCCAGCCTGGACGTCAAGTGCCTGGCCTTCATCCCCAGCCTGGCAGCGTTTGTCCTCTTCGGGTTTTTCATCTGGTTGTTCGGGCGATTTCAAGACAGCGAGACCTTCACGGAAAACCAAGACAAGACGTACGAGAGGATAAAGAGGAAGTCGCCATCAGAGTACAGCAAAGAGATGGGCGTGACGCCGGAGGAGACACTTGCGACCATGAGTGATACTCTGAGACGATCGGGGACGCCCATGCTGCTCTCAGTGGACGGGCCACACTGTGGGGCGACCCCCTCGACAAACTCCACTATTTCTATGGAAACCCAAGAGACACATCCCAGCATTGTGATTGACAGTGCAGAGCAGGAGGAACCAGCAGTCTCGTTTGATGTTCACAAGCTCTCTCCGTGACCTTATGAACTTCTCACACTTTGATTTATCGAATTGCAGGCTGGCTGAAATTGAGAGCTCGAGCTGCAGTTCATCAAGATCTTAAATTGTTGCTTTTCTTCTAATAAGACCAAGATGCAACAGATGTTGAATACACCTGTTCATGAGATCAGGTAAAGGACAAAGTGATGTCAGATAGTCATCAAGCCTTAGTCTTGTTGGCTGTTGCAGTTACATTTGTTTGAATATATTTTTGTAAAAACAATCTTTCTAAATGCCTCCATAACGGCACCGATTCTGATAACAAACGCATCTTTTAAAAACAGAACTCAAACTTTTAAAAGACATGGTGCTCCCTCGGATTTTGCATTTTCATAGTTCAATTTTGTCATGGTAAACCATTTCGGTGCCTAAATCGGTGGAGTATTTCCACAGTTGTGGCAATGGGGTCAAGTGGATTTTATTGCATCACACCGGTGTTACAGCTACGCTAGTGCCTTTATATTTCATATATTTCAGATACAGAGAGAAACATTTTCTGATGGTCTACACAACTCTTGGCAACAAGATGGAAGATGTCCTAGTTATGGTCTGCTATATTAAAGTCTTGTATATGCTTTCATATCAAATGTACAATTACCTCATTTCATCCTCAGTCTTTATTATATTAATTTATTCCCATGTGACGTGTCCCTGACTCAGTTTTAAATGTATCGTTCTCTTGACATGACATAATTATGAACATCAACGCACCATCAATGACCTATTCATATCCCCTCACTTGATATAAGTTGCGGAGATAATAAATGCAATCAGCGGAGATCAAAAAGCAAACCAACAAGCCACCTCATGATTGCTTATGTGGCTGCTGCACCTGGACTGAATACCAACAGAGTCGGAGAGGTGGTTTTGCCCTTGGCATAAACATGCTATTGAAGTGCAGGGGAGGCTTCTTTTTCCAAAGCTCAGGGCTTCTTTATGTCGAGATAAAACTTAAATGTTTTAGATGCAGTTTGAGATGATGGTTAATGCATGGGAGATTTATTTTAAACCAGGGCTGGGCAATATATTGATATTATCTCAATGTCCTATCGACGTGATATGAGACTAGATATCATCTCAGATTTTGCATAATGTTATATTGTTGCAGGGCTCAAGTGTCCTTTCTTAGTTTTATTTTTTCAAAACCTACCAGATTGTTCTAGCCATTCAAAAATTTGCTTTTACCCAGTTTGTCAATGTATCTAAATTACATATGGTTATTTATTCAGTGTAAATGTGTTCATATTTAGTAAAGGCACCAAAGTCATTCCTATCAAACTGTTACAATATTGATCTCAAGATGTTTGGTCAAAAACATAGTAGTAATTGATTTTTTCCAAATTGCACAGCCCTTCTATTGACAGCAATTTATAAGAATTTTCATTTGCATGTTATGCAGTAATAGAATTTTTTTAAAAGGAGGGAAACCCTGTCTTTGCATTGTGTTTTGATTATAATGTGGCTTTTACTTTGAATTGAATTTAGCCTCCTTGGTGGAAAATACGGAGATAAACATGTGTATCGCCATGCAGCCTGAAAAAATATTGCCCAGCCTTATTTTAAACATCTTCCTACAGTAAAATATAGAAACTAAGCCCTTATTTCAAACTCATCTGATACTGATCATACTTATCTTTAAGCTGAATTCTGACAGTGTTCACAGCCTTCAACATATTTCCCTGAGCTTTGCAGCCTCTTTAAATTACTTAAATTTTGGGGGGTGTTTTTTTTTTAGGTCCAAAAAAGTTTGCCTATATTCTCTGTCAAGTGTAAACTGTCAAATATAACGCAATTATTACAGCATTACTAACTTTTTTTGTGATATACATTTGTCAAATTTCACTTTGCATTGAAATTCTACCAAAGATAGTAAAAAAAAATAGCTATTTTCAACAATTATTTATGCGTAATAATCGGCATTATAATCTGTATTATAATGGACTATTACTTACTATAATATTTTGGAAATATATTTCCTAAAAAGTGGGAACTATCAGAAAATAACCACATCCTCTGTTCCCAACACAAACCCTGTCAGAATTTTGTTTAACATTATTTCTGTTCAAAGTAACGTAGCCTGGAGTGTCACACTGGAATACCTATAAACCAAAAAGGGTAAAAACCAAAAGTAAAATAATAATAATAATAATACATCATTAAAATTGAAAATCAATGATTCAATTTCCTTATTCTTTCTTCAAATGAGTGATCAATAATGTAAAAAAAGGCTTTGAAAATTGATTTTTTTTGTCTTTAATGATGCTTTAATTTAAATTATATCTGTCTACATTTGTCTCTACCATCCTAATGTTGTGTAAACACATCCCAAAGTTGAAATTAAAGTAGCAGCAGACTGCGCTCTGATTGGCCAGCTGCTGTGTACGTGCGAGAGACAGGCCAATCAGAGCTCCTGTTGCTTTTCTTATTTGATTGTGTAATATCTGTTAAAACGCTCAAATTATTCCAGTGGCTTCCTCCAGACTACTTTACAGGACTTCCCTGTGTGTGTTTGTGAGTGTGTGTGTGTGTGTGCGCACATGTGTGTGTATCCATTTGTGTCTTTAAAGGATGTTTATACTTAACAGTGCATGTTGTTGTGTCTGTCTGTGTGTATGTGTGCAATGAAGGCTTGTGAAGTGCGTAGGCATTTGCTACTACATGTGTTTTGACAAAGGCCATTCTGTGAAGAGGTCACTTTATTTAGCATAATTGTTTGCAACTCTTTTGTAATTATCTTTTTATACGTTACAGCTCTATGAACACCTTAGATATTAGTGTCTCACCAAAGGGCAGAACCTCTTTGGACTTGAAAAGGGTCTAATATGTTTGTAATGTTATCATGTTTGGGTTAAAAGTGAAGGTTTACTCTTTGTTGTTCATATTAATTTTGCTGTTTTCTGTTGCAAAACTGACATTAAGTTCCTGTGTTTTTGCTTTTTTTTTGTTTAGTTTGTTTTTCAGCAGAGAAAATCTCCTTTCAGTGTTTGCTCAGTGTACTGTTTGTCTGTTGAACCTTGTGTTACCAATAAATTAATAAATTTTTATATACTTTACTCCGCTTATCACCAGTTTGTGTGATTTAATAAGTAGTATGCCAATATAATAGTTCATAATAGAATATTTTTGAAGGTTGCTGATCTTGTTTGATTTCCTGTGAGAAAAGTTCTAGTTTACATTTTTCTATATGCCTGGGAAATCGTTGCTAAGTAACAGCACAGGTCAAGCTTCTCGCAGCTGCTGACCCAATTAATATGGGCGATATGAGAAATAATGATACTATCTTCACGAGGACACTTGAATATGTAGTCTGCATACACATGACACCTGGCTCAGATTAGTGAGAGTCCTGCACTGGGCCTGTCCGCTGTTTGATTTATGCCATTGGGAAACAATCTGAATTTGTTATGTCTTTTGTTCCCCCTTAGGATTTGTTTAAAGAAAATGTAAATGTGTAAATGAGTTATAAATTGGATTGAGGAAGAAAAAGCTGAAAAAAGCTGAGCTGGTCACAAGCAGTGGTTCCCAAACTGGGATGGAAACCTCTTCAAGATGAATCTGACAAGTCATGAGATGATTAATAAGATAGGAAACAAGGGGAAATATGCTCTATGACCAAAGAGTTTTTATTATCATTGCTTTATCTCAACATTTTTCTAGTTTTCAGCAATGCAAAGGTGCAGCTCTACAGATGAAGTTTGTTTGTTAGCTGATTCACAACTGTTCTCCAGAATGATAAAACTCACTAGCATTTGGTGTTTATAGTGATACAGGCTCAACATAATCATAGGTAAGTTAGTTGGTTTAATCACAGTGATTTTTCCTGGCTCAAGTGCACCCAGGCCGACCTGTGCCTGCTAAAAAGCTGCTCATACTTTGCATATAGTGCTTATTAGCAAGAGTTGACATGCTAAATGTGGTAAAATCCTAAACGGTAACTACAATGTTGAACATTGCGAACATTACACTTGCTAAGCCTGATAAGCTAAGCGTATTGACATTAGCATTTAGCTCAAATTGCAGCTGTGCTAATGTACAGCCTCTCAGTCCTCATTCGGTCCACGATTACTAAACTAACCCATTAAGCTAAACTGCTTGTCTCTCATATTTGTTCAACAGACTCCTGTGTGGACCAACGGATTGCGATTGACAGTTAAAGCATGCTGTGGATGACTGAATGATAAGTGTATTTTTGATAAAAACCACTTAGTTGTGTCGCAAAACCATAACTTTGCTTCCTCTAATTTAATAATGAGGTTTCATATGCTCCATTGCTCAGGCGCCTACGACCATACAACAGGTTCGATCCCTGCAGCAGTCCATCAGCAGCTGCTTGCATCCTGAAAAGTGTGATGCATCCCCGACAGTGAGCCCTGCCGTAACACCTGCTGTAAATTACCCCTAATAAGAGCCTCAGCTAGGTACTTTTAATACTAAATATAAAAAAAAAACTCTGTGAAAACCAAGTAGCCATGCAAACACGTAAGGTTTTACTGTTACTTGTTTGTGTGTAAAAATGTACCTCATTGTAAGGGAGTATTAGCTGTTTGACTGAGGCCCTTTTCCAAGTCTGCCATTGGGTTGAGAAATGAGATATTGATTTTTGGAGGACTGTGCAGTAATTGAGAGAACACATCAAAACCAGAGTTTCAGAAATGTTTGTGTGTGTTGGTACCTGATGCCCATATTGTGTTAAGGTTGTATTGACTACTTCCTGAATGGAGTGGATGCATTTGGACTGGTAGCATTCATTCTGCTTTTAATAATTTTTTTTTAAAAAGCTTATTTTTCTTATGCCTTTGGAACTTTCTGAAGGCACTTTTGAAACATTTCATATTATTTGCTATTTGCTCTATTCTCAGATTCTCTAGCATCAAATCAGAAAACACACAGGGGAAAAAATATTTTTTTTTAATGTTGTTTCTGTGGCTAAATATAAACAATAAAAATCCCCCAGAGGAGGCTAGTCGCAGCTAAAGATCAACTGGAATCTCCTCTATTGTCTTTGAGCTATCCTCCAATTAGATCAGTGTATCATGTCCCGGCATGGCCCATCACTTCGTACTGACAGCTCCGTGACTCTGGGAGACCCTGTGAAATTTATCAGTGCAGTCAGTCCCAGCCAGTTAGCAGGTTTCCCCCCTCAGTCCTTTCACAAAGCTGAGATGGTTTCTGTCCCCAGTGGCCACAAGGGAAACAGAATTCATCACCAATTCCTTCTGCAGGTTTCTGATACCTTACAGTAGAACATGTGGCTCGGATAAAACTCTCAACACGTCCAACAACTCGCTTGGAGAACTAAGTCCCCAGACATGGGTTTGTGATAATGATGTCTGCCTTCCCATTCCTCTGTGGGGGGAAAAAAAAAAGAAATCCGTTTTTTATTTTAATTGTTCTCAAGTCAAATCAAGTGAAGAATTTATTGGGGAATTTTCGGTCTTTAAAAGTGTTGCACTGTTCAGTTGCTTTGTAGAAGGAAAGCCTGAACAGCCAGTGACAGAAACTACTGTTGGAAAATCCAGCTTAACTTTTTCCAATTAAATTCTCTCTTTACTTAATTTCAATGAGATATTTTTTTTTATATTTTACCTTTGAAATGACTCATTCCACATGGGAAGACATGAATAACTGGAGGTGAATTTATGTCTGTAGGACTTACAAAAAAAAATACCAACTATTTGTACAAATATAAAAGGAATTTGACCATGGTTAACACATTATTTGAAAATAAAGGTTCATTTTTTGACCTTGGAAAGCTTTTTGGAGGACTTTGGAGAAACAAAAAGCCAGGTTTCAACAATGTCAGATACTTTGGACAACAATCAGACACAAAATAAATATCTAGTTTGACAAAAATCCAAATTCAAGGTCAAATTCTAAGTTTTTTGTCTAATTTTCATAGATAATCTGAAAATACTTCAAACAGTAGATTGAACATTCCTTTAATACTGGGGGATAACAGCATCCTGGAAGACATTCATTGTGTTGGACTCAGTTATTCACATGAGAAGTGACAGAAATAGATGTGAAAATGGAAAGAGAAAGCTAGAAACAAATGGTTCAACTTCTTTCTTATCTTAAACGCTGACCAACCCTGCTGTAAAGCGTGTGTGAAATGTTTGATTGTTGTTGTCAGTAAATTACACAAATGATTGGATATAAATCCCCTAATCGGACACTGAAAGATGAGAAGAGGGTTTCCAAAGCTATTTGAGCATCCAGCTGTCTGAAGAAGTACTTGTACATGTTGCTTAAAGGTCAACAGCCGTGCTAACGTATATGTCAGACTGCAGATAAAATGTTTACCATCCAACTGTTCAGCATCTTAGTTTAGTGTTTTGGCATGAAACATCTTGTAATTAGGACCAAACACAGGAGTCAATCTGAGACTGATGGGAATGTCTAAATTTGCATGAAGCTAAATAGGTCAAAAAATCCAATCGTCCTTGAGATATTTCACAAACAAAAAATTATAAAATGTTAGAAGAATTTCTCATCTTAGAACCATGAACGTCTAATAATGATATGATGGTATTTAATCCATTAGTTGTTTGGGATATCTTAGCTTAGACTAACAGCCACACATGCAGTATGCTTTGTCAATCTCATAACTAACAAAGCATATCCTGTTCACCAGCACCGACATAATACCCAGACATATTATTAATATTCAGACAGGATACAGCTACAGTTGGATTTGTCATTTATTAAATTTGGACAGAAATAATGACAACATTTGGCAAATAGTTCAATTTCCCAAGAGCAAAGAAATGTAAGCAAAGTGAATAGATTGTTGATGAATGGAGGCTATCCTGATTATTTCAGCTTTAGCTGCAGCAACAGTTAAGCCTGGAATACAAATCCATAGGCACTGTGGGACTGTAGAGCATTTGTACTCGTCTCTGTGTTTGTTTTCATACAGACAAATATGGCATTTCAAAGTGACTTCTCCTCTTGTTTTGGCTGAAGCTCTTTGTGCATTCAGAAAATCCTGCACATTTCTGGAAACTGTGACAAATAAACAGACAACAGAGACTTTAAACTGCAGTGATATGAGGTAAATATTCCCCAAGTGACTTCTTTATACTTTTTCTTTATTTCTATCTCATACACACTGCATGTATAGTAATTATCAAGTCAGAAACATAAAATCTGAGAACCTGCTTCTGTTCTCTCTTTGACAGAAAAAAAAATCTTTCTCCACAAAAATCTCTGTAGCAATGCAGTGAATTTCGCAGACCAATTAGAGCCGCTGGAAGAATAGAAGATCTATGAAAAGGTAATGAAAAAACGGCTGTACAGCACAAAGTATTGCACGCTAATGCATTTTTATCAAATCAAACTCAGCCAAAGTAAAACTGACTTTTCTTTGTTGCATTGCTTCACCAACCACAATCACAATGGTATGTGTGGTCATTAACGGTGAATATAGGACAGGCAGTGAAGTGGACTCCCTGTGGGTCCAGGCATCTGTTGCAGAGGGTTCAGCACTGCCATGGAAAATTGAACATTTAGGAGCCAGCTGGAGGACCAGTCTGCCCTGCTGTGCAACCACTACTCAGGTACCCACTGGCTTCATGCCACCACCAGCCAGAAGCCACTGGACCAAAGCAGGCCAGATGGTGCCCTTGCCAACCTACGAGCAGCCACTGCCAACTGCCCACTGTCCACTGCCCATGTCCCCTGCCCTATCATTCAACTCAGAGATGAGTTTGGAGTCCTGATAACCTGAGGTAAAAAGTTTTTTGAGGGAGCGGGGAGCAGAAAAAGCTCAAGTGAGCGGAGAGTGTGTTGGAATATAAATGGGCCCTATTACGTTGTGTGTTTGTTAATGTAAGCAGCTGCGAGGTAGAGTCTGGGAATCAGTCGGTAAGAGAGAGAGCGCTCCGCAGGGAAATAAAGCCATCTCCAGGCTGAACTCATTTGTCCGTGGCTGTGAACTGATAGATAATTATATTAGGAGCTTTAAGTGCTCTTCTGCGATACAAGTATTACTACCATCTCCAGAGGCACAGAACAAAGTAGGGAGGAGAGGAATCTGTGCGCTACAACTGGGATAGAACTTGTACTGCATCCAAATATGAGGATGTTGGAGTGTATACAATATGAGCAGCCTAAATTAAAATCCAAATCATGGCACAACATTATTAGTATTGGATCTCTGAAACCCACAAATTTAATTTTCCTTATTGAATTTACTAAATCGATCATACCCTCTGAATCTCTCAAATTAGTGTCTGATAGCTGGAGGCAAAATCTCTTATCTCAAAAGCTATTTAATATTGATAATTCTTTAAAAAAATAACAATTTTATGGAGTATGTGATTAGAATGGTAGACATGCTGAAACCTATTCACATGTAAAGTTTACCATGTATGTGTAATTAATGTTGTTTGACCAATCAATGACAGGTTTTATATCCATACCTTATAGAAAGGGTGTAGCCACAAAGGCTATACATATCCTGTATTTATCTCAACAAAACAATATATCATATTCAAACTATTGCTATCCAATATATGCATTAATTTAAAGTTAACAAAAATATAGAAGATTAAAAATATTATTTTCCAATTAAACCAGATAACAGAGTACAAGATGAATAAAATGTTGCTGACAAAACATTCAAGGCTCCTCTTGAAAGTTTTCAATCACATGGCAATAAAATGAAGTCAAGGTGAGTTACGATTATTTTGTCAGCTTGTGTGTTTGCAAGGTCAACAATTAACTTGCAATTTAAAAACCATGTTATTTCTCACAGACTTCGTTTTAAATGGGCGTAGTCCTTTATTGTTCAGGGATAGAGGATGACTGCTTTTGTGACAGATGCAGAGAGAAGAAAGAGAAATAACAGAAAAAAACGTGTGAATGCACAAAAAGTAACCTTGGTACCTCTTTCCAATGTGGCAATAAAAGGTTTATAGGTTGCAAACAATGGCTTCGGTAATGGTTAATGAATTTCTTCTTAATAAAATGTTTTCGTAGGTCATAAATTTTCTTTTCATAGAGAAATTAATACCACTAATAAACCCTTAACAGATGGCTCAGAAAGCAGGATTGATACCTGATAAAAACTTCATATAATAGCCATTTAAGAACTAACTGCAGTCGCAATACCAAGGTTATATTGTTAATTTATGTGGAAGCTGTTTGAGAGGGACTTAACTTTAGGATCATTTTGGGTGTCGTTTACGGTGCTACTTCGTACAGAGAGGTGTTTCTGTTATTTACCCACATTGATATAATTGGCTTGGACACAATAACAGAAACACTTGCCAATAAAACACAACAAAATTCAACAGCACCATAAACTACAGCATCCAAAATGACCATACAGTTTAATCAACACCTCTCCAAAATTGTTTCAACAACAAATTTTAATTATAACCTTCATTAAGGAAGGATTTATTAAAGGACTCTTGTGTTACACTGGATCAGATTTAGGTGAACCTAATAAACTGAGCGCAGTCCTCAGACACTTTGGACACATAAATCACTCTCACACAAAAGCCAAAGACAAGAATTAAATGTAAATGGAAATACTTTATTTCACTATTACACAATAACAAGCCTGGAAAGGAAAAAAATTACAAAAAAGAGAAATGGAACAAAATTCTACAAAGCACCACATAATATAGACGACTCATAAATGTGGCAACGGAACCTTATGCTAACGGCCTTTGCTCTATCTAAGGTATCATCATTATCATCACTGAGAATTTAGAAATCAGCAAAAATGTTTGGACATCAAGCACAGTCATGCCAGTAATAGTAATATCTTACAGATTCATGTAGCGATGGTTCGGAGTGGGGGAGAGGGGGGGCGGTGACCCTTAAAGGTTCACCCTAAGTGGTGAGGCAGAACAAAGAGAGTGGGGTTTCGAGGGATCTGTAGTCCATCATCTGTTTGGTATGACATAGGTTTGCATTTGGTATAAAGAGGAGGAGTTAAGGAGGCAGACGCGGGTCACGGAGTGTTTGCCAAAAACACTCTCGGTGCTTAACGTGCATGAGGTACCAGATGGGTGTGGCTTAGCAGGTAGATAACATACAATAAGAGCTAGAAATCTGCAGAAAGTACCTGAAGGTTAATTTTGTACAATTGTCTGTATTTAACAATTTGATGTTGTATGAAATATCCTGATAAGTGACCCCCCCATCCATCTGGTTCAACAGGCTAAAACAAATCCAAACAATCCAAACACTGTTTGACCCGAGCCTGTGAGGAGGACAGTGAGGAGACATAGGGGGGTGGTGTTACTTTTTTTTTTTTTTTACATGGAGAACACTGTACAGGTGCCTTCAGATCTGCCAGCACTAAAGGCACATGGGGTCCACTGAGCAACAGATGTGTCCATTCTGGAAATGAGAGGGAAAAGAGAAGGCAGAGAGACACACAAGTAGATTATTGTCACACATAAACCTTAGCAAACTCCTTTTGAAGCTCAGCAGATAATATTTTCAGGTGGCGGTGGTGCTGCAGCGTAAAGACTCGGTTTGGCATTTAGAATTCCTCTGGGTGTCATTTCAGCACCAACTGATCCAAGAGGGCGACATTTTACTGTGAATACAAATGTGAATGGTCTCAGAGTCATTCCTCTGTAAACTTAGGAGAGTGATAAAACTTCCTGGATCGCTAAAGGTTTGCAGGCGCATCTGTGAATGTGCAGCATCACCAAACTGTTGGAATCAGAAAGCTTAAAAAACAGATGGTACAGAAAGCACTACAGCACTGTTTAAAGATTAAATCCCTGTCCATGTATATGAACTTAATGTAAATCCTAGAACGGCCTGCTCTTGTAAGATAGCCAGACTTTGAATATTAATCTACAGTTATATTTGTTTTTATTGAGAATGGCTGCTATCGTTTCCTGTCAGGCGAGCAGAGAGAAAATATTTCACCCTAGTTACTCAAAGTAAGGGAGTCAGTCTTAGTGGATTAGCCCTAAAGCCGAGGCAAACAATTTACGCTCACAATTGGTAATGAAGAGGATATTCGCCTGCGCAGTTTATTTTCTCAGCGATTGTTCTTTGCCACAAGACTGAAAGCTTTCTCCACCTGATTTACCGGAACTTATCATACAAGTTACTCTTTATAGATGGAATATCTGGGGCTCTGTACGTTGTAAGCACTGTGTGCAAACATGTTTGCTTGTTGAACACACTGCAGAGGAAAGCGCAGAGTGTGATTTGCTGCTAAAGCTGAGCCAGAGCCCCAGAGATGAAGAGCAGCAGACAGATGTTTCCTCAGCAAAGGGGTTTTTTTTTGTTTTTTTGCTGAGAGTTACGTGAAAAATAATTGATCACGTTCTCACGTCTGTACATTAAATATGAAACCACAGGCGGCAGCTGGCAAAATTAGCTGAGCATATAGACCTGAAAACCGGAGCCTTGTCATCACTGCGAGGTTGCCAGGCAACCAGCGGAGACGCAGCAGAGAAGTTATTGGCCCCGGTCAAAAAATAGTTTGGCATGAGCCGCCTGTAAAAAGTGCGATTTGTCATTTTCACAACTCCGTTTTTTACAGGCTACAATGAGAGATATATGGTTTAATAATGAGCTGTGGAGCTGCTGGCAGGTGGAGTTTGTTCACTTTAGGACAGAACCAGTATCAATGATTTAACCTGGTTTCAGTCTTTATGCTAAGCAAAGCTACACTGCTGCTTTCTGTGGCTCTATATTAAGCAGACAGGTATGTGAGTGGTTTAAATCTTACTTTTCAGCATATTTCCCAAAATATCGAGACTTTTTGCCTTTATAAGTGATGGAATATCTGCTTCATTTGAGGTTCTACATATCTATCAAATGTAGACATCTGAGAGCAAAATTCTCAAAAAGGACATGTGGATTTTTTTGTTCTACTCTCTGCTTTTTATTTTGCTTTTAAACAAAAAACACCAGCTGTCACATTCTTGGAGTATGAATATCAGGCAGTCACTGTCAAGTGAAAATGTGTGTGTTTTGGTTAACTTGATAAATTGGATGTGACTCATTTTGTTAATATTCTTCTTAACTATTCCTTTGTTACCCATTTTACACCAGATTAGCTCTCATTTACCTTGGAGCTTTTGTTCTGGTTTTACAAGTCTTGAATTGACTCCAACATTTGCTGTCTAATCTTTTTTTTAACATTTAGAATATTGTTGTTTTCAAGAAAAACGTGCTCTTTATTTAGGTTCTCGTTAGGAAGCAACTTTCCTATTTAAAATTTGATGAAATGTCTTTTCCATGTGCAAAAGGCTTGTTTGCAGATCAGAATCAGCACACAAACAGCTGCATCATATACTACAGACATATTTACCACCATGTGTGATAAATACAGCCATAAGGTGTTACAAGATGTAAAAACTGTCTCTATAATGCAAAGTCTGGAATACAGTCTACAAAACTCATTTTTTTCTGATGAGGCACAAAGATATTCTCAATTTCCAAACCCTTTTTTTCTTGGGTGTCTGTTCTTCCAGACTCGGGTACTCTGTAATTTGCTGTTTTGATGCTGCAGGCGGGGCCAGCGCCTTACCTTGCACTGGCACAGGGTGCACTCTGTGCCGTGTTTAATCCAGGAGGAGCCACTGAAGCGTGAGATGTTGTGCTCGTCTGTGCACGTCTTGGTGATGTCGTTGCGGATGGTGTCTGCCTGGCAGGGGTCGGTGACACAGCGGGGACAGCACTCGCCCTCAGGCACCACGGTAAACTCGCAGTCCACGGGCGGGCACGGCAGAGGCCAGCAGTCCACCTGCCCCTGCTGCCGAGGCCGAGTGAGACAATTTGACAAAGATAGACGGAGAGAGGAGAAAGAGGGGAAAAAGTTAAATAATCTCTGCAAATGCACTACTTTGCTCTCTAAGTTTAAACAAGTTATTCATGCAAATGCACATATTTCTCCTGACACTGTGTATTTGCATGCTAAAGGGAGAGTCTCCAATTTAAAAAAAAAAAAAAAAAGTTGTTAAGGTAAAAAATATAGATGAGCAGAGCAATCTTCTAACACAGTCAGCATTTTTTCAGACTGTAGAGGTAAATGCTCCAGCTTTTTAATTGACTTAAGCCAGTCCCCCCCACCCACATTGTTGTTCCCATATTAATCTGACTGCAAACTTTCAGCACAGAGAGCCTCACTGGATTCCTCCTGCTGTAATTTTCTGCGGGCCCCGAGGAGAAAAGGTCATATATATATTTTGGCCACGTGTCACACGTCCCACCTTCTGCATGCTATATCATTCTGGCCTGACCCACTTCTGCTTACACTGTCATCTGTGAGCGTTTCTGCTTCACACCTACTCAGAAAATGAAATATGAGCACAGGCTGTATATGTTTAAACACACAAGGAGACACAAAAGGCGTACACACGCATAAAGTTACAAGAGGCTCGATGCAAGCGTCCCACTGGGGATATTTAATATCATGGAAAATCGGCTGGCTCAGCATTTTTTCAGAAATGTTGTAGTAAATTACGCCGGCTATAAAAGCACTGGCTCACGCCGTGCTAATGCCCACTCGCCCACTCCCCGTCTCCGTGCAGTGTGTAAACATTTGAAGTGGGATACCCCCTCCCCCCTCCTCCCAGAGTGGCACTCTTTGCTTCTAGCCAGAGGGAGGGATTGAATGTAGCCTCAGGTATCCGTCCCACGCTGCGATAAGGGACAATCATCTTTGTCTGTTTATGCAGATGTGGCCTATGATCACAAAAAGAAAAAGTGATTTGGCAAAACAATCAGCTTTTATTTGCCTTTCACACTGAGCAGTGTGGTGTGGAAACTTTATCAACCCCAAAACTGAAGCCGGTCTTTTCATTATTTGCGATAATTCCGAAGGTGATTATTCAAATCCGCCTCAGCATTCAGCGTTCATGGTAACTCACTGTAATTTTATCTCTGAGCTCTTACACGGACAGATATGAGGATGGAGTGTTACAAAATGCCTCCAGCAGATTAAAAACTGGTGACATTTATCTTTGCTTGGGAATTAGCCCTGCAGCAATCACGCTCCTTTATTTTAATCACCTCAACCTAAAGAGTAACCTTATGGCTCAAAGCATGCTTCTGTGATCTTTAGGTGATCTTAACAAGATGGCAGTCACAAGTGGTCCACGTGTGCACATTTTTTGGGTTTCAAATGATAGCACGGGGAGCAGGAGAAGGATTCTCATCTCGGTCTTGGGAGAATGTTTTGCCCATCTGCCTGCTGTCACTGTGTATTTTAAGGCTCCTGCTGAGTCTGGACAGCCATGGCTCTGCTAAGTGTAGCAGCATTCAAGGTTCATTTCACGTCCCTGTCACGCTACTGGAGCCCCTGTACGGTATCGCACAGCAGCCTTCTCTCTCGCCCTTTCAAGTGCTGCTCTTTATACTCTGCGGTTGGTGGTCCTCTGCTTTGCGTGCATGTCTCTGTGCATCTTTAATTGTGTTTTATATCTGCGTGTGTGTGTGCGGGTAGATGCATGAAAGCATGTGTAACATGGTGACAGGTTTTGCCTACATCCTAAAAACATAAGTACACGTGTGTTAGCATGCTTATACTCTGTACATACTCGTGTTTGTATACAGCGCGCATGTGTGTGTGTGTGTGTGTGTGCGCTCTGGTGCTGCAACTGACGTGCCTGCATTCCCAAACCTGTTTGTGTCTGATTGTGTCAACATATATAAGTGCCGACAGCGAGCAGAGCCTCAGCGAGAGTGAAGCCGAGCGAGCCCATTTTCAGCCAACTGCGCTTCCAGCTGAGCGGTGATTTTCAAGCTCTTCTATAATGGCTCGCTGTAAGAAACCAAGAGAGCGGCCCTCAGGTCCGGGCATCAGAACAGCATTACAGTGGCGGTGAGGGGGAGGGAGGGAGGAAATGGCATTTCTGTTGCTACTCAGACCATAAATCTGTCAGACTGGAGCCAACTTACATTAGTTACAAGTACGGCCAATCTTGAAAAGCAACAAAAGGGAGGGACAATAGAAGAAAGAGGAGTTGTTGCTTTTTCTGAGTACCACTGTGAAGATGATTTGTGAGCTACTGAACAGAGGAAGGAATGAATGACAATGGGAGGGGGGGTTATATGGCACAGCAGTGTGTGCTAAAAAAGACAACAGGGCGGAATGTAAAGCATGACATTTGCATATAATAACCATATGGGTACATGGTGAAAGAGGTTTCATGGGTTATTGTTTATTCCCTGTTGTTTGAGCGGCGGCATCGTGAAAACCTTTGGAAAAGGTCGACACGTGCAGAAAAAACACTGCACATGTCTCACTTTGAAAGACTCGTGTGACGGACACAGTGTTGTTTTGTTTTGTATGAGAAACACAATTGCATTGAGAAGACACTCGACACCGCAAAAAAAACACACTTTCTG
Source organism: Acanthurus lineatus (assembly GCA_029814665.1). Lineage (NCBI taxonomy): Eukaryota > Metazoa > Chordata > Actinopteri > Acanthuriformes > Acanthuridae > Acanthurus > Acanthurus lineatus. The sequence goes on from JAPZDV010000023.1 coordinate 19,065,692, forward strand.
CAAATACTCATCCATCAACACAAGCGTGCACTCTGAAAGCTCAGACAGATGATACACAGCATCACACTCTCCCACTCCTGAGGCGCACACATTCTCTCCTGTTCTCTTAACCTTGGATGTATCCTTTCAATAAAATGTAAAATCTCATCACAGCAGACAACAGTGCAAAGGGTCCTTTGAATTCTTTAAAATCTCAGTAATCACTCACTCTCTTTCTTTCGCCGTGAAAATGAAAAGCAATCTTCATTTTCTCCTCTCTGCAACCTTCCTATTCACCTCTTAATCACTCCTCTCTATTTTGCCACAAAACTTCTCTCCTTGACTTTCTTTACAGAGCACATCTCCCATTCATGAGCATTTCCATGGAGACTGGAGTATTTGTTTCATTCCTTGTGTGGGCACCGTGGCAGAGGAGTGAATGCGTATGTTTTAGCTCTCACTGTAAACGTTACTGGATAAAAGCATTGCTTAAATTTTTCTCTCTTTTTTTTTTTTTGCAACGCTTGGCGAATGAGTGGGAGTTGGTGCATCCGTCTTCAGCTCACCAGACACTGGCACTGCTGGCAGTTCTCCACCCATGTGTCCCCGCTGCCGTAGGTGAGCAGGCCGTTCTGGTGGAGGCACTGGCTGCTCAGTCGCGGGTCGCACTCGGGGCAGCAGAACAGGTCGGCGTTGGGGTTGTCGCAGTCGCAGACCATTCTGCGGCACATCACCTGACCGGCCTGAGCGGCAGAACACAAACACATTAATTACGTGTGCATCACAGTACGCAGGCGTGAGCGCACGTATGCATGTATGCATAAGACGAGGCCATTTGTTTGATAGAATTATTAAACATGCATGTTGATAATAAATATTTTAATAAAGGCTACGTATCCGGTCCCTAGCAGCTGTTTTGAAGATGTATTTTATACTTATTCAGTCTGAGCTCGTAATGTAGGCGAGATCCACCAGCTTGAGATATATTTTGTGAATACTGATGCACCGTGGTACCTTATTCATCACTGTGCTGTTTGAAGAAGTGCTACTTGGCTGTCTTGTTGTCTCGGTGATTTAAGTTGCCTTTCACACATACGAGAACTGCCGTGGGTCTGAATTCAACTCATTACTTTGTCACATTCTTCCCTGTGAGTCACATCTGCCAGTTTAATGTGTAATTAAGGCATTAAAAAAAAAAAAGTGTGGTGCTGTTTGTTTCACACACAATGTTGAGCAGACACATTGGAACGATTACAACGAACAGATAATTAATCCGCAACTTTTAGAAACTGATTATCAGTTTAAGTAACTTTTTTGGCGAAATCTTTGGATCCAGCTTCTCAAATGTTAATATTTGCTGTTTTTCCTCACTCTTAGGTTTTATCAGATAACTGACAGGGAGATGACAATAAATGAGGGGAGAATGTAAGGACAGATAATGTAGTATAATATATATTGTACAATTGAAGCTGGCTGTTAAAAACTACTTTAATCAAATGCATATTTTTAAATGAGTATTAATGAAAATAAAACTTTACCAAAACAAATGAGAAATATGAATATCAGTTGGATGTTGTTTTCCTTTATTGCTGCTTCATTTAGGATTCTGGACCACTTCAGCGCCCTGCATCTGCAGTGATACCTGGAGTTTCTGTTCATTAATTTTTCCCTGCCAATTAAATAAAATTACTTAAATTTTTTAAATATTTCAGAAATTAGTGACTCCGCTGACAGATTCACTGATGCGGTGCATTCCTACCCATCTGGTGCTCTGAGCAGATTGAAACAATAAATTATTTGCATATTGCATGACCTCAGTGTGGACACACATCCCAGCCTCTGTCTTTTTTTTTCCATGATGTTTGACCTTGGTTTCCCCCCCATCAGCTCTCCATCTAATATCCAGCTGTGTCCGCCCACCTCCAAAACAATAACATGTTTACTCCTTTGCTCCCTCGACCGCTCAATACAACTAATTTTGACAGGCAGCTCCTCAATCTCTCGAATCAATTAATATCACTCATTTAATTAGGGAGCCATTTCTGCCATGGTCCTTTGTAATCAAATGAATAATTTGCAGCTTGATCATTCACTACCGACACTAATCCACTATAATCACCTTCCACTAGCGCCAGACACTTGGCATTAGGTTGACTGAAATGCTGAAATGCAAAGTATGACTGGTCCATGACCTGGTAATCACAGAGTAAAAAAAACATCTTTGGGATAATGAAATGAGTTTTCCGGACCAACTGTTCCCAGATGCCTTGTCAGTGTGGTGTCAGACATCGATCAAAACAACTACATGAAAAGCCAGAGTCACCCTTGCAGACCTTAAACAATCAATGCATATAGCTCATGCACTTTAATTTAAGTGCTCGTTACAAAGGCATCACTGTCTATTGCCGGTGTTTTCACTGTGCATTCTGCTTTTTTTGCTTGAGGCGGTTTTGAGAAAAATAGTTACAGCGCTTCATGGAAGATGGAAACACCTTTTCTGACTGAGTTCTCTCCACTTTTCTCTCATACAAGGCCAAGGCAGCTGGTTTTATTTCTTCTTCTTCTTGTTTGAGGTTTATTTGAGGTTTGCAGCCAAAGCTTTAAGACAGTCCAGAGCTGAGTTTTTTGGCGTGCAGCAAGCCCGATCTCTATTTTTTACTTTTTAATTTAAAAATATCTGGGTTTTTTTTGGATACTTGGGAAAATAAAAACAGGCTATAAACACAATATTGACATTTTATCATCTTATGAGAGTTGCAATGGCAAACCTTCAGTAACAGCTGCCTATTTACATCTCCAGGACGAATGGAGCAGGTATTTATGTAGGTATTATATATATGTATATAATAAGTAGTAGGTCTTTATGGATTCACCCCTATGAATGTCCCTTTATACATTACAATATCTACCCATCATTGTTCTATTAAATTATGATTTTTTTTGATACATGTAGTGAATGAAACAACATTCACTAAAGGAATTTGGTGTAAATTTGCATGTCAAAGTTGGAAAATTTGAACTTGAGAACAGTCCAGCATATACTATATAAATACTGCATTAAGTGTATCTGCTGACAGTGATATGTTAATTCAAATTAATTGTATTTTTCTAACAAACTTCTGATTTCACAGTTCATACCACTGTAATCTCAAAGGTGGCGTGACCTTGCTCCATCATCCATCGTCATGCCACATCTGTTTTTTTAAACACATTAATGCATCATCCAATGCAACCATGTGCTGTATTATTGTTTAAAATGTCCCTGATTGTTTTGAGGAGAACAAAATAGTTACAGGACAAAGAAGTAGGGGCATCATGCCATCATTCACTGGGACGAACAGGTTTACAGTTGCTTTCTCTTTGCTAAGGCACTCAGATAGTGTAGAGGGAGCAAACAAAGAACAGACTATTCAGTCAGACCAGTTGGATGCACATGCAGTAAGAGCTATCAATAGCCTTGGATTTTATTCTACTTCATATCCATCATTCCACTTGTCTCTGCCTGTCTTAACCCTTCTGTCTACCTCTGCTTCAGCCTTTCTCTCCTCTCTTTGTCTCAGTTTCTTACCTGACAGGAGCACACCGAGCACCTATCAGTGTCCAGCACCCAGATCTGCCCACTGTGCTTGACCTTGTTGTCATGGATACAGTCACCGGTGCAGTTGTGCCCGTGGGGGCACCGGCAGTCATAGCCTCCCTCCAGGTTGAAGCACACTGTGTCGTTGGCACAGGTGTTCCTCCCCGTCTTGCATTCATTAATATCTGCAGAGAGCACAAAAAAAAAAGATGACATCACACATATGCCGAGTGCAGGTAACACAGTTTATGTGCAGCTTGTGAAAATGGATTTTTTTTCCCTATTAAAAGCCTCATTATGTTTGCCATAGTAACATGGTGACAAGATAAAGGAGCATGTCCTGTCACACAATGGTTTTAGGTCCAATATGCACATTTTTGTTCTGTTGAAAAAGACATGACCTGCTCCCTGCACCATATGCACCTTCCACATCGGTCCTCTGGTGCTCGAGCACTTACACAAAAAGGTTAAGCAACAATTAAAAGGCTGGTCAAAATATAACTGAATAAATAAATACAAGTTAAAAAAATTTGTGTGTGCTGTTGTTAAACTAAATTCTATTTGTATGTAAATACCAAGTGATGAGTACTAAGTTATGGTTTTCATTCAGGGTGTCTTTGACTATGAATTCACACACACAAATCCCATTGGTCAAGTCTTGCTTATCATCAAATCATGTTTTTTTGTGTGTCTCTTGTATTTTTTTGCATTTGCTTGTACTCATTAAGCTTCCACCCACCTGAATTTTTTTTTTTTTTTCCAATTTAGCGATTCACAGCCAAATGAAAATTTCCCTCCCCCTCTGCTGGCAGGTTTATGTGTTTTCTTAAATGATTTACTTTAACAATTGGAGAAGCTGTTCCATTCATTTTAAATATCTTCATGTGTGCAGAAATGTCACCGCAGCAGAAATCGTTGAACAAGAAGCAAAACTAAAAACTGATTTTTACAAACTTAACAGGACAAAAGAAACTATCACGAAGAAACCAAATTAATGTTTATTAATGTAACTGGAATGGAGCGATCCTTTGTTTCATGAAACATTTTCACATCACTGCAGTCATTTAATTGTAAGTTCAGTAGTTGAATTTTTGAATAGTCAACTATTGGGGGACAGTACTAGTATTTATATGTGGAGGATTTTCTTTTTGCTTTATTTTTGCTAGCGATAAGGTACGATCATTGTTATCAGTAGGTGTGTAAATACTGCCACCTTGTGACTGTTTGCTGGCACATGTAGCAGAGTATTGTCGCATTCGGTTGGGTTTGAGTCTATCTTGAACAGATGACAGTTGCCTACATTAGGCTAATTAATGAAGCAAGTGCAATAAAAAGTGATTTTGTAACAATTAATCACCTTGGTGACGTTCACATAATTAAACCATAAATCAATACTTGTATTCTGCACCTGCAAGCTGCTAAAATACAATAGTGTCAGAGCTTTGAATACAGCTGTAAAATGTTACAATACACTATTTTTCAGATCCTGGGACAAACTTACAGTGCACAATTGCAATGTAACCCAGAAACCTACTTTTGGTCAAATTATAACTTTGCCTTGTGAAAACCAGACAGGTTCTTCTTCTTTTTTCTTTTTTTTTTTGTGGAAGAGTGCCTTGAATGTGCTTCTTTTCCTGCCTCTCCCACCTCAAACTGACAGCCAGGATAGGGTCAACGAGTGGAGCAGCACTAGCACTATTGTTACAGGCAATGCTTCGATGTTACTGTAGATTGAGGGTTTCTATTTTGACAGCTGACACTTCTCCTGACAGGCTGTATCAGAGAGAATGTTCAAGAAAATGAACAGGCTGCAAAAAAGCAAACTGACGTTTTGGGAGGAAAACACACTGATAATGACATTCCTACCCAATCATACCATCACTGACACAGGCGTTACAAGACATCTTATAAAACAAGAGTTGAGTCAGTTCCTCATGCCGAGTGACTCACGTATTTTGAGCAAAGTTCTATTAATTATAACACACTATTTTCGGTGCTTCTTCCTGTACCCTGAACCTCTCAAATTTAAACCTAGAGTTGAAAAAAAAGACCCTTGAATCTGTGATAAAACTGACATGTGAAATCAGCAGCCATTCAACAGAAAACTAATGAGGTTTTCATTTTTGTGGAGCTAAAGGACACAGAAAAAGATCGTACACTTTCAATAGTAAAAGGTATGGAATTTAAAAAACATTGGAGTTAAGAATAAAACTAAACCTCAGAAAAAACTGTTAATAAAGTGGGTACCCCATCTTGCTACGTAGAATTTACCTCCAAGTGACATTAGAGCTTCAAAGGTTGAAAGACACTTTAAAAAATTTACATTTTTAAAAAAGTAAAATTAAGCACTCAAATTTATTAAAAATGAATGGAGAAAAACAATCTTATGAGAAAATGTTTTGCACTTTGGATAATTGTCTTTACAAAAAATCACATGTAAAATTAGCATTTTCATGCTATGTAGGTCTTAAAAGTTACTACTTGAAGTGAATATTTTGTGATGCTTTTCCTATAAAACAAATTTCCTTCAACAAGCACATTTCAAGCACTCTTTAAGTACTTTTAATGTGCCCAAACCAAAATTTCCAAGACTCTTAAAGTCTTTATAATTGCATCTTAATTGTTAATATACAAGCAGCTTAGTTGCAGAAATCTTTCATACCCACATCAATGTAAATTGCCTTTTTGTTCATTCAACTGGATGTTCATATTAACTTTAATATCATGTTTTGATCATTATTATTTGATTCTTGAGCTTTTAAACACAAGGAGGCAACAAAAATACTAGGTTGGGATTGTTTCATTTAAAAAATTGCAAGATTTTAGACTTACTGTGTAGATGACACACCAGATTACATTAAAATTCAAGCATTTTTCGAGAGCTGTAATTTAATTCAGGCATATTCCTAAGCTTATTAACACAGCAGGTAAAATTCAGCATTTTCTAAACCATTAAAACCTAAAAAAATGAAACTTTTAAGCCATTTTTCAATATATTTTTTAATTAGAGTGAGAGCGAGCCACTCACCTACACATGATTCCCCATTGGTGGAAAACAAGCCGTTGTCATGGTAACCATCGCGGCACTCACAGTGGTACCAGCCGGGCAAGTTGACACAAGTGGATTTACTATCACACTCGACAAAGCCGTCTGCACACTCATCAATATCTGAAGAGAAGACATGAGAAGAAAGGAACAGAGAAAAGAGAAGAAAGGGGGAGAAAAAAGAAAAAAGGAGAGAGAGAGAGGAAAAAAAAGGAAAGAAGGAGAGAAGAGAAGAACAATAAGGCATCCATTTACAGCCACTATCTTATTGGTTTCTGCATATGCTCTTTACACTGAACGGCTGATTGAGCTCCAGTCCTGCCTGGTAGGCATTTTTAACATTGACTGATTTATAATTGATAAAACAACGTGTCTGGCATTTGACTGAATTACGTCCGAAGGCTTTATCGATCAAGTGCAGTTGCACGGTTAGCGGAGAGACATCTGTAAATATCAATAAAGGATAGCATGGAAAATGAATGAGTCTAATATAACAAGCGGATTCTTGGAAGTCAGACGTTTAAAAAGCTTGTATTTTTTTGAAATGCCGGTAAAAAAATCCTGTGCAGTTTAATCCTCTTACACATGCAGGCGAGCATATGAATTCTCAGGTGTGTGTACACTTTTCCTGAACTTCGCCTCAACATAAGGAGTTTCTATAAGGTGATGTACAAAGGAGCTCGGCAGAGGGCTTTGACACACCTCCTTCTAACACATCCTGTGGGTGGTTGTCAAAAGATGCAGCTGATGTTTGCTTTCACAGTTCCACTTAGAAATACCCTTGACTCTGCTCTCCTCCCTCTGCTCTTCTCTTTAACAAAAGACTTACATTATAGGACTTTCTCTTGCTGTATTTTATTTTTTTTTCCTCGTCGTTCTCTATTATTTGTTTCCCTGTTTCTTTTTTTTCTTTTTTCTCTCACTCGTTGCTGTCACAACAAGCCAAAAATTCAACCCTGACAAGCAACCCTGAAACTTTTCTATACACATTAACCAAGAACAAACCCAATAAACAGTCCACAATAAGCATAATACACCCAGAGATGGATCACTCTGATATTTCAGCTAACATTTAATTAAACTAAGGGCCAAGCTCACAAGAGAGAGGAAATAAAGCCTGTTATTACACAGTGGGGCTAAATATGTTCGGCCCAGACATGCACTGTGATTAAATGTGTCTGCATAGCCAGTGATGGCTTTTTTATGATTGTGCATGATGCATGATGCTCTGCTCTCATTATGAAATTGGCAGTGTGCTGCGTCTGACCTTCTCCTCGACTGCCTGCAACAGTATCCCCCATAGAGCGACAGGCAGCCGGGCTCATGGTCCCCCACCGCCCAGGCGGTAATGGGATTAAGATCTATTGGCTAATGAGCCCTCAGCCTTTTAATAGAATTTCTGCAGCAGATTAACGGTTGATCAAATGTACCGCAGATTAGAGCCTTATCTATTTAAAAATTACCCAAATTTGTCTGAGTAGGTTCGCCAAAAAAAATAAATTAATTTATGAAAATCTACGGTATATTCTCTTTTTCTACCTTCAATGCTGGCCAGGTTCAAAAAGCTCTCTCTCTCTCTCTCTCTCTCTCTCTCTCTCTTTCTCTCACTCTCTCTCTCTCTCAGTGTGGCAGACTTTAAAGCGAAAGCTCGCGTCTCACTAATTACATCAGTTTGGTGGGAGCAGAGCACCTCATTTTCTCCCCTTAGGACAGAAATGCTGGGTTAAAAGGACTCTGCTTAAAAATCATGAGTCTACAGCAAATAGCATAACTAGCCTCTCTTTGAAAATTAATATAAATTCTCCCCACTCGTGAAGAAAAAAAAAATAGTCAATGCTTTTTGTTGCCTGTGAATTTCGGTGTGATAAAAGCACAGGGAGCTTTTAAAGTAAAAAGCTGGATGGGGTGTATTGCCAGTACATAAAAAAAAAAAAATCTGGTTGATTTTGTTTGAATCATCCTCTTTTCCCCAATAAAACCGTATGAAATTGTTCAAACTACAAGCGATCAGTCAGATGCTATTTATAACAGAGAGTGATGGCGAAGTCTAAAAATATGCAAATGGGTTATTTTCAGCCAGTTTCATTCAGGAGTTTTAAAAGCTCCACTGTCTGGCTGTAACAACAGAGGGTTACACCCTCAACAAAAGATTAGTCATTTTCCCTTTTATTTCAGCCAAACCTGTCAGCTACAATTACAGCGTGAAGCTTCTCAGCTTGCTGTCAAATCAACTTTATAAAGTGCTGCTGTGTTTAAGGACGGTGAAACTTGCTGTTGTCACACCTTGGGCTCGACAGGATTGAACGTGTGAGGCTCAGCAAGGATACAAAACGTGCTGGCAGAAGTCTGGTCTTCTCTTTATCGTCTTGCGTTAATGATAATGGAAGATCATCGTAATTAAATCATCTAGATGACAATCAGACAAGGGTGCCGCCTGGAAGCTGCCTCTACTGAATCATGAGGCTTTTATTACTTTTGTTGAATCATAGATGCAGATGGTGTAGGATTTTCACTTGTTTAATCATGTTTCTCGTCTCTGGTTTTTTAGGAAAAAAAGGACTACATAAACAAAATAAAATCCAGCTTTCTGTCTCTGTCACCTGCAGAGGTCAAAGGCCACGGAAAAAACTGTTATTTTTAAGTTATCTCGCTGACTGAAACAACCAAGAGATGCCTACACAAAGAGAGGAGGATGAGCTAGATGAGTAGGAGGAAGAGGCAGGAAGAGAGAAGGAGGACGTGGAGGAGGGAAAGACGAAGGAGGAAAAAGAGAGAGATGATGAGACAGACTGCGGTTATCCTACTCGTTATCCTGAGTGGCAGCCTGGAAACAAGGGCTCTATTAAGGCAGCTCTCGAAGGACAAAATGAGGAACAAGCGTGCGGACTTTTCCTCTGCACCCTGCCGGGCTTTTTATGTCACTCTGCCACGAACACCTCCTCCTCTCCTCCTTCATCCACTGCCTTCACCTTTCCATGTGTCCTTTATTCACTAAGCCTGTATATCTCTGTCTCAAAGCTGATGCACAAACAGAGATGTCCTCATCATAACTTTTCTTACCCCTGCAGTTTGGGCGAAAAAAAAGAAGAGAAGAATTTAGAGTTAAGCCCAACCTCCCCTTGTCTCTTTATTCTTTCCTTTTTATTCTCTGCTCTTGTCAAACTCTCCACTTTGTCCTCGCTTCCTATTTTGATCCTGGACAGGTACAGTTCTTTGCTTTTACGCCTTCTTACTTACCCGTCGCCTCTCTCCCTGTTTCTTTTCCCCGTCTTTGACTGACAGATAGCCCTGGGGGCTGGGAAGTAGGTCTGCTGCGTTGAATCACTTAGTGCAAAACCTGCTGTAGCTGCCACATGTACATCTCCCATTCAGTAAGCTCATTTAAACTGATTTCCATTTTCATAGAGGTCTACCTGATAATCCTGGTGCGCTCCAAGAGGAATCATTCAAAGAACCGTTTCTGAATCTTAACTGAACCTTTCCTCCTTTTTCCCCGAGTCATATGTCATTTTGACAACAAGTGGATTTTAAAATGAGCTTAATTTGTCTTGTCAGATCATGTTTATGATGACAGCCGAGGAAAAAAGCTGCAGAGCATTTAAGTCAATAATAACGTGTATTAAGCTTTTGTTGGCCTGTACATGACACAGCGATAAGGTAAGAAATGGATTTCAGCTCCGGGGCTCTTTTATGTACCGTAAAGTGTAATTGAGTGATTGTCACTGGTCCTCAGTCTTCATTAAGAGAAAGAGCAAACTCAAATAATCAATCTATCATCGTGAAGCCCGAGGAAAATTGAGTTACACACTGGGTTCCTGAAGATGAAACAGACACTGAAACGCAAATCCATATCTGCAAGCACTTGAGTGGGAGAGTGGATGAGTAATCATGCTAAATTGGAAACAAGCCTTGTGAACAATCGGTAGCTGCAAGCGCATACAGAATGCAATCACTCTGTATCACTTATAGCTGTAAAATTCCTCCCCTCCTGTAAAGTACAAAGGAAATCACAATTTGTAGATGGCTCTATGCAGACAAAAATACCTATAATGATAAATTTCATGATTGTTTTCATTTTGAAAGTGAGGTAAATAGAGATGTATCAGATATGTTGCTTTAGTTTCCAAGCCTCTGAGTGGAAGGACAGATGCATATGATTGACGGCTGCAGGCCAACAGGGGCACAAATACAGTAAAGTTGACAATATAAACAAGTGTGTTGGTAACTGATACCTGTACTTTTTATCTTAAAACCCAGGGAATATGTTAGCAGTCGCATTTAAAGCTGTAAATGCAGACTGACAGTTAGCAACTAGATGATGATCACACTAAAGCATTTTACAGCTAAAGAGCAAGGCTGATCTCTCAGGAAACTAAACAAATGGATCTAAAAGCTGTGAATACTGGACATACGTTGGTCAAGTTCCCAGAAAGAAAGAAAAAAGTTAATTTTAATATCGCTGTTGTGGTTTTAACTTGTCCAGCTGTCATTAAGTAACCAAAAAAATCACTGAATGCAGGTTTACAGGGTTAATTTGCCATATTCAATGAAGATCATCAACACTGCATGGACATCCAAAGAAATGTGGTATAATTACTCTTTTATCATCAGGATTACCCTGTTTGGCATTCAAACTGACTATGAAATTTGTACTTAGATTTGACCACAGCTGATTTTTGTTTAGCTGCAAAATTCTGCATAAGTATGTGAACAGTGCAATTTTCAAACTCTCAATATTTGTCTGGTAGCTAGTTTGGCAAGTCAAGAGTAAGTTTATTAGTTTAGTTTATATTTTTAAGCTTCAACATGATATGCCTATGAGTTCATATAAGAGGGAGATGATGAGTGG